>CM034361.1:90941332-91541332 GCA_019925275.1 Mytilus edulis
ATTTTTAGTGCAAAAAGACATAAAAAGAGATCACAAGATTTGACAAAGTTGAATTTGATTCTAGACAGTGGTATAACTACAAAACAAAATAGATAAAAAAATAAAATACACTAAGTACGGAACTTAGAGTGTCCTAATAATGGATCACTAAAATCGCAGATTAAAAATCAACCAATAAGCCTTTAACTAATATAATATGAAGAATTAACAAATCATCTAAGAATTCGGTAAAGCATAATCATCTGAAACGCGAAAAACAAAAGACATGAACATTATCGATAGCAACAAGAGTAAATAGGATCACCGTTATTATGAATATCTTGATAAGTAAGTTTAAAAGTTCGATTTTAACAAACAACACTCGTAGATCTTCGTGTAACATGTGTAAATTGACAATTTTTGTCGCGCCTGCAACTTTTGTTGCAGAAATTAAGCTCGACATAGGGATAGTGATCCGGCGGCGGCGGCGGTGTTAGATCACTTCTTAAAAGCTTTATATTTTAGAAGGTGGAAGACCTGGATGCTTCCGACTTTGTATATAGATGCCTCATGTTGCGAAGTTTCCGTCAGTCACATGTCTAATGTCCTTGACCTCATTTTCATGGTTCAGTGACCACTTGAAAAAAAAAGTTCAGATTTTTTGTAATGTTGAATTCTCTCTTATTATAAGCAATAGGATAACTATATTTGGTATGTGCGTACCTTGCAAGGTCCTTATGCCCGTCAGACAGTTTTCACTTGACCTCGACCTCATTTCATGGCTCAGTGAACAAGGTTAAGTTTTGGTGGTCAAGTCCATATCTCAGATACTATAAGCAATAGGGCTAGTATATTCGGTGTTTGGAAGGACTTCAAGGTGTACATGTCCAACTGGCAGGTGTCATCTGACCTTGACCTCATTTTCATAGTTCAGTGGTTATAGTTAAGTTTTTGTGTTTTGGTCTGTTATTCTCATACTTTATGCAATAGGTCTACTATATTTGTTGTATGGAATGATTGTAAGGTGAACATGTCTAACGGACAGATGTTATCTGACCTTGACCTCATTTTCATGGTTCAGTGGTCAAAGTTAAGTTTTTCAGTTTTGGTCTTTTTATCTGATACTATACGCCATAGGTCAACTATATTTAGTGTATGGAAATATTTTATGATTTATATATTAGACGCGCAGGTTTTATTTGACCTTGACCTCATTTTCACGGTTCATTGCTCAGTGTTAAGTTTTTGTGTTTTGGTCTATTTTTATTAAACTATAAGTATTAGGTCAACTATATTTGTTTTATGGAAGCATTGTTAGCTGTACATGTCAGCCTGACATGGTTCATCTGACCTTGACCTCATTTTCATGGTTCATTGGTCTTTGTTTAGTTATCTTGGTTAATGTAACGTTTATGTGACAGTTGTAATAAAGCTTTATACTGAGGATTATCAACATAATGTCAATGATTAGTAAAGAAGGCGAGACATTTGAGTGTGTGCACTCTTGTTAAAGGAAATATTCAAATGATCAAATATAAAGTTACGGCCTATATAAACAATGAAACATATTACGAAGAGTTTGTTTTGTTATAAGCTGTTGTGCAAGTATCGTTGTTTTGTTAAGAATAGTATTGATTTTTTATCGTCTCCTAGACGTGTGGATTTTCCTTGGTAGAAACAGATGAACTGTTCTTATGGTATACATTTGTTATATAATTGTCAAATATGGTCGCTGTAAATCAAAGCTTTCCATTTGAACAATTTTTAGACGCGCAACACATTGTTGGTTCATGCATGCAATAAGATAAAGAAATGTGTGGGATGTTCTGCAAGAGTAATCAAATAAACAATGTGTGCTCATAAAAAAAATCGTTTATACTGCATCTTTTTCAGTCGGGGCACTTAGCGAACTCCATAATATTATGGAATTGGCTAAATTTGACTGCTTTATGAAAAGCCATAATATTATGAGATTAAATAATATTTCCAGTAATATTATGTGTGTCCATAATTTTGAATATTATTGAATTTCATAATTATGCATGAAAAAATCAAATTTGATGTGTCCGAAAAACAATGTTTTGGGTACTGCTAACAAGTTCCGTAATTTATTAATCTTAAAATGCTATTTTTATGATCATCTATTGATTATATTCATCCGACAATCGTCGCCTTTCTCGCGTCATATTTAAAACGCTTCCGTCTTCAATGTCTTTTATCTAGGACAGTATTTTGTACAAGGGAGACAAATCGTGTCGTCTTATAAGCCATCTTTTTCTTAAATGTATTATCGTTCCTTAAACAATGAATAAATTGTGTTTTAGAAAATAAATGTAGAAAATAAGTGTGTCAGTTGACCTCGTTTTCAATACATTAGTTTTATCAAGGGGAAATGTTATAAAAACAAATAGTACACATTCTTCAGACGTCTTTATAAATTATAAATGACTATGTACACAATAGGTATAGAAACACATTACTTTCACGTGTTTATGTGTCTTGATTTGACGAAATTTAATTAATGGTCAGATCCACAAAAACTCATTACTTGCAATTGTTATTGTTTCAAATTCAGTTTATGTTGCAGACCGTTTTAATGTTGCTTATGTGTATTTGTGTATATTGGGTAAGATGGGTACATTATTTCGAATTCACATGCATACAACGTATTTTTTCTGTCACCATCAAATTTGAAATGTTTCTTTTCAATTCCTTTAAAATTAAAATTGTGTCTGTAAAAAAAAGTCTCTTGTGTTGTCTTACATGTAAATAAAAATTACATCTTAAAATAAAAATCGAGACATCAAGACAGAATTAAAAAAAAAATCATAATCTATAAACATAGGCAGGTAGAAATTAGATATTCATTTTGATGTATTACCAATAAATATTTATTTCGACGTCGGTCAATATTTGATGATAGATGCACCTGAGTATTTAAAACAGCACTATGACATGTATAATTGTTGTTTTCCTACATAACACGTTGCATATCAAAATTCAGTTATTGTCCATTTGACTTCTATTTATCTGCAGAAAAAAATGCTTAAAAAATTAAGATAACATATTGGTTCTTGAGAACCACAAAATCAATGTATATATAAGTATAAAAACAGCAGAAGAAATAAATTGTAAATATTAAACTATTTCAATGCGAAGCAAGGTCATGTAATACAATATTATTTAGTTCAGCAGTATGATTGATTGGTAAGTAACAGATGACATAATTTACGTTTGATATGAAAATTTATACACATTGCAGAATGAACTCGTAATATTAATGCCTAGTTGAAATTATATCACAACGTACTAATGGGAGTGCAACCTGTCAAAATAATCTTTTGGGAATAAAGATATAAGTACTGTATGAAATGTGGATGATGACTTATGCATGACGACATTTATAATAGACTTTTATTTTTGTTTGTTAATATATATTAATAAAATCGAAAAAAAAAAAATCTATTTCTATTTATCCAAATTTATTCGTTGACTTCTTTGCACATCATACTAGTCAAAACACGAAGTTTGTTAGTCAAAATATAATATAGAATAATATAAATAAATATATCAAATATTTATAATATAGAGATTTGAACACTCCAAACAAATATCAATCACTACGTGTTAATCGCAATTCATTGAATGGTAAATCAGTTGATTCAAACAATAAAATATAATATAAAAGCTACAAGAAATGTTGTATAAAGGTTTAAAAATTCTTCTATTATCTCGGCTAATATTCTAAAACTATAACACCTATATTCCTTAATTTCCGAATTAAGTAGTATTTTTTTATTGAGAGTAATGACTTATTGCTCCGGATTCACAATAATATGTCCGAATAGGACGTCATGTCTAATTACATAAAATTGAGATCGAAATAGGGAATATATGTAAAAGAGACAACACTCCAGCCAGAGAGCAGACAACAGACTGACACTTTGTGAACTAGCAAGACTTGAATCCTGGTCAACATTTCAGACTAGTAAAAAAGCCGGGTTGATATGGTATTATCGTGTTTTGTCGTAAGGAAACTGTTTTTCTCCAATTTAAGTTTAAACGAGTGAATTCATATAAGATATATGACGTCCCATTGAATTGCTTTAAACTAATACAATAATAAATTACATATATGAATGTTACTACCTATTAAGTTTACAAAAATGTCGCGCTTACAAAATACTAAAACAATATAACCACTCTCTGTGAAAGATGGGCTATAAATTCCAGAGGGACAGTCAAACTTATAGATCGAAAATAAACTGACAAGGCTATGGCTACAAAAGAAAAGACAAACATTCAAATAATAGAACCCAATACACAACACAGAAAGGTAAAACTGAGCAACACGAACCCCAACGAAAACTGTGGATGATATCAGGTGCTCCGGAAGGGTATGCTGATCCTGATCCACATGTGGTACCCGTCGTGTTGCTCATGTTATTACAAACCCTGTAAATACTTTAATTCGGTATGTCATATACGTGCAAAGGAAAGGGGATTTTAGTTATGAAATAAGGAACATATCCGATATCATCTGTAAAACGGTTAATCCATAACTATCATTTATCATCTACAAACTACCACATTTAATAACCATACTCTAACGACACCATTCAAACTCTCGTTAATGGTCATCTTTGAAAAACTAAAGCTAATGATTGAAGAGTTTTGAAGAAGGCTTATTTTCTTTGGTAAAGTGCTACTAGTTACATTACACCATAACGAATATTATGATACACCATAATTTAAGATATATTATAAAAATCAATAATATTATAAGATAGCATAATGTGTGGATTAATATTATGAAATCAAATAATTTTGGAAATGCTTATAATGCATCAAGATATTAAAAAATCGAACATATCGTGATAACGATTTTATTGGAATATGTTTCTGTTTCGGTAGACATGTCTATCATTTGGTGCTCTCATAAGATAAACACTGGCAATGTTTTGAATTTGATATAGGTAACAATTTATTTAAAAATAAACCATTTATCCGCCATTTCTTTTACTTTAAAAAAAAATCATAACTAAAAAACAGGCAAAGGATACCCAGAGGACATAAAAACCCACAAGTCGAAAATAAACTGACTAAGCCATGGCTAAAAAAGAAAACAAAAAAACACACTGAAAACAGTAAACATTACAGGAGAATAAAAAAACGTATCAATTTCATCTAACATTTACAACATACCCAATTTAATAACCATACTCTATCGATGTACTCTTCGATTCTATTATATAAGTGTATTAATTTTAAAGCTGAGCAATGTACTGATTCGTTCATTCAAATAAAGCAGTCAATATAAAAGTTTCGACACCATTCAAACTCTGGTTCATGGACATTTTTGAAAAACTTAAGCTTATGATCGAAGAGATTTGAAGAAGGCTTATTCTCTTTGGTAAAGTGCTACCCAAAGTATTTTTTCGTGAAAGCAGCATAACATCCGTATATACATTGGACATCCGTTCTGTCCGGACATCTTTTTTTTTTCATCCGTTAGGCGTCCGTTCGTGCTATCCGGTAAGGTGTGACCGAAGCACGAACGGACGCCTAACGAATGAAAATAAAAGTTGTCCGTTGACAGAATTGTTATCCGTTGGGAGTCCGTTGATGTACTGACTGAATACAACGGACGTGTAACGGATGCCTTACGGACACATACAGGATATGCATAGTACGAGAAACGGAAACGTACCGGACAGAACGGATGTCGAACGTACATCCAACGGAAGAGTACGGCATAAAACGCACACCTAACGGAAGCGTACCGGATAAAACGGATGAACAATATATACGGAAAAATAAAAGGCAACAATAATAATACATGTACATCGCATAAATATTCAAAATCTTTAGGTGTAACTGTTTTTGGTTTATTCTTCAAATTACCGCATAAGGTCAGTGTCTGAAATAAGAGCTGCTTGATTGTGAAGAATCGCCCTTACTCTAAGGTTGATTATGAATAATAAGAATTCATGAACCTTAAGAAATCTGACATACCAATAATTGGCATTTCTGACGCAAAAAATTCAATTGGCATATATCCGTTTCAGATTCGTTGATCATCCGTTTTATCCGTTATACGTCCGGTAGAAGTCCGTTTCTCATTTGTGCAACATCCGTTTTATCCGATATACGTCCGGTTGAAGTCCGTTGGTGAGTTTATCATCCAGACCACCAACGGATGTATAACGGACACGTAACGTATACAAAACGGACGTTCAACGGACATTTTATCCGTTTAACGTCCGTTCAACGTTTTGAATATGCTCAAAATTTTCCACCGGACAGAACGGACATCGACGGATAAAACGTACGCTTAACGGACATGCAACGGATATGGACGGTCGTCTTACGAATAAGAACGGACGTCTAACGGACATGAACGGATTGAAAAAAGGTTTTCCGTTAGACGTCCGTTCGAGCTATCCGGTAAGATGTGACCGAGGCTTTTCTAGCATCCTTATTTGCAACACACTATAAAACACGATTTTACATTTCTAGCGATAGACTTTACATCTACAGCGCTTGAATTTACATCTTCAGTGCTACACTTTATACGGATTTGGCTATACTTTTTGGACCTTTTGTATTATAGCTCTTCGTCTTTTTTATAAGCTTTGGATTTCAAATATTTTGGCCACGAGCATCACTGAAGAGACATGTATTGTCGAATTGCGCATCTGGTGCAAGAAAATTGATACCGTTAATTTTATTACTACCACTGGGTCGATGCCTCTGCTGATGGACTATTAGTCCCCGAGGGTATCACCAGCTTAATAACCAGTACTTCGGTACTGGCATGAAAATACGGATTTTTTATGTGTTATTAAAATTTGCTATTACAAAATGATAGAAATTGTTATAAATTAAGGAATGTATCTCCCTCATGCAAAGCTCTGATTCCTTTCACGGATTTGGCTATACTTTTTGGACCTTTTGGATTATAGCTCTTCATCTTTTTTATAAGCTTTGGATTTCAAATATTTTGGCCACGAGCATCACTGAAGAGACATGTACTGTCGAAATGCGCATCTGGTGCAAGAAAATTGATACCGTTAATTTTATTATATCTTCAGCGCTAGACTTTACATCTTCAGCGCTGGACTTTACATTTCCAGCGCTTGACTTTACATCTCAAGCGCTAGACTTTATATCTCCAGCGCTTGACTTTACATCTAGATCTCCAGCGCTTAACTTTACATCTCCAGCGCTTGATTTTACATCTTCAGCGCTAGACTTTACATCTCCAGCGCTTGATTTTACATCTCCAGCGCTTGACTTTACATCTTGAGCGCTAGACTTTGCATATCTCTAGCGCTAGATATTACACATCTCCAGCGCTAGACTTTACATCCACAGCACTAGACTTTACATCTACAGCGCTTGACTTTACAAATCCAGCGCTAGACCTTAGATCTCCAGCGCTGGACTTTACATCTCCAGCGCTGGAGTTTAAATTTCCAGCGCTTGACTTTACATCTCCAGCGCTATACTTTATATCTCCAGCGCTTGACTTTACATCTAGATCTCCAGCGCTTAACTTTACATCTCCAGCGCTTGATAGTACATCTTCAGCGCTAGACTTTACATCTCCTGCGCTAGATTTTACACATCTCCAGTGCTAGACTTTACATCCCCAGCGCTAGACTTTACATCTTCAGCGCTTGACTTTACATATTCAGCGCTAGACTTTAGATCTCCAGCGCTGGACTTTACATCTCCAGCGCTAGACATTACATCTTCAGCGCTGGACTTTACATCTCTAACGCTAGACTTTATATCTCCAGCGCTAGACTTTACACATCTTCAGCGCAGGACTTTAAAAGACACTTTATAATCTGTGTGAGACCAACAGGGCTTCGTACTTTAGAGCCTCTAGTTATTTATTATAAAGAAATCGCATGTATAGGCGCACCTGTATTCTGGTTGATATTCGCATGTGTTACGGAGAATATATCTCCCAATTGAAACTATATTCCGCGCTTGTATGACAGTTATGAATATATTTATATTTTTCTCATAGTATTTGTTATATGATCTATTTTATAACAATTGCATTAGGATTTTTTGCAATTTCACATTTAAATTTGCAAAAGTATCATCTCCTCTAAAGCAGTGACATCGAATGTTTGCTTATAACTATTTTTTTTATCCAATATTTACAACATTTATTATAATTTTACAACATTGTTTTCGCTGTAATAAAAGCGAACTGTTTACGTCTGCAACATTAGACAGAAAACTTCACACTAAGTTAACCTGATTCCCAGAGATGATAAAAACAATGTAATTAAATATCCACCAGCTGCATTTGCAGACGACTATTATTTGAACTCTTAATGACTAGACTGACCTACTGAAGGTGTCATAACATTTAGGAATCCCGTTAAGATTAACGTTCAACTTTCTAAAATACTGTTATTTTTAAACGAAATTGTAACTTTGTTTCAACATAATGCATATTGTACTGCAAAATAACGATTAGATTAATCTAACTTGCAAAATTATAAGTAAAACTATAAAAACGAGTTCTACTCTACTTAAATTCAATCATACTCCTTAATATATTTAATTGTTTTTCAATAATTTAAAACTACTTAAGGTGGTACCCAACACTTTCCCTAAAATTAATTTGGCTCGTTTAATTTTCATAAAATTTTGACAAAGTATTTACTTTTACCCTTTTACAAAATTATTAAAAATTCAAAAAATTTGAACCAAGCGTTTTATCAGAAAAATTACACTGGTTATATAGCAGTTTGACAAACACTTATTTTGATCATTGAGAAGCTTTACATTGCCTTCACAATGCAACGTAATTAAAACGTTTAGCTGCTATTACAGAGTTATCTCCCTGTAGTGTTAGGTACCACCTTAAGTTAAGATATCTAATCGGGTCCTACTAAAAAGTGTCGGGAGCGCCCGGATGAAGAAAAAGCACCCGGGAAAAAAAATTAGCGCCCGGGGAAAATATATAGAGATGAATGTTTCAATTTTAACAATAATATATGAATACTATTTCGAAAAGATAATAATGGATCACAGTTTATGCTGAAGATTTATAAATCGTTAAACACCGACAGATACGCTTCTCAAATTTCCCAGATAAATATTAATTTTATAAAATTAGAAGAATCGCACATTATTTAAGAAGGGCAAAAGAAATTGAACAAGTGTTCACCATGCAGTTGCGAATATTAGACCTCGGACACTGATTTTTTTTAAACTAACCAAATATACGTTTTGATCGAGGACAATATCGTTCATGATTCTTCTATATACTTATATTTACCAACTTATATACAATTTTTAAATCTAAAATGTAAAAGTGCAACAACACTATCTACACACTTCAGATTTAGCATCGTAAATATCCCCATTTATACGGGTGAAACACGCAATGTTTTTTTTTTCATTCAGGAAATCACTTATTCTCCCGGGCCTTTTTTTTTCCTCGGGCGCTTTTTCTTTTCTCGGGCGCTCTCGGGCGTTCCCAAGTGCTTTTTAGTAGGACAGATCTTATCGTATTATTTATTTATCGTAGGACATCTAGAAAAAAATCCGTCCTTTCGGATAAGTAGTTTTATACATATCAGCCCAAGGTTATCCTAGTAACGTGTCGAGTAACGAGTAGCAGCACAAAAACAATTAAATGGTGGTGTCAAACTGTTAAATCCAATGTATCTGTGTTTTCCCCAAAAATGTTTTTATACGGAGCACTCAGGTGAGGACTAGATAACTTCTTTAAAACCGAAAAATATATTAGAAAAAAAATATGAATATGTTTTAGAAATTGTAATCACAATGACTGACATGCTTGAAATCCTAAATTGGATGCGCAGTTGCTTATTATTTTTTTTTCTTCTTCAATTTTACCCCACCCCTTTTTTTTTTAAGAAATGAATATATTTCATAGATTAGACTACATCTATTTTTTTTTTGGTAAAATATATGGTTCTTTAACTCCTAACATTGGTAGAGCCTTCAAACACCAAACCCTGGATCAGTGCATTTAGTCTGTTATGATTATGACAGAAGACATGCAAAGAAATGACTAATGACCAGTGCATTATAGGATTTACATTTTTCCTTTTGGTCAATCATCATCATATGTGTGCCATTTGTTTTCTTAATTTCTTTATCAGCTATTGACTTGGTATCTTCTTATCAAATAATGTGTGTGAAATTTAAATCTCATTTAGATATACATGTTAGTTTCTTACCCTTTCTACTTAAAAAAAGCCATTTGCCAATGTAATAAAAAGAATAACTAATCAAAGAATTCAAATAGGCTGCGCGCATTAGCAAATTCATGTGTTGTTCGGTCACTCGTTAAATATTTTTCTTTTTGGATTCTTCGATAATTTATTCTATAAATCTCATTTTAATTTCAATTGTACGTACACGTACTTATGTATATATGTTTGTTAACTGGAAAATATTTCTCGGTCTTAAAATCAATTATACGTCGTATACTTTTCTATGTTAAACTTATATAGTTAGGCACTTTTGTTGTATGTTTATATCATTCGTTTTTTTTTAGACATTTGTTTCTTCCATTAGTTCACTGTTGTAGCCTAAACATATATTCAAAAGGCTAAGTCTAAGAAATCAAGTTAAGCCCCATCATGAGTTGAAACATCAATATATATAGTCTTAGATCTCTACTTTTTATATTTTGTTGTAAGAGATGTATAAATACTCTGTCACGTCCAGTCTATGTTTTAGTTAGTTTTTTTTCTGTTTGTATCGATCTGATGAGATAAGCCATTTTCAACTGGCTTCTATAGTTTGTTCATATGTTAGAAGGTTGAGCGCTCACAAACATGTTTAAACCCGCCACATTATGTTTGCGCCTGTCTTTTGTATAGAACCTGCAATTTAGTGGTTGTAATGGTTCATGTCATTAATTTTTGTTTTTTCCCATTTGATTTGTGAATTATGCCGTTATTTTTCTCAATTCAATTGTTTCACTTTTTATTTATGTCGTGGCCTTTCATAATCGACTTTAAGGTATCGGCTTTTGTCATTGTTGAAGGTCGTACCGTTACCTCTTATTGCTAACATCTACTTAATATGAACTTTGGTGGAAAGTTGTCTCATTGGCAATCATACAACATCGCCTTATATTTATAATCTTAGGAAAGGTATAGGAAATAGTAAGGAAATTGGAAACATATATGCACGCCATTTAATAAAATTCATGCTAGTAATTTATTACAGAAAATAACATGCAAAACATTAAACGTTTGAAGTTGTAAATTGTGTTAAAGCTTGCGGAAGAATATCTCAAAAACGTATGAATGGCTTCTCATATCTAATCTTTCAGAAAAATTTATTTCTTACAAAAGAGTGTCCACCATGCACTTACACTGCACTATTAAAGGCATGATAGTAGAATATATTGATATACAAATGGATGAAATATAAAAAAAGAAGATGTGCATGGTATGATTGCCAATGAGACAACTATCCACAAAAGACGAAAATGACACAAACATTAACAACTATAGGTCACCGTAAGGCCTTCAACAATGAGCAAAGCCCATACCGCGTAGTCAGCTATAAAAAGGCCCCGATAAAACAATGTAAAACAATTCAAACGAGAAAACTAACGGCCTTATTTATGTTAAAATTATGAACGAAAAACAAATTTGTAACACTTGAACAAACGACAACCACTGAATTACAGGCTCCTGACTTGGGACAGGCATATACATAAATAATGTGGAAATTATATATACAGCCCTTGGATGGTGTAAACTTTCCAAAAAAATTGTATAGTGTACTGGTGTAATGGTGTAATGGTGTTGTGGTGTATGGTGTTGTGGTGTATGGTGTAAGGGGAATGGTGTAATGGTGTTTAAGGAATGGTGTGATTGTGTAACGTGCGATCGGGAATGGTGTGAATGATGGTGTACGACATCTCATTGGTTGAAACGAATTTCTTTTTCTTTTATTTTTTCGAATTGTAAACATAAACAATAATAATAATCTTAATATTTGAAATTTAATTGCATTATGGGTAATTTCGGATCGTGTAGATAGAATGGGGAATGGTGCATGGTGTAATGTGTAAGGTGTATGGTGCAAAGGTGTAACGTGTATGGTGTAATGGTACAAGGTGTATGGTGTAATGGTACAAGGTGTATGGTGTAATGCTGTATTGTGTATGGTGTAATGGTGTATGGTGTTAGTGGGAAGTTTACACCATCCAAGGACTGTACATTTAACTGTTAGATTAATAATAAAATAACAACAAACCAGTGCATACTCTGTGACGTTTATTATATTAGTATAATAGTCCCAGGTATGCTGATTTGTATCTCAACAATATCATAGTTATTACGGTGCGGTTGAATTTCCTGTCATTTATTCATCATCCGCGAAAGAACTTGTCTCAAGAAAAAAATATACTCTGTACATTAAACTCAGTTTCAGGTATAGCAAATGAACAGAGGTGTGATCTTTTTCTGTGACATCTGCTTTTGACCATCCACAAGAACTTGAGTCATCCGATGTTCAGTACTTCAGTACTTTGATTAAGTTGGAAGTTTCCAATTCAAAATCGATTCATGAATTTTTTTGGTGAAAATAAGATTTTTGAAATATCAATTATTGCAACAACAGAAATCGCGTATTTGTCTTCAATAGTTTTAATAAGAACATAACACTTTGTAAATATAGGACCAATTGGCCTATTATTTTCCTTATTACAGTGTATCCAATTTAATGGTATACATTGCTTTGTATTGTTTCTTGTGTTCTTCCGGAACCATTCATGAACTATTTGCCACTGGAGTCCAATCAAATCGTTTCCTTTGTTGACTAGTATATATAAATCGATTGAAGCTTGTTTATGTCAAGTGACTAATTACATGTAATATTTTTTTTATAAACTGTAGTATCAAAGCTCCTCTATGCACACAAGAAGTAATTTATTATTAATTATGGACTTCTTTCAGTAGTTATTTTATATCTATGTTAATGTTTGGTACACCATTCTTACATGTCAGTCCTCTCCCACCATAACACCACTCGATTTTGGTTAATAAGTTGAAAAGTTAAATTTCGTTTATTGTAAGTGTAATGTATCAAGAAAATAAAGACGGGTTCAAACAGAAAGGTTTTGAAATCAAAGATAACTGTGCACCTTAAGATCAGCATGAGTTTATTAGTCGTCAATACGTGTACTTAAAGTCCAGTCTAAAAATAAGCATACTAGGTACTTTGATTCAAGGACGAAACAAACGATGTCTAGTCTTACTAAAAAATATAATCAATATTCAAACTCTACTAATGAAGATTAGAACAGATTATACCCATGTCATATCTTTTACCACTTAATCATAAAAGAATCGAGTCTTGTCATTGCCAGTGGCTATCTATGATAGGGCGTGTGCAAGATGTTCACCCCCTCCTTTCATCGAAATAGACAGAAAATAGTATGGTTCTCACAGTTATATGTATCTAAAGGATAAAGTAGTCCTTCACCTAGCTCCTCTCGCCAGTATGAATTGCCTTTTTGGGATTTACACTCCCTTTTCACATTCCATGGATTCTCCCTGATTGTACTAACTATTGTACAGAAATGAGTTAAATCAGTCTAGAAAATACTTAAGGTGGTATGGGAGTCTAAATAAAAATGATAGAATTTGTTCGTTACTTTGCCAAAACGTAGTATCTATTGATACATGTCGAAAAATATAATAAAAATGATAAGTCAAAGCGCATTTTCTCAAGCTACAGGACGGGACAAAATGACACATTTTGTACGGATTCTACAGGAAAAAACACCATTTTGTGATTAGAAACTAAACAAAATGATAGAATTATTAAATACTTCAGGAACATATAGTTTTCAGACACTGCTTTGAGAATATCAAAAGAAAAGATAGGGTCACCGTACTTTTTTCCGGCTAAAATACAAAATAGGAAAATTCCATGAATCCTTCAGAAAATGCACTGTTTTAGAGATACCTCCCCCTAAAATTGATTAAAAAAAACCTAAAAACAAGCCAAAATAGTTTACATTTGCAAAAATAATAATATTTATAAGTTCTATTCTTATAAATTGGCTCTTATAAATGAAAATTCACATTAAATATCTGCATTCCTGCATCAAATTTTGCTATCTTGATGGAAAATCTGGATCTTTGGTTCTCTGTTTTTTACAATCCAAGATGGAGGAAGACACTAATACCACCTTAAGACTAGATCATCTTTTATTTAAATTTTCTAAACTTGTAATTTTTTAAGAAAAATATGTATAAGGTTTTCAATCAAATTAGTATTATTACAACTGCATGTGACCATGATGACTTTGTGTACTTTTGAAAATATTACAATTACTGTTACACAGTAGCATATCAGATTCCTAACCATATATATATCTATACATTGGGGAACCGTCGTGTAATGCATTACATTTTTGCTCGCGTAATTAATATAATTTAAAAAAAGATGTGATATTGTAATCAATGAGTCAATTTTTCACAACAGACCAAGTGACACAAAAATTAACAACTTAAGGTCACCGTGCGGCCTTCACTAATAAAGAAAATACCAAACTGCAAAATCAGTTACAAAGCCTCGAAATGATAGGTAAAACAATTCAAACAAGTTAACAAACAGCCTGACTTATGGTTTAATTGGTGAACGACAAAAAATGAATTATACTTCATATGAAAATGCAATGTTTTGATGGCTGATACGAGGGTGTTAATTTACTCTATCACATGGCCGAGAGAGTGACAATTTTTTTTAATGTTACCTTTTCGTCTAGAAAATCGATAGTTTAAAGGACAATGGGTTGAATATACATCAAGTAAATAAAAACAAGGCTAAAGTTCCGCTACGTTTTGACTCAGATTTTATCATTTGACTGTCAACCCCCCCCCCCCCCCCAAAAAAAAAACAACAAAAAAAAAAAACCAAGACCGTTCCTGTTTGTATGGTTTAACACTAGTAATTTTTAGGACACTTAATAGCTTGTTGTCCGGTGTTACCTAAGGCTCCGTGTTGAAGGTCGTACCTTGACCTATAATGGTTTACTTTTATAAATTGATACTTGGATAGAGAGTTGTCTCATTGGCACTAGCACATGCCACATCTTCCTATATATATGTATACTATATAAATAGAAAAACTGATTACCAAAACAAGATGAATAAAAAATATCAAATAAGAATTACAAATACATCATTTAGTGAAATATTCCATGTGGAACACCTAATAAAATTATTATTTAGCGAAACAATATTGGGAGGAACATATATTAATTTGCATATAGGAAAACACATCAACTTAACATTGAATACAATGTTTCTTTGAGGATTTTATATTAAATGGTCTTCAAGTGAAATGTGCCAATTTTCACCATTGAAGTGTTCTGTTAGGGGAACATACAAATATTACACTAAGAACACATTTACATTGTACAAGTTACAGTTTGGTAAATAATTACATGTATCTAGGGAACCCACACACCTTTTAAAAGATACATATTTATGGTAAACACATACATGTATCACTTAAAAATGAAGCGATCCCACATAACCCGTTATTTCCTGAGAGACGGACAGTGGTAAGGGAACATGGGAAGGGAAGCGGGGGTTAGCGGGCGGGCAGTTGGGGTCAAGGGATTAGGAACTGGATGAAGAGAAGAGGTAAAAGATGAGATATTCTGGTGAAAATGATTTGACGGATTTTCGTATAGGGGTTAAGAAAATTGAAAGTAGGAATCATCCCTCTTTTCTGTAACGCCAAACGTATTTTTTATAAATAATTTAACGACCGAAAATAGCAGATTTTATATAAACATGTACATACAAGTATGTTATAAACATAAACATGTTTACCCCCGCCACATTTTTGCGCCTGTCCCAAGTCAGCAGCCTCTGGCCTTTGTTAGTCTTGTATTATTTTTAATTTTAGTTTCTTGTGTACAATTTGGAGTTTAGTATGGCGTTCATTATCACTGAACTAGTATATATTTGTTTAATAGGGACCAGGACCAGGTGTGGGAATTTCTCGCTACGTTGAAGACATGTTGGTGACCTTCTACTGTTGTCTTTTCTATGGTCGGGTAGTTGTCTCTTTGACAAATTCCCCATTTCCTTTCTCAATTTTATGACTTCCTCAAGTTTAATAAACAAAATGGAAAACAATTTTCATGCAAGTAACTTTTGTAGATTTGTAAATTAAAATTTTACTACAGTTTGGGGATTCCGGAGTGGAGGTGAGTGAGGTTCTAGGGGTTGAAACCCCTCCCCCCTTTTTTTTTTTTTTTTTTTAACTATTATTGCATTTGAATTGGGACATATGGTTGGACCCCCCTTTTTTTAAATGGCTGGATCCGCCTCTCAAGTATACGTTATGTTAGGTTTCATTGCAAATTTATTGTGTAGCATTTTAAAACAACTTATTTTATACAACCTTGAAAATATATGTCAAAGTTCACCAATATTTACCGCAGATAGAAAAAGGCGCGTTGTTGAAACAATCAAATGTGATTATCACACAAGATAGGAATGTTAAAGTTAGGCTTGTTACTAATTAGAATAAACAGGCTGGGAGTTCCGATAATAAATCTCAGACAAAACGCTCCAACTAGAGATTTCCTGTCGAAATAATTATCCGCTATACTAAAGAAGAAATGCATGTGTTGAACGTTATAAAATGCGAGTTTCATTTTAGTATACTAGCTTTATACATTTTTTTTCTAAAACATTATTATATTACTACATATTACTTTTAACTGACCCTAACCCTTCGCTGTAATTGATTGTTATTTTCTTTACGTCCAGTCACAAATATTTCGAACATGTTCAAGACAAGAACAGATAAATCATAAGTACAACATGTAGGTCCTTTATGCAACTGTATGGAGTTTAAACATCACGCATGATTTTCATTGTTGTGAAATAATTCTGACTCTGACCATTTAGATATTGACAAATATAATGTCTATCAATATTAGAATAGTATAAAGCATGACATTATTCTCATTGGAAACTTTAGAACTTAAAATTGAGAATGAAAATTGGGAATGTGTCAAAGAGACAATAACCCGTCCAAAGAGTAGAAAACAGCACAGGGCCACCAATTGGTCTTCAACACAGTGAGGCAATCCAACAAGTGAGGTTTTGCCTGCATCTAAACAGTATGTTTGTATCCAATTCAGCAAATATGAAATTTAATAAAAAAAAAAAATCTCCGAAACATATAAAGGAACCAAAATAAGTAGTAAAAAAACCCATACTAAACTAACATAGGCCAGAGAATCCCGACTTAGAATAGCCGCACAAATGCGGCATGTATATATATAATGGCAGTCAGCAGGGTTAAAGAACATCAGTTGTTCGACCTGTTAGTCAAATGCGTTTTGTTTAAATATACTTTCTCACTATTTTGGTCTTTTGGAAAATGTTGTTTGTGCTGTTTTTAGACCCTTCTACAACGAAATTTGGTTTACATGCACGAGTATAAAAATTGCGGTTTTTATCCAACGCAATCATACTTTAGGTTTGAACTTAGTTTTCAATTTAGACTCGTATAAATATCAACCCAACAATGTTAGATCTGTAAACTTGCTTTCGCAAATTTTTTGTTCTTCCCTCGCCGGGACACCAAATCGCCTGCACTGTTGCCGTCCTGCTAGACCTCAATTTATATACAACTTGTTTAGTGAAATCTGACCCCCCCCCCCCCCATGTATACATCTATCCTATGTGGAATCAACAAACACACAGCAATATGCAAAGTAAAAAGAAGTCCGGAACCGATCTTAGAATAGGTAACACAAGAATATTTTAAGACACGTTCGAAAGGCGGCTATTGTGATTGTGTCAGCTCGACAGGGACACATTCAAATGTCTGAATGTTGCAAAACTGCACGAAAAAAGTATCGCATGTAACACACCCACGAAAAGGCTGCCCATGACAACGGAAATAAACCCTAGTACTGAAATGTATTAAAACTACAAAAAGACAAAGAGTACACAAAACAACATTAAATACTGAGTAACAAAACACCTACAAAAAAAAACAACAGAAAAGTAAACAGATGAATGCATCTCTCACAAAAAATTAATTGTTTAGCTCTACCAAGATTTATTCTGTAAGTTATAGATTTTTTGGGGGGAAAAAGATCGTGGATTTAAGACTTGTGCCTGATCAAACATATCAATTGAAAATCAGTATTTACTGCTTTTCCGCTTGACAGGTGTAAAAGAAAATCTTGTCTGCCAGGAGTCAGAATAATGTATTCGAGTAGAAACTCTTCAATTTCGAACTTTATTCGATCGTCACTGATGAGTTTTTTGTAGACGAAAAGCGCGTCTGGCTCAAATACAAAATTTAAATCCTTGTATCTACGATGAGTTTATTAGGCTTACTGTGAGTACTCTCATATGTTTTTAGTGTCTATTTGGTTTTGTTTGGGATGTACAAGTACCGGACACGTCCACGTGTATTTTCATGTAGTATTTGTATCTTTAATCATCTGTCGAGTTAAGACTTTCAACTGATTTTTATAGATCGTTCCTATGTTGTACTATTACACCACTGTCTCATGTAAGGGAGTGAGTTGCGATCACGCAAACATGTTTGACCCCGCCACATTCAGTATGAATGTGTCTCTCCCAAATCAGGAGCCTGTAATTCAGTGGCTGTCGTTTGTTTCTGTTACATATTTATTTTTCGTTCATTTTTAGGTACATAAATAAGGCCGTTATTTTTCTCGTTTAAATTGTTTTACATTATCATTTTGGGGTCTTTTATAGCTGACTTTGCGGTATGTTGACCTATAGTTGTTAATATCTGTGCCATTTTGGTCGTTTGTGAAGAGTTGATGCATTGGCAATCATACCATTTCTTCTTTTTTCTATATTTGCCTTGTGAACTAGCACGCTTAATAAACTGACCCAGTGCGTCATTGTAGTACAAAGTTTTGAAAATTTTCAAATCTCATATATCAATTTACGTCATAAGACGGCATGCTGAACTCAGTCGTATCTTGGACTGTTCGCATTCGGGATGCAATCTGGACTCAATCGGCAAAAAAACAGCAATGGTTAATCTTTCTAGATCATGCCCGTTCCACATGACACTGTCCAGAAAATAGTTATCAAAGACACAAGGATTATAGTTTTTGAAGGCAGACACGCGTTTCGTCTACATAAGACTGATCAGTGACGTTCAGTTCCAAATAGTTATAAAGCCAAACAAGTACAAAGAAGAAGAGCATTGAGGACCAACAATTCCAAAAAGTTGTGCCAAATACGGCTAAGGTGATCAATTCCTGGGATAATGAAATTCTTAGTCACAGATCATTGTTACGATTTTGATCATCGCGATACTAAAGAATTTGTCACGACATAATAACGATTGTAATTCGACTAGACAAAATTGATTGAGACTTCCCGAATGTTAACGGACGCACATAACTGTCGGGGTGCTGCTTGTCCAAACTCTCCGATCCGTAGGAGTCTGAGTGTTACGAACGTATACTACAGCGTTCAGGCAATAACAGGACATTCCATATCATTGAGGATAGTAATCCGACTTTTTAACTTTTCGAGTCTTAGCGCAGTCTGATCTCAAACGGGAGCAATAATCGACACTGTGTAAACCCCGCTTTAAAGATCATAAAACGATTCTAGCACGCTCATGCCGTCCTAATCACGCACGTCTTACGACCTTACTACGTTTATACTACGACCATTTTTACTTATAGCCATGCTCGGGCTCATTCTCATTGTCAAATAAAGCATGGAAAAGCTCTCCAGGTTTTATTCGTCTGTATATAATTTGGACCTTATGTCGCTAGTCTCCAACAGCTCAGCCATGCTTGACACATTTGTATCATCCCACTATTAATTGTTCAATAAAATATCTTCATTTGATCTTGATAGATCAGCAATATACGTTGTGATAGGTTAATCCGACATCTTATCTGAATCAGGATTCGTATCAGAGGCCCCACTGACTCTATCCATTTCATGCACAAATACAAAATATTGTAGATTTTGGTGGCCTGTCTGTGTTGTTATCGAGAATTCTACGTATAAATGAAAATAAGGAGGAATGGAATAGTATTTATATGGACTCCGACAACATGATATTGACGTTATTATATTACCGAGAGCGTAGTAAAATCGCTATATGAACATGGTAAGATCGTAGAATGATCGTGATAAAATCGTTCTTTAATCGCAGAGGAAACGTGCTAAGATCGTTTTTTAATCGGATAAAGTGTGGTATAATCGTAGTAAGAACGTGATGAGCGTAGCAAGATCGTGATTATCGTAGTGAGGTCGCAGAACAAGCGTGGTGAAAACGGGGTATACTCTTGGTGGAATCGTTGTAGAAAAGTAATGAGGTCGTAGTAGCATCGTGAACACATCCAAAATTTACATTTTCATGCCGCTCATACCGCGACCTCAACACGATCTGAATACTTTTTAGATCGTGCTGAGCGTGGTGCGATCGTGGTCTAGTGTGACTTGTTCATAAGATAACAGCAGGCAAGCTGAAGAGATGTCGTGCATTTACATTGATACATGTATACATTGTATATTTAGTATTGACCATTTACTGAAATAACTATCTATTCTGTATGTTTAGAACATTACCATTCAACTTTCATTGTAATTCTTTTGCACTATTGAGGAAGTAATAGAATATAAAACGTGGTGAAAACGGGGTATACTCTTGGCGAAATCGTTTTAGAAAAGTAATGAGGTCGTAGTAGCATCGTGAACACATCCAAAATTTACATGTTCATGCCGCCCATACCGCGACCTCAACACGATCTGAATACTTTTTATATCGCGCTGATCGTGGTGCGATCGTGGTCTAGTGTGACTTGTTCATAAGATAACAGCGGGCAAGCTGAAGAGATGCCGTGCATTTACATTGATACATGTATACATTGTATATTTAGTATTGACCATTTACTGAAATAACTATCTATTTTGTCTTTTTGGAACATTACCATTGAACTTTCATTGTAATTCTTTTGCACTATTGAGGAAGTTATATAATATAAAACATCGTAAAGCTTAACTTATAGCTGTTTTGACTTTAGTCAGTGGCTTAATCTCCGAAATCTAAAAATAACAGGAAAGACGAAAACACCTGTTATATTTACCTGAATGTGTGATCTTGGATTGGGTATTAAATAAAAAGACACTTTTCTATTATTACTGTTACTATTACAAAATAGAAAAGAAATGAATTTCATCTTCAAATTGGTTGCAGTTTTTGCTTAAACCCCAGTCCCACTAGACCACAATCGCACCACGCTCACCGCGATCTAAAATAAATTTAGATCGTGGTGAGGTCGCGGTATGAGCGGCAGGAAAATGAATTTTCGTTTCTTTCACGATGCTACTACGTCCTCTCTACGCTTCTACAAAGATACCGCTACGATTAAACCACGTTCTCACCGCGCTTATTCTGCGACCTCACTACGCTTATCAAGATCTTTCTATGCTCTTCACGTTCTCACAACGACCATACCACGAGTTATCCGATTGCAACACGATCTTACTGCGATTATAACACGTTCATAGCGCGATCTTACTACGTAGCCACGTGTATATTTACAAAATTGTAAGTGTGACTTTTTAAAAGGTGGTTTGACATGAAATGAATCAAATTATCAAATGGTATCAAATAGTTGCAGGGGCGGATCCAGTCATTTTAAAAAAGGGGGAGGGGGTCCTTACCCGGGACAAAGGGGGGGGTTCCAATTACATGTCCCCATTCAAATGCATTGATCGTCCAACAAAAAAGGGGGTTCAAACCCCGGACCCCCTCCCCCCTCTGGATCCGCGCCTGAGTTGCCACTGACACATTGAGTCTTTTTAGTTTCATGCTCTCTTAATCAACTCAAGATCCAGAAAACTAGTAAATGGTACATATAAGACTGTACTTTGACCTTCAATGGTTTATCTTTAAAAATTATGACTTTAATGGAGAGTTGTCTCATTGGCAATCATATGTTATCTTCTTATATCTATAAAGGTCATGATACGACTTTCAACTATGAGTAAAATTCGTGCAGCATAGTCTGCTATATGAAAGGCCACGAAATTACAAATGATAAAACAATTCAAACGAGATGCATTATGATTAGTTAGTCCTAAACAAATAAGATATAAATGAGAGAAACTGAACAGACTTAAATGACCGCCAATATATAAGATAAAAAAAACATATCTGTTTTTGTCATTAATACTTTTCTCTCGAGACTTTTCTCGTCTACAATGTTGAAGTGTGTCTTTGTCTAATATGATATAGACCAAGATGAGCAACACAGGCTATTTTGAGCCTCCAGTTATTATTAAACTGGCGGTTTTTTTTGTGTTGTTTTAACTCGCACAATATTCCGGGACAGTAGTGAAAGTAGAGGTAATTCGAATCTTTCATTACAGTGCAGACAATGAATGAATAAATAAAATTGAAAGACTTTGTCTAGCTACAATATTCCTTTTTTTCCTCTTTCAGTTTGCAATGCTAAAAACTCGACATGAAATATTAGTTAGGACTTCGATATGGGGAAAATATCACTCACCTCAAGTTCAAGAAAAACAATTTTCACTGTGTAAGTGATTCTTGATGTTGAAAGATTTCAGAAATCATGAACTAAAGTTTATCTTTTAAAAAATATGTTGCATGATTGCCAATGAGACAACTCTCCACAAGAGACCAAATGACATAGAAACTAACAATTATAGGTCACCGTACGGTCTTCAACAATGAGCAAAACCCATACCACATAGTCAGCTATAAATAGGTTCCGAAATGACAAATATAAAACAATGCAAACCTAAATTACGTACAAAAATTAACGAAAAACAAATATGTAATACATCAACAAACGACAACCACTGAATTACATGATCCTGACTTGGGACAGCTTGTTTGTAGTTCTTTTGTGTGATGAATGCAATAATATTGAAGGTCGACTTGTTACTCATTTTTTTTCCTGCAGGAAATATTAATTCTCTACCGAATTATTAGAATAAAATTAAGCAAAAACTCCTAGAAAAGTTTAATAAATTAATTGAACATATGAACAATACTGCTTATGTTAAAAGAAAGATTACAATACATGTATTGCAATACAATTAAATGTGTCATGTCATGTTCAAACCGACCCGTCAGTTTCGTGCTGGCATAGACATCTTTCGTATGAGTGATATTTTTCGAGGCAATTAATAAGAACTATTACATTAGCGGATCCAGGGGGAGGGGATCCGGGTGTTTGAACCCTCCTCTTTTTGACCGATCAATGCATTTTAATGGGAACATATAGTTGGACCCCTCCTTTTAATATGGCTAGATCCGTTCCTGTATGATATGTCAGAGGAAAGACTGTGGTGCTCGCGGAGTCATATTAAGTTTTGTTGACTATTTAAATCTACATGTACATTAGCACGTAAACAAAATACAGCGCTGCTTCCCAGTTCAGTTGAATATGCCATAACATTAGTCATATGAAGAAAAGAGTTCTAGTATTTAACAAGCTTTTAACATTTATTATAAATTTAAATTAAACTCCAGCAACCTTTCACGTTGAAGTCCGTGAAAGTTAGAACATACGAAAAACAAAATCAAACGAATTTAACATTCAAACAAACTCATAAATTTGTTGTGAGTGTTTTTCTATTATATAGACTTTTTCAAATGATTAATTTAGTTTTATTTTATTTTGTGTCGTCGATTAGTTTGTTTTCCTTCAGAAGCATATTAACAATTAAAGTTAAAACAAAAATAATAATTTATAACTAATATCTACGCTTGTGTATTATGATGCGTTGTCTGTTTTCAAAGTTTAATCTCTAAACTTCTATCACAAAATATTATATATTAAAGTGGCAAGTGCAATTTGAGGGATCAGCGTACCAATGTGACCTCTGGTTCTGAAATGTCTAATCGTTGAACTATCATTAGTTATAATAAGGTTTCCTGATGCACTTGAGCCATTAAAAATCAAATACCTTGTTACTGTAGCTTACAGTACACAGATGTATTAGTATCGTATTTCACTTCATTGATAAAACACAATATTTTGTAGCTTAGACGATTTATAATTACACAGTTTATATATCTCTGCAGATTATAATGTATTTATAGCACACATATGGAAACAGATACGCATACGTCAATGTGATTGCATCAACAATTTGTCAATAATTGTATTTATGTCCTGCAATTATACTATCTAATATTTTTCGATAATTAAAATTCGAATCGAATATTTCCGCTTAGCTCTCATTTAAAATTCTCCCAAACAGAGGTATGCCATGAACAAAATCTTACACTTTAAGCTAATCTAAGTCATTCCCTCACCATTTATACCGTCAGAGCATATATTTTCAGCAGCAGGACTGTTAGTTACAAATGAAGTTGAGAATTAGCCTCATCCCAGGCACAGTTGTCAAGATACTACTTTTAGATCAGACAAATTCAATGCACCTTATGTCGATCCTCAGAAAATTATTAAAGTCATCAGTGATCATCAGTTAGTTCAAACATCACCCCTTTGTTGATTATTTTAAAAATGTGTTTTTTACGGTCCCTTAATACTGTTGTTTGAGTAATAATTTTTCTATAGATATCACTTAATTACTGGATTAGATAATTTTCAGTTTACATAATAAAATAAGAACATGTATGTCATGTATTAAATAAGCTTTTAATTATGATTTATATGGTATATAATTCATATTATCTAGTCCATTGTTTTAATGTTGAGGGTTTTATGTTTATAAGTCCTTAAGTTCTTTATTGAAAATCACTTTACGCCCATATGAGCCAATGGCTTAAAAAATTATACATAATATACAGTTTATTTATATAAAACAATGAAAAAGACAACGACCCACAATACATAAAATGGATATAATTTTGTGTTTCCATTTTGTAAATGTTTTACCGAGCGAGTACTCTTCACCGAGGTAACATCCCTTCATGTTATTATATATTTTTTTCCATTGTATTTAAGAAAACAATAAATAGATTTCATTTGTCTCCCTTTTTTTTTTTAGAGAATCAGTTTCAAAATATAGTTATCTCCCATCTTAAATATAGCCTGTTAGTCAAAGGGAGACAACTTTAATTTTCCACAAAAATTACGGAATTCCATAATATTATGGAGTTCGCTAAGTGCCCCGACTGTTTTTATTGAAAACAAATATCCGTAAGAATAAAAAAAAATCCATTAAAATGTTACTTCGCAACTTGTATAAAGCGAGATAACACATATACTCCTCAGTCTCATATAACAATATGTATTTTCAAATAATATAGGTTTATCACACACGATTTTTAATAGTTCCTTATAAGTATTATAATAGTATTCTGACATTTGAATTCAGGGCATTGTAAACAATTAAAATGATTACCATTTCTTTACAAAATAAAACCGATCTAGGAGTACTCGTAGTAATCAAAATCTAGGTAAAAGTAAATAAGTACCTAGTTTTTTCATACTATAACATCAATCAGTGTACAACCTATGGAATTTTGATACTTACAGCATATAATCGTATAATGTTAAGCTATACGTATTGAATGAATCGACAAATGACAGTTTATTTAAGATTCGTTTAACATTTGGTTGAAAACATGCACATTAAGTGATGATTTCAGGATATACTTGATATGGCCTTCGTGTCCGTTCCTAAATAATGAGATATGTACATGGTATCTCAGGATACTGATAAGTTAGTAGAGTGACGAAAAAAGTTCATACACTTAACATATATAATGTTTAACTTTATTTCGATTCTGAATCTGCATAATAACAACTTTTTTTCTTTTTTCATTTATTTTACTTTGAAAGTAACTTCGAAGTATAACACATTTTCCGCTTGTTTTGTATGAAAAATCCCATGAAATACATCCAATACAGTCTTAATCTACCACCAATTGAATCAGACCAAATGAGAGGAATTTCCTTTTCCATTACCCTGGCAACCTAGTCATATTGATTTATATAATTTGAAATGAACATGCGGATGCTATCCTTAATAATTCATTCAATTATAAAGTATGTCAAGTACAACTGACACAATAAATTGATTGTATACAAATGTCACAAGGTTACCCTCTCAAGTGTTTTTAGAAAAAGTATCTGATAAACATGTGTACAAACAGAATATAATAGCAGAACATTAGTTACACTATATCAATAACTTTATTAGTTTATGTTATATTATTGACTTTCATATTCATTTCATATCCATATGATGAGTTTATGTACAACCACTTGGTCGATGCCATAGATGGTGGAGATTTATTTCACAGTGGGTATCACCAGTCCAGTAGTCAGCACTTGTACGTTGACTTGAGTTGTCATTGATATGTTCATGATAATAAATTTACTCTTAACAAAATTTTGAATTTTTAAAATAACAAGGTTTTTCAACCTCAGGAATAAATTACCTTAGCTGTTTCTCAAAATTTGTATTCTATCTATTTGTTCTTTTCCTGTTGGATATTTATGGGCAAACGTTTTTTTACCCTTTGCTTAAGATCAAACTGGCTTAAACCACTAAATCAAAATACCTCAGCTGGAGATTGACGTTCTCATTGTTTTTATAATTTTTATAACAAACCATATACATTGAATTTTTCGTGTACTGTCTAGTAGAATTGAAAATGGAAATGTGGAATGTGTCAAAGAGACAACAACCCGACAAAAAAGCATAACATAACAAAAGGCCACACAGCAAGTAAAAATCCGCATCCGGAAATAAGCTTCAGCTAGTCTATGCATTTGCATAAACGTCATTATTTGAATGCATTCAATTTCAAATTAAAAAGTTTCTATTTATAAAACTGCTGTCTGAATCACACTTAAATAACTTTAAAATCACGTCAAATGCAGTGTCATATTGCTTAATACAGAAAGCCAGGAAAGTTCCATTTATTTGTCTTGGACTGTTTTAAGTCCTATACATGTTATGCATTTCATTACCGACATATTGTACTGATGCACAGGCAGACAGTGAATTAATGTATACAAACTCTACGCAATGCATGTTATAATTTGTTTAGTTCTTTTCATCATTTTTATAGAAATCTCTGTATTTGACACATATACCTGTCTGCTTTGTATTCATTTATTTTTGTGTTAATCTTTTTTTCTATTAGTTGATATTGTTCCTGTTCCCGGCATGCTGAATACTTTTGTTACAAAGACACTAGAGTCTCTCACCTTTTCAATATATAGCTGTAATTGCTTCCTTACTTGACTCGAATATGGTTGAAACTAAATAATCTTTTTATATAAAAAACTTATTTTCGGAATATGCAAAGCAAGACATGGTTGATACGTGGATGCAATCAGATATATCTGCACCAACCATCCATTGTTCTGTTATAGATAATGCATATTTTAAGGTTTTTCTTGTCGTAGAACACACCGAGGGGTGACAGGGTTGATCAAATGAAAGACCGACCACAGGGAGATCTTTCTTTGAGCAATCCTGACACCCCGAGGTGTGTTCTGCAACACGAAAAACCTTAAAATATGCATTATCTGACTTATATACCGTCAAAAGAATATTATTTTTGATAAAGATTTGCAAAATTTAGTATCCTTTTTTACCGACAACACTAAAGTGGGATATTATTTTCTAATGCGTTCAGGTTTCAATACGCCTTAAAGGCTCATGTAAAATACAACTCACTAATTTTAATAAAATCTAGATATAAACCTTTTAAAATTTATTATCCATACACAATAAAAATTATTACAGTAACTGTAACTGCATGAAGTAAGACACAAATGCATTGTTACCATCCGATAACAGTGTATGACAAATACAAGACACATTGTAAGTAATTTATTGTACCACTTTGGTTATGGTAAAAGGGGGAGGGCGTATTTTTTTATATTTTTGTTTCTATTTGTAATGTAATTTCTATCGCGGAAAAGTGGTTATTTTTTTAACAATTTTAATTGAATCGAATGAAAAATTCAGGAAGTTTGTCTTTTAAATAGCAATACATTTTTATTTATAGATAATCAGGATATAATGATATACCCTCTGCACCCGACCTTTTTGTGAGTTACGTTAATGTTATTCAATAGAAAATAAGATTATCTTATTAGTTGAACATTTGATAGAGTAAAAGGTATTCATGAATTTAAAAAAGTTAAAAACTGACACGAAGACGAATATGTCTCGGTTATTGTATAGAAAGGTATATACTATGAAAATTAGAGCGAGGGGCTTTGCCCCAAGCTCTTATTTTCATAGTATATACCTTTCTATACAATATCCAATTTAGCACATATTTACAACTTGAGTAATCTTGTAATTAGTCTATTGATATGTTTTGGCTGACTGGATGTAGCTCATTTACGTAGTTTTGTAAATCTACTCACTATAATATCATTGTAAAAATGGGATTTCAAAAGGCCCTTGACTTTAGAATGTAAAGAAGGTAGCTGCTGGTGTAAGTATGTTTATTGATATGAACGAAGCGTTGTTTTACTATAAATGTACTTATTTACATGGTAAGATGACAAAATGAATTGACCAAGAGCAGACAATTCTTAAATTGCAGTGAAAGCTTTACATTCTTGAAATCATTTTTTTTATTTCACATAAAACCTAAAACTATCACAAACAGTTGGATCCCCCTCCCACATCTTTGGTTGAAACACCTTTTAAAAATGACTGGATCTGCCCCTGGTATGTACCCATAGGTAGTCTAGTGGATAGTTTATATGCATGAAATATTTGTCACTGGACATTAGGCAACCAATTATCGACCAATTTATGACTAAATATATCAAATTGCTTTATTAATAATTTCCCTTCAAAAGATTCATGGTTGACTTTTTTTGTGTACAAAGTAATTGCATGGAAGATAAAGGATTACACATTTTAAATTGAGTTGTACTTTGATCAAGGTATAAAGCACCATTATTATTACTCTTTATTTAAATGAAAGAAACTTTTTTAATTGTCAAAACAAAATTTAGATCAAAAGATTGATTAGTAGGATGTTAAAAATCTGTTTGAAAACTAATTACAAACTATTTAGTTAAATTGGAGTTGGAACACATCATTTATTTCAAAATAGCCAGTAGCAATTTTTGTTCTAATATCTTTATTACAATACAATGAAATCTTACCCTTGTGGTCATTCGTGCGTAGTTACTTAGTACACGGAAAAAGTATGTACTATGAAAATTAGAAGGCAAATTCAAGCAATTTGATTGGACGAGAAGTTGTAAGTATGTGCTAAGAATACATGTAGGTCAAAGTATGATTTCCTGTTCAGTGGGTATTGTCCTGAACATGCATGAAACATTTGCCACTAGACGTTAAGCAAGCAACCAAAAATCAATCAACCTATTCAGTGTGACTCAATAAGATTTTCAAAATCTTACACACGAATATGTTAAATCTGGCTTTCTTTTATGAAAGTCTACATTAAAATTCATCTCACATATATGATAAAGTTTCTTTATTGTAGCGATAAATTAACAAAACTTCACGTTATTTTAAAAAAAAATTAAAATGTGGGCAATGACGGTTTCTTTTACATCTATCATCTATCATCGATTGAACTTTAAAAAATAAATTTCCTTATCGGCAACAAAAAACTATCAGACGAATAAAATTTTGAAGTAAATTATAGATTGCATTTGTATCAAGGAAAATAATGACCTCACACAGGTCAATATTTTATGCCTTGAAGCATATTTCATTGAAACATATTATCGTCCGGGTTGATTCTGAAAAATAATGACCTGTCGTTCTGAAAGAAAATAACTCTATATATGTATATAAGTATTGTAAACAACCCTTAATCACCGATGGCGTATGCATACACCAATGAACAATGTCTATATATGCAATTTCAGTGTTTATGTAAGATAGTGAAATTGTGATGCGTTTAATTTTTGAATTAGGCACTTTATACATGTTATAATATGTTCAGTTATGGGATATCAATACGGACACATAAAATTCCTTGTAATTAAGGATATGTGCATACATCCTTTTATTAGACACAATAAAACGTAACAGTACAATCAAAAGAGTATGCTTAGTTAGATTTCATAAAAACGAGTCCGATAGTTCAAATAGGTGGGTTTTAAAATTTTAGTTTGATACGGTGTTCAGCTGATGAAATTTGAGGGTTTGTCATCCTTACTTTCTGAATAAACATTCGTTAGGTCCAAACGGAATTATTCAACATTATTAAGGAAGATAAAGGTGAACTTACTCGGATTATATTTGGACACGTTTCAACTTATTGTATAGCATTGAATGGCCATATTCCATTTTTTCTTTCAAGTGGGATAATGTAAAAATTTTGGTAAGTGGTTGTCATGAAATATTTCCGAACCTCATGTAATTTGAAATCTGTATGGTGCTTAATGATATGTATTTTTGAACACAACGGATGTTTATTGAAAATATCCATCCGTTCGTCAACTTATACGTAGTTGTGTGTTTTTAAGATGCTATGAATTTAACAGGAAAAAGAAAATAATTCAGATATATTCCTGTGGTACAAATAAACAAGCACTGCTTGTACACACACATATTTATTCACGAAAGCACATTTACAGATCTAACTTTGTTGGGCTGTTATTTAGGCGAATTATATATACAGATTGTATTTTCAGCCTTGTATCACCATCACTGCTCTTGATTTGATGAATAAAACCTGTTGTAGAGTCGTCACTGGTTCATACGTATTCATGTATGTATATATTAGTGATGTCAACTGGGTCAATATTTACTAATCGAGTACTCGTTGGATTTACCGAGCGATACTCGAGTACTCGCTCGGTAAAACATTCACAAAATGGAAACACACAACTATTCCCGTTTTATGTATTGTGGGTCGTTGTCTTATGAACGTAAAAACACAATTACCTAGGACAAGAAAATAGTCCAAGGGATTTCATACCGTAATGAATAGCTTATTAGATTTACTACATGCACTAATTATGACTACTGGCAATAATCTAATCAAGTAATTAATTAATATCTTTAGAACAATAATGACTCATAAATCATTTTTGGAAACTTTTAAAAAAACACGTTTAATGGTCGACACAGCGTGCAACAAATTTATTCTTATTGTCTTGTAAGCTTTTTCTGGGACGATGCGATTTCTCAATTTTAATGATAACTATCCTTTAGAACTATTTGAGTTTTAAAAAATGGCAGGAAAAAGCCGACTCGGACTTTTATCTTATATTTGCATTGGTATTATTTGGGTCTCAAATCGAAAGAAAAGAAATCAAGAGTTTGCTCAAATTCTGGTAAATGACCTTTTAAAAGCCTTATATGAACTGAAAAATGGGTTGTATGGGGCAAAGTAATTTACTCTTTATGACTATCGTAGAAAAAAACCAAGGAGTCCGAACGTCAGACACAAATTCCATAACCTCACTAACGTACATTCTTAAAGTATAAACCTTAGAAAGGTACACTTGTTCTACATCTGTCTATGTTTTAGGGAATTTTTAGTGACAGTTAAACGCAAGAATTCGAATCGTATTTTAAGTTTTGTTTGTTTTGATTAATATCTAGTTTCCCGGGAGGTGCTCTTAAAATTATTTTTTTTAAGCGTTAGAAAGCAAAAACATTCTAACAGAATACCGATTACTCGAGTAATATTTGGGAATCGATAATTGGTTCTACCGAGCGTTACACGAGTAATCGGGTACCCGTTGACATCCCCAATATATATATACATAGCTCATTTAAGTACAAACCCAGTTATTAGTCAAACATATCCGCTATCATATGTGTAACAGACAATTCATAACGGTCGACCTGTTCGTCATGGTATTCGCCAAATTTACGAAGGGATAACTTCAACTACACCACTTGAAACTCTTGGTGTTATAGCTTCCTTGTGAGCAGCAATCATCTGTCAAGGAAAACATGATCGGAAATACAGCACCTGTTATATCGTATCAACTGGGATATATATATAATCCGTCTGCAGGCACTGATGGAATGCTTCCGCCTGACGCTTTATGTTATCGCTTTCTGAAACTCCCAACGATTCTTAGCTCCAAAAGTCGCAAACAACGGCTCTATGATCAGGCACAATAGTCATCAAGGCAGATTGTTTTAAAGAAGTCCAAATTTTAAACAAGAGATAACGGATTCTAGACTTGACCGTGGCCATTCATGTCCTCTTATTATTTCGTCTTCAATTATTGACCAGTAATAATCTGCGTTTATCTACAAGGATATGTTGAATTTATCCTCTGCGGATATCGGATGTGCGACTCGTAATCTATTTAAGTATGACAGTGCTTTGCTTTCCTTTCGTGATGTCGTATAAATAGGAGCGGCATTGTTTGGTACAATGATTGCTTTAATTTCTATGTTATCATCAACTGTTTCAATGGCTATTTTCAATTTTTCAAGAAGACGAAGCTGTCCTACATTTCCTCAGAATAACTTAGATATTTTGTAATGTTTTTTAAAAATGCAATCTTTACGGTGGACTTAATTTCAAATGTGCACGCTAATTCATCATTTATAAATGATCGAACTCTGTGCTCCCTAATTAAGTGAAATATTGGTCATGATGGATCGGTTATCGGACCAAAGGGGTGTTACGGCTGTTTTTAGTAGAACATTTCGTTGTGCAGTAACAGTAGGATGCAAAAATGCCGTCGGCTCTACATGTAGTTGTGTTTTCTCTACGGCAGTATGTGTTATGGTTTTGTGTGTGCTACTCTCGTTTGCCGTCAGGCTCTTTGATTCTATGGTATGTACATGTGATGTCTCTTTCCACACTGTCGGCATTAAAATTCGGATTAACATTCAGCTTCTCTTTGACTTAAAAATTAGTTAGAATGTAGCGTTTTTCGATTCACAATTTCTATTCGTTTTTCAACATCGTTCACGTTTTCGCATGAATTTAGATGATGCGGTTATTCACAAAAATAAATATTTCTTACGTGGCAGCGACTATTTTCTGTTCTTTCCCTTACATGTTCCAACAAGAAACGAAGCAGGTGATAAAATTTCTAAATCTTCATTATGTGGACATGTAATAGACTGTCATAAGACATGTACGCATACTTCCCTATTCATTGCTGCTTTCAATGATTCGATGTCCCAGTCGTCGTTTCCGCGGTATCGGGTTTCGTGTTTTCGTACATCGGACGTCTACTTATTATATATGTTAGGAGTACACGTAATTATGGTTACACTTGTACTCTCGATTGTTCCTTTCAATCCTAAACCTCGTATGCTACACTCAATTATGTCGGAAAAATTTCTCTGTGTTTGACCTCGGCACTGGGATATCAATCAAATTTTGAATATATTTGTTACACTTGTGAGTGGTAATCAGGCGATACATTGCAGAATTTTATTTTCAAATACGTAAACTTTTGTACGTCTATTAATGTTTGTTTGTCATGTACTGTTGATTGAGACGCATCCAAGAAAGGTTGTCAGTTTAATGAATAGCCATTACAATATGGAAGATTTAATTTTGGTAGCTTGTGGTAGATGCTAGAATTTAGTGCGCTCATTGATGATTTGTATTGCGTGTCAATATTCCGCATGGAATGTGTGGTATAACATTTAGATGTTGAGTTGATGAAAACAAAATCGACTGCATTTGTATTTAAGTTCTGATAAGAGCCAGTTTTATTTGAAGTGTATTTCTACTTTTTTGTTTTGCTTTCGAGTTTTCCTCTGTTATCTCCTCAATATTTTCACTGTCAAGTTGTAAAAGAATATCTCTCTTGTTCTTCAATGTCTCACATAGGCTTTCGATTTCATTGCGTTGTGTAGTTTCTATGTTTCTATGTTTGTACACGTCAGGCAGTTAACAACGTCTATTTTGTTGGATTGTGTAATCTTAACTCAATATAGTAACATATTGCATAACAATATTAACAAAAGATAATAGTGACGCTAACAATAGATTACTGAAAACTGCTTTAAGAGTAGCGTTAACGTTTGAACAATAAGTTAAACTGTCTCAAAATCACCGACAAAGATTTTTATATGTGGACATTTTATGAAAACCTTTCGGATTGTCGTTCTTGATTGTTGGTGTTTGAATGTGTTCTTGAGAGACAGTGTTCAACCAATGGATGCGGCTTCCTTAATTATATTTTATTTAAGTGATCACATCTTCTGTCATCTTTGTGTTCAAAACTGTTCTATATTCTTTCTGCCAATGATTTAGACATTGTAATTTACAACCGATAGCAATTTTGTTTAATATTAATGGGTTCTTTCATCAAGCATCGTATCGCGTTCTTCATATGCCAACTCTGGGTGATGCGCTAATGTAAGCTGACTGCGAAAGTGGTTATTGTATCTGTTGTAGATATAAATGTTTCCATTTAAACCAGGAATTCGGGATGACGGTATTCTTTCGCGTTCGTTTCCATATTCCCAGAGTCCGATATTCTTATTGGATTACTCTTTCCGTCTTCTTTTTACACCGTTAATGCGTGCATTCATTGATATCTCTTAATTGTTATTCTTTTTTATAAATTTTGTTTCGCTTTTTGCCTTGAAATACAAAATCCTTTAAAATCTACTTATCTATTCATTGGTAACACAGGACCATAACTTACATTATATTCATTAATCACCACCTTCAGTCGCATGACGGCCAAACTCAGTCTGTCCTTGATCGTTACATTTATGAAAGATGTCTTAACATGTTGATTGCCAACTACTAGAGTCGTTTTCATTTAATCTTCAAACTCGATTGCTTCTGTCATTACTTCTGAAACGAAAATTTCCTGTTCTGTCTCTTTTTACCCAACCATTATCTTTACGATCAAGTTTGCTTTTGCACATATTTGCTTCACCCAATGAACATGATCAATCTGCATGTGTCGGGTCGTATTTAAAAGCCCTTTGTTCAATCCTGACTTTAAGTGTATTTATTGATATGGTAAACAACCCCACTTAAGGCTTTGGTCTGTGCAGAGTCTGCTCAAAATGTATATGCTAGTTCTACCGGTTTTTATTCTTGCGTTATCTTCCACTTTTTTATCCTTTCGTTACCCCATTCTGTATTCAATTTCCCAGATAAGTTTTCAATTTCTAGGTAACCTTCCCTCATCTAAGAATACCAAATAAGCTATATCTTTAAAACAAAATTATATATTCAACATTTCTTTCAGTCCTGAACATTTCCTTTTTTTAGCTGGAACAAAAATGTAAACATATGAGCTCAATTTGATGTTTCCAAAACTCTTGCAGTATCTGTAAGCTAATCGTACCTAGTAAATTTTGCGAAAAAAAACTTTAGTTGTAGTGCTACAAGTATTCATATTTATTGAATAGACGTCTCGTTTTCTGTATTATATACATATAAATGCTAAGTCGACCACGGTATTAGTAAATCGATACAAAGCCTCTGTGAACAGTAACAATAATTATTATCTTGATAAATAACCGCATACATATGATAGAGATAATATACGGATAACTATGCAAAAGCATTTTTGCCAGATTAAAACAGTTTTTATTACTATTGGCAAATGTTATAATGTAATGTATTTAGTATAAAAGAGAGGCTTGAAAACATTTAATATATTTGGCTGTAAAATGTATATAACTATCAATATTTCAATGTGAAATAGCAATGTTATATGATTTAAAACTTTCCTATACATCCATCGTATAGGTGCGAAAAAAAAGTTTAGTACATTTCAATTTAAGTAGACACTGTTTCTCAATTCTTGTTGTAACATGTTCTTTAATAGGAATATTATGGTCAATGGACGCCGTATCCTTGCAGCAAATACTACATGGATTACATAAAGAAGAAGAATCCAATGGAATCTCACTTTCAAGGAATATAAAGTAATAGGAAAGTATATTTGTCCATGATGTTACTGAAGACAACTGATTAAGGTGTAAAGCAAGAACAGATTTACAAATGACGTCAGTTCAGATAAATGTTTGTACGTCTTTTATTTGGTAAATATATAGAAAGATATCGTTTTATTGCTACCCTCAATATACACATCTTTGGTTTAGATATGAATGAGAAATCATACAGTGTTTTCTCATTACAGACAGTTACCTTGTTGTGACCAACGTAAAGATAAAAATTTCTGGGAACACAGTTATCGTCCTTGATGTTCGTTGTCTACAAATACAAAAACAATGTATAGTCCCCAGTGTGGGCAGTGTTTTACTTGTATTTTATTTTCATTTCATAATGTGATTCCTTATCCATCGAACTGCAAATAAACCAACAATTAATAAAACTATAACTCGAAAGCTGTTTATTTCATTTATAAATAGAACGTTTGTACTTGTAACAGTCTAGTATATATTCGTCTGTAGCACAGGATTTCCTCCATCATTTAAACTATTTAAATCACGACAGTTTGTTTCAAAATAATTTCCGTGAGATATTCATGTATTACTGTTAAACGTATGGATTACAGTTTCCTTACACAAATGTTAATATACACTTTATTACAATTCGCAATAATTTCGTGCGTTTACGGAAGTAAAATTGCAAACGAAGGTGTATGCGTCAAGGAAAAAAAGTAATGTAGAAAATTTATTCTTATTTTTTATCCGGCGGTTATCTTTATCAAATGTTTATACATTTGCATGATTAAAGGTGAAATGCAAAGGTAGAAAAAAAAATTGAGGAAAAGGTGTAAATCGCAAGAATTTAGGTTTAAAATGTTGAAATTTATATTTATACAATAATTCCAAACCTCGTTGGTACTAAAAATAACAAGTAAATATTGGTGTCGAAAAATACGGGAAATACCAACCTTGTTTATCTCCCTTTATTTCCTTCTCGCTGTGACGTCATATGAGTCCTTTGTTACATTGGTATCGAATACATGTGTTAGAACGTAAACTTGTAAACAACGTTAACCGGCTATGGTGTTTTGTGTTGCATACAACTGTAATACTGGATCAGGTCAGGGATTATGTTTGTTTACATTTCCGATAGACCAATAAAGACGAAAGAGTTGGACACGAAAGGTGAAGAGGCAGAATTAAACTTCGTTCAACGGAGCATTCCAGATTATGACCCCAAACACTTTGCTTTTGATCAATTTGTTATTGATGCAAGGATTGTCTCGTTCATGACAAAGTCACATTGACACCAAAACAGAATAAGACTGAAAGCAAATGTTTTTATTAATTATGACAAGACGGCAAGAACAGACTTCTGCCCTTCCTGCAGGGAGCCAGCCCAAGTATGCATCTAGAACACATAGCTAAAGGAAAACGACGGAGATTAGAATAGAGGTATATCTATATTACAAAGTAATATATTTCATTGATCTTCATTATTCGTAAGGCATATATGGTTCTTAAATAAAGGCAGGGTAAGCATCATTTGTGTTTATAATTTGCCGGGTTAGGATTATTTTTATTGGAGCTCGATCTACATAGACTGGGACCATGTACAGTTTAAACTATCTATTTTAACTTCGAGGCTGTAAAATGTAACATTGTTTAGAAGTCATAGTAGACCTGCATAAAGTGAATGAACACAAGTGTGTCACTTGCAGTTTCATGTAATACAGACCAAATACAGGCATATGAAATGTTTTCTAAGACTGATAACAAAATAGTGGTAGTTTTGAAAGTCAATCACTGATCTTTTTCTATAAAAGGGGGAGGGGCTTATATATACCAGGAAAACATTAAACCTTCAAAAATAGTTTGCTGATAGGTTGCTGTCTCATTTATGTATATATAGTATTTAAAAAATATATAAGGGTTCCGCGGAACACAGTGTCTCGCCTACTTTTGTTGTCAATTGCAGGCTCGACAAAAAGGAGGGAAAAAATGATTAAAAAATCCACTTGATTCTATCTTTATATTGTGAGCAGCTTCTGTCCAAGTTTGGTAAAAACCAAGGATAGTTAATGAATCAAATAAATATTGAAATATAAAAACTTGAACTGCAGACTGTATGTAATGTTAACTGACAGAAACACTAAGTCTATTTATAAGTAAAATACCGAAAAAAAAAATTTTTTTTAACAAAATTTACTTCTATATTCTATGTACTATCTTATGATCATGAGCTGCTGTATCTTGAAGCTTCTGTCCAAGTTTGGTAGAAATCCAGGCCAATTTAAGAAAGTAATTAATATTTTAAAAACTTTGACCACAAAATATTTGTGGACGACAACGATGCCACCGACAGAATGTAGGATCACTATGTCTCGATTTTTCAACAAAAGTTTATCTCATGTCGGTGGTATTGTAAATTTCATCGAATAGCCTGGCGTAAATATTGTTTACAACAAGAATCAAAAATGTCCAACTCTTACACTATACAGCAACATTAAAATATACATGTCCCACGTCAGGAACCGTTTAAAAAAGTACATTTAACACTTATTTTATGTTTTTTAGCCCGAAAAAGGTCTCAAAAATTCCCCCCCCCTTTTCTAAATTTCTGGATCCGCCCCTGGTACATGTACATGTCAGTATAAAACCTTGAATGAGTAATAAAACAACAAGGCTCTATACAACTATCAAGTCAATTTACAGAATTTAAGAATGAACCTAAGCCAACATTGTATGGCAATCATTAAACAAGCCCCCCCCCCCCCCCCCCCCCCCCCCCCCACCCCTTCATAAAAAAAGAATAAGAAGAATTAGGAAAGAAAAAGAAAAGATAATTGGATTCAAAGATATATAAGACTTTTTTAGTTGTCAGTAACTGTCACTACTCTCAGATCAGTAATTAGTCTTTTTGTTGTTGGGATATACGGTCATGTCCTCTCTGTGTCAGGAGCCTGTAATTCAGTGGATGTTGTTTGTTAATTTGTTAAATATTTGTTTTTCGTTCATTTTTTGTGCATTAATTAGGCCATCAGTTTTCTCTTTTGAATTGTTTTACATTTGTCAATGGGACCTTCTATAACTTACTATGTGGTATGGGCTTTGCTCATTGTTGAAGGCTGTACAATGATCTATAGTTGTTAATTTCTATGATATTTTGTCTTTTCTGGAGAGTTGTCTTATTGGAAATCATACCAGATCTTCTATTTTTATATTCATTCCTGCTTTATTTATAGTTTCTCTTGTTTTTGTTCACATGTCTATGACAGTAGTAGATGGGCATTATGTTTTCTAGTCAGTCACATTAATTTGAAACTGATTAATTAACACATATAGAAATAAGAAGATGAGATATGATTTCCAATGAGACATCTCTCCACCAGAGACTAAATGATGCAGAAAGTACATATTATGGTGTTATCATTTAAACAAATCCATTAGGAGTCTGGCATCCAATGAAAGTTGTCCATAATTATTAACCATGCTGAAAGATTCAAGCTATGTTGTTCCTATGCAAATCAAATTGTTTTTTCAATTGAACAAGACTAATTCTCTTTTTATTTATTTTTAAAGGTAATGTGCATGAACTTATGGAAGTATCCTTCATACAAAAGTAGCTTAGATATACATTTGTAGCAGCAGTTGATAAAAGACTGGCTGAGCCACCTCTACTAGCAGATCAGGCAAACAGACAAGAAAAGGAGACCACTTATAAATAAATTAAACAATGAATAAATGTGATAAAATTTTATTATCAATATAGTTAATATAATTTGACTCTTTGTGTGGTCATTAGGGCTATTTAAAGTTTGTTAATTGTTCAGCTTGGAACTGTTCCCTTATTTTGCAAACAACACCTGATGGCAACACAACTCGTATATTTCTCCTAGTACATGGTAAATCTTCTTTGTGACAAATATCTGTTATTTCTGAAAACAATAAACTATTCAGTGAGACATGTGAAAACTTATTTTAAAAATGAAATTTTACAAAGTGTCTTAGTTATTTTTGTTTGGTTGCTGTCCAATATATGTATATCCCACATCTTCTTTATTCATACATATTTAGTAGTAAAAATCATATGGCTGTTTATTTACTCTTTTGAAACTTGATAAGGATTTAAAAATCAAGTACAAAATTTTACTTTAATTATCAACTGTAATCTTATTATAGCTCGAGTAGGGAAGTAGTGGAATGGGTGTCAATGAGACAACAATACACAAGAGGCCAAATGGCATAGAAATTATATACAAAATTTACATTTACTGGTGCTTCTGAAATAGCTGTTGGTATAAAAATCTATGAAAACTGAACATGAATTGCTCTGTATGCATCAGTCTCTGTGCCAGTCACAAATAAATGCAAGTGATATTCATTGTTTGTAATTGAATTTGTATGTTAAAAACCTAATCACAGAAAATTAACTTCTTGTCTTTTAATATTAACAATACAACAGTTTGTCATTAGGAGACCAAGAAATGGGAACTTTCCAGAAAACTAGATTCCATACAGGGTAATTGACAGGTTTGTGTTGGCAAAATAAAAGAATATAGTCATTTAAGTAGTACAAGTTAGTGTATAATGAGGGGATACTTGCTACTGGCATAATTAAGCAATGTGACAATATACTTACTCATGAATCATATGATTTGGATTAAATGGATTAGTTCTTGAAGGTATTCACCCATGTACAATGTATTCATAATACAACATGCACAAGAAGGTATTGTTTGGGTTGGACAAAATCAATCAATCAAAAGGGATATAAGTATATCAACTCTACAAGAGCTTAACCCAATTAACTTGGGCTTTATCATGTTTATTATGTACAATGTACATGTGTCATGTGTATTACAAATGTAATACTGTTACAAAGTGCAATTGATTACAAACAAAGCCATGACTTTCCTTAACAAGTTTTCTACGAATGACAGGATAGTTTTTGAAAAGAGATAAGCAAGTTGAGAATAGCTGGATAGCTAAGTATATACAAGTATCAACTTTTCAAAAGGACTAAAAAGGTATCACAATAGACAAGCATTATCCAGCTTACATTCATACATAGCCGTGGTCAATTACTATTCAATCAATCAACCTCATCCCCTTTTATTGATTAAGAACAGTGAAATAATTAAATGTCCATGGTATGTATAAAACAACGTACACTACAAATCGGTCTATGAAACTCTATGTTTAGACTTGTATAAAATATAGACTTTTTCAATATGTTTGTGTTTTAAATGAGCTAGCTATAGCAACAAGCATACAACATGACCTACTCTGTGTACCTCGAATCTATAATCATGGTATACAGTCATGTAGTAAATCAAAACGGGGTAAAGAAAACACTGTAAATAAACTGATAAAGAATATGTAAAGATTGTCTGTTTTGTTTACTTCTCAAAAGAAGACTCCATATATTTGTTGTTTGCAAAACATTTTATTGTTTTTTTAACTTTGAATTACAGTGCAAGTACGTGTATATATAACTGGTTCTAAGTTTCTTATTTGAATTCTTCAGATTTCGAGAACAACACTAATCAATTGTGTATTATGCATTCGTCCTCTGAACGTCAGTTATCAGACAAACCTCACATATTGCTTAAAATTTCTGCCGTGAGATTTATTCGATGTTCGTATTCTCGTTATTTTTTTTATTTTTCTTTACTTCGTGACAATTATAGCTTACTTTGTGGAATATGTTTTGCACATTGCTGAAGTCCGTATGGTGGAATATTGTTGTTAATTTCTATGTCATATGTTCTCTGCTAGAAGATGTCTCGTTGGCAATCTTTCTTTTTCTATAATCAACAAGAAATGGAGAACAGAAGAAAGTTTTATGATTGCCATGATGTGGAATGATATATAGAAGGGATATATTATATACATCGTAAACTGATATATTCCCAATGAAATATATTATATCATTTATTAAAAAATGTAGATTGGAGCTATATAACATCTGACTTGTGTTTTAGGGATGCAAAAATACTTTTGCGTTTTTGGACAAAACATAAACATGAAAAGAAATATGACTAACTCCAATAAACTGGTAATTTAATGCATCATGTGTTTTCCCAATTCTTTTAATTTGTTTTTATCTAGGATGCAGTGCAGGGTTTTATTCTGAGGAAGGAAGTAACTGTAAGCCATGCCCAGCAAATTTTTATGGTAGGAAATGCCTTTTGTCCTGCGAATGCGTAGAAAATCAAACGTAAGTATCGAATATATTCACTATTTTTTTAATTTGACAGTTTCTGTCTGTATATTTTGTTGCTGAGAAAACTTAACTTGTGTGATGATTTTGTATCTATGGTTTAATTGTTTACATTGGTTACATTTCGGCAGAAGCCTTATTTTATATATTTATATGATACTTTAATAAACGTATAAAAGAATTGGGTGTTTCGCGGGTAAACTTTGGGTCAGGTCAAATGTGAAGGGGTGTTCCAAAGGAAACTATCAATACGAGTAATGAGACACTTTGGAAGAACACTCCTACTTCAATAATTGTACGGCTACTATTGGGGTATAAAAGCAAGAGATATTCCTAGCTCAGGGTCGATTGTCATAAGTCTTCGGAGACACAAGACCAAGGTACGGTACGCGGATATACGGGATCGCTGTCTCTTATATATTAGATATGGAGTTATTATTACACTTAGGTAATAAAGAACAGGTTTGTGCCTGTAACAAATACGGACTTGTACGTTTGCTAGCTAAACCGTATTGTACCGTATAGCTATATAGTACAAGTGTGAGTCTGTGTGACCACCTTGTAAAGTACATAATTGTACCAACAGATCAAAGACAAGTGTGTAAACTTGTTGGGTACATTATTGTACCAGGAGGACAAGTTTGTTCCTGACCCAAGACAAATTTGTAATAGTACAAATTTACCAAATTGTATATATTTAAAGTACAATAGTTAATAGATAGTCTATTTGAGACCGCAAAGAGCAGTTGTATATATTTTAGTTCATTGATGTAAATATATGAATAAAGTTTAATTGTTTTATATTTTGTAATAGAACATTTTTGGATCCAGTATCAAACTGGTAACGAACCCGTTCTAAAATAGAAATATACACGCTTACCCTGTGTACACGTTACATAATTTGGTGGCTAGCGCTGGGATCCAAATTGTTCATTTTTAAATCCATAGTGAAAAATTATCACTTTATAAACTTATATCCAAACTATCTTGTGAGAATTTACTGTTCACTTTTGCACAGATCGTTATTGTTCAAACTGTTCACTTTTGCACAGATCAAAATTGCCCTGTTCACGTTTTCAATTCTCACGGTTTAGTTACGATTATTATTTACATTAGGGATTAACGATCGATAGCGGTACAGGCAATATTTGACATTGTACATTTATGACATTGTGTTGACCTTTATTATATTGTGCATGCATGATTAAATCGTAAATTAAAGTGCAAATATGTCTTTTGATGATAAAATTGACGAATTGACAAAACAAATACAAGATATGGAAGGAACTATGTATAGAAAGAGTTTAGTTTCGTCAACACCACAAGATCAAGGTGTTCGTCCAAAAGATGTTTTTGTAACAATAATTGATTCGGGTTTGGGATAAAAAGGATCTTCATTGTCAACAAAGGGAGATAGTAAAAACAGTTATTTACTGACAACCGCCAACCCGAATACGCACTAAACTGTTAAATTTTCTCACATTGATTTAGAGGAAGGGGACACTTTGCCATTACTTATAGATGATAGTTTTGTAAGGGAAGCAGACAAAAAAGAAAAATCAAAGCACCGACATACTGATCACACAAATAATTCTGGTGTAAAAGTTAAACCATGTAAATATGACGTTAGCACATCATGGATGTACTATTTTTCCCATTTTGAAATGTGTGCACTTGTAAATAATTGGTCGGAAAATCAAAAAGGATTATATTTGGCGGTATCGTTAATGGGACAAGCACAGGCTGTACTTGGAGATTTACCAAGTGAGAAACATAAATTTTCTGATGTAGTCAGTGCACTTGAAGAGCGATTCGCCCCTTCTAGTCAAACTGAATTATATAGAGTTCAGTTTTAAGAAAGATAAGATACTTTGATGGGGTTAAAAGTTTGTATTTGACTATATTATATAATCTTCTGCTCATGAAATGTACAAAACCGAAGTATTGATGTTCTTATATTTTTTGGTACATTTTTCAATAAAAAAAATTGCAAATTTATGGCTTTGTGACCGTTTTGAAAACAATATTATGAATACTTGGTATTGTTTATATCTGTAAATTATATTTGTTCGGCATCTACCTTGTTTAAAGAAACTTTTAAACCACAAAAAGACGAATATATGCTTAGTTAGTGTTATTCAATTTCAGCTTCTTCACCTCGAAAATGCTAAAAAATATAATAAATGGTCATCTATTGAATTATGAAATCTAGGTTGTAGCTTGATGAAAGATACGAAAACACTTTTAGAGTTGTTTGTTATACTTAAAAGCTGGCTAACATATCAAGAATCAATACATTCTGTTGAATAGAAGCAGTAAAATCAAAAATTTTAATCAATTTTTATTGATATTTCTGCTTTTTATGCAGAGCTGTCTCCCATATCAATGCAAATATCCATAGGAATTTTAAAATCGTGATTTTTAGTTTTAGTCAAGTCAGATTTTATGGGACTTTTTTCTGTGTATATTTGGGATTTAATGCTAAAATTTAAATTTATAAATCTTCTGTTGCAATTACTTAAAAGTTAGGGTCAACTTCGTGCTAGATTGACTGGAGTAATTATGTTCTTTCATATCTTTGGTCAGCTTAAAGGATCAAGAAAAATATAATTTGTAGGTGGAAAGTCCTTTTTAATGTTGTTAGTATTTCGTCTAATTATTCTGTGTTTTTATCCCATGCTTCTCTAAGGAACTATTACATTATAACTATGTTTTTATGACAGCTGCAAAACAATCAGATCTCATTTACCATAATTAGACAAATGGAATAACACCGACAATTATAACTTTGTATAACATGTTGTTTGTATAACCCTGATTAAATTGTTGGCATGATTAAAACAGCTATAAGTTACAGGCAATACATACACTGAGGCATTACGTTTAAATCCTATGCAATAAGCTACTCCTATGCATTAAGTTATTGTCTGATATTTCCTGGCATTAAGCTTATTTCCTGAAATTGATGATGTTAATTTAACCTATTGCCAAACATTATTTCATGCAATAATTTAAATATTAATTAATGCATGTTTATTCTGTGAAATATTCTTGATGAAAACTAAGTCATCATATTAAAGAAGAATATTTCCAAAACTTCAAACAAACTGATTTTAAACATTTTCATTTTGTAGTATTTTTTCGTTTTCGAATATAAAGTACTCGTATTTCTTTGAGGTTTATTGCTCTTCCATGGTCGAACCGGTTTCAACTGGTCAAATATACTAGGATCAATCTGTTTTATTGGATAAATTATTAGCACTAAATGTAAATATTCATCTTGTTTTTTCATTTGTAAATGGATTATTAGCGTTTTAGATTACAACTTAGAATCAGGGAAAACAAAAATTATATATCAAAGGCAAACAAACAGTGTCAAAATAATCCGTTTGACAAAGATAAAATTTTCATAATCATAAAATAAGGCAATTATTTACTATTACCATTTGAAATGGTATCATAATATTCTACCTTTGTAGATTTTAAAGGCTGGTAACTATTTAAAAAGGCAATAAGGAGAGATTGTTTTAGAGGGACTGTATCCGGTATCATTTTAAGAGGGACTGTAACCGGTATCTTTTTTTAGAGGGACTGTAACCGGTATTTTTTTTTAAGGGACTTTACGGTATCTTTTGGAAAAATATGCAAAAAAAGCCGCATTATCTAATATCGTAGACTGTGGAATTACCTAAATTATTAACAGATATGCAAACCATTTCCGCGATTCCATTGTACTTTTTCTTCCATTTTGTGTATTTTAACTTTGAACAGGTTGAATGATTTTTTTTTCGTTTGCTTTTTTTCATTTTAGCATTAATAATAATGCCTGGACATACATTTAAGAGTTAAGCCTAACATTATTTAGGCAATATACCTACTAGTTAAGCTTAAGGATGTTCGTTTCTCATGTTATGGAATTTTTGTCAGATTTTCGGAATCCTCTAGTTTTATCCATTTGAATGCCTCAAATAATTTTGCCCATTGACCCCCATTTTTTTATATAAATCTTTTACATGTATAATTATAAGCCATCTGTAAAAGTCTTATAACATCTTTGTAATTTTTCAATAGTTTTTGAACTTAAACTTGTCAATGATTAAGCTATGAAAAATCAAGAGAGAACATTTTCCCGCAAAAATTTAGATGGCTTATATCTCGAAAACAAGCACATTGACCAATATATTTTATTTGTTTTTTTGGTTCCTTTTATACTTCCCTATAAATATATACTAGTGTTATAAAAAGCTGGTAATTCTGTAACTCAGTAGCGAACCTCCTTAGTGTCCAATTTCTTTTTTGCATCTAACACAAACACTAAATAAACACCTAGCGTCGAATATTTTGCTAAAATAAGTGTTAAAAAAATAAAATAATACTAGCGAATGTTTATTTTGTGATATGACTCCCTACATATTGTACGGATAATGATGTAGTATGTAGTTGATTAGTCTATATGCTTTTTAAAGAAACTAATTAATTGAGTTCTCATCAATATAATGCAGGTGTCATCATGTGAAGGGATGCATAAATGTACCCACTACAACATTTCAAATGACAAAAGAACTTTTTCAAGGTAACTATGCTTAAAATGTCATAGCCGATACCTAAATTGTTCCTGGTTTCACATTTCATGACTTATAAAGCTTTTATTTAATCTCACGTCTTACACCTCAAATTTCTTAATTTTTAAATTTGCAAAGCTTTCAACAATATGCCTGCTTTTACATGAACAATTCGTTTCTGTGTTTTGCCTCAAGATGAAAGTTTCTACTTTAAAAATGATTTTCAACCCAATCTGTAACTCGCGTCGTTCAATCAATATGTTGTCGTATAAATTGAATGTTTAAATGAAGTATAAACAAGTTCAATTCTTCACGGTATCAACATTGAAACCAAACTTATACAATTGGTCAAAATATAGGCTATCTTGTTTGCGTTTAAAAGTTTAAAATGTGTCATGTATTATAAGAAAGATGAATACATTATTTTTCTGCGTAGCTATATTTTGGCTTTTTGACCTCCGCTCAATGCGTTGCCGGGGTCATAGAAAAAAACGCGCTTCCGTTCGTCCTTCCGGTATTGTTTTTTTAGGGTTCTCACATGTATAATTCATAAAGATTTTTATGAACTTATAGATTTATTTTAGAAATGTCTTGAACAAGGTTAAAAACAGTGCCAATCAACTGTATATTTTTAGGTTATGCCCTATGGAAACATTAATCGTATAGAAAAATTAATAGTAAGCTCTCTCGTGTGTACAATATTTGTCAGATGTTTACGAAATTTATATTGAAGGTTAATTCAGCAATATCACAGACGAGTGTGAAAAAAGTGCCAATGAACTATCTTTTTAAAGAAATTATGCCCCTTGGAAACATTAATTATATTACAAAATTGCATCGTCAGCGCTCTCGTACAATATATGCTAAATACTTGTTACATTTTTGTGAAACATATACTGAAGGTTTATGTTAGCTTTGTCTCAGACTAGTTTTGAAAATCAGTGTGTATGTTTATAATGACGTCTTTAAAATGGAATCGTATCACAGGAAATTGATTCATAAATTGTTCCAGAATTTTTGAAAACTCCAAGGCGACAGAAAATATCAAACAAAAAAGCAAAAAATGTCAAGCACATTACACTACATTTTTAGTTTTCATTTTTATCTAAAACCTTAATTATCTAAATCTACAAAATATCACAAAATAAAATACAAACAATTTATTTTTTCAAAAGTTACACAAAATACCTAATTTCATCCAGGATTAGAATTTGAATGTCAAGAACGAAGTAGTAACCAACAGTTTTTGTTATCATGAGTACAGTTTGGAAGTTGAAATTTGAACAATTGAACAAAACGCGTTTTGGTTGTTAATTCGTTTTTAAAAAAGTATTGACTGTCTTAAATATTGTCTGCTTTTTATCACGATGTGGTAATACAATAAAGTCCAAGACATTTCGATACATGTTCTCCCTATTTTGCAGCGATATATATCATAAGTACTTGTCTATACAAAAAGTACAAATAAAACAAAAATAGCAATCTCCGAGAAAGATTCCAAACAGAAAAACTGTCATATTCCCGGGGTGGTAAAGGTATTTTCTTATTAAAAAAAAAGAATATTCCAAAAACATCGTGTATAGTAACTGTCAAGTTGAAACGGAATATTTATCAATAAGGTATTGGTACCTTCTGATGAATATTTTTAGAAAAAGGAGTTCTTTTATATCTTCCTGGTTCACCAATTTTCTACTCAGACACTGGTGACGTTTTGCAAAGTCTGACTAACAGCGGCAAGCTACTCTGCCTATAATGGTAAAATCCCTATTAAAGTACACACTTACTGTTTTTGTTAATTTGGTAGTAACCTCTCAGGATGAATGAATCGGTGAATATAATGTTTCACAAATGAAGAAAATTATATTTTCTTCAATCCAAAGATAAAGAAAATCCAGAGATTAAATAGTCAAATACACATAAATATATGAGTTTTAATAAGATTGTACAATGATTTATCAATCTTAGAGCTACATGTATGATAACTAACAAGGCAAACTTTGTGGCAATTCCTCATGCCGATGCTTTTCATATAGCGCACTCCTTGTCTAAACTCAGTTATATTATATCTTTGGCAATTGCTATATTCACTATAGTATTACTAATAAAACAAACACGACCAAAGAGAAGAAAAACGACAGTTTGCATAACACCAAAAACGTTGTCTAGGAGAAAATGCATTAAGGATGTTTTCTCGCAGTGAATATGACAATTTGTTAAAAGAAAATCCCTGATGCTGAAATTGCAGAGTGAAATTTTATAATTATATGATAATAGTAAATGTGACTGAAATGATTTCATTATAAAGCAGGTATCATAAATATTGGTGGAACAATTGATTTGCTAACCATTCAAAAATCTCCTATATACACCTGAAAATCCTTCCACGGCTAAACTTCTAACCCCTTCACAGTACCTCAAGCCAATGACTAACCAACATTATATTAATTATGATCACTGATGATAAAATTCCGTAATTAAGTCTGATTATTGTTTTTAACTTCCGTGAAGTTTTGACTGTTGTTAATAAGATATAAGTACTGCATTTGATTTATATATAAAACTATTTTTTTTAGGTTATTCAACATCTGACTCTGTGACAACTTACGTATATAACAGCTACCAGGAAGAGAACAATGCGCAAAACAACGGTAATATTGCTATCAATTGATTAATTCTTATTTTGTATTAAACTTGAATAACTTTATCTTTTGATAAAGTTTAGAATAGAAAATGGGAATGTGTCAAAGAGACAACTGCCCGACCGAAGAGCACAACTAGCCAAAAGCAACCAATGGGTCAACAACAAAGCGAGAAAATCCCTAAACGAAAATATGTACTAGTTCAGTGAAAATAGACGTCGTTTGAATTGTTCAACAGTTGTCATTTGAGAGCCTTTTATAGCTGACTATGCAGTATGAGCTTTGCTCATTGTTGAAGGCCGTACGGTAAGTTATACTTGTTTATGTCTGTGTCATGTTTGTCTCTTGTGGAGAGTTGTCTCTAGGGTAATCAAACCACATCTTCTTTTTTCTAGTCACACTAAACTCCGAAATATATGAATGATCTAATATTTAAAAAAAAATCAACATCTATTTAATACTTCATGCTTAAGATAATCATTAAAGATATACATCTTAGAGATAAATGATAACTTTATAAGTTTCCCTAGGTTAAAAATGATAAATGACTGTTGCAAATATACAGTCAGTTTAAATATAAACTAGTTTCCTTTTGAAAAAATGAAGATGACGATATACAACCTTAAAATATAGCTAGATGTCTATATCATATGTCAAGCTTTAGATCGTGACGAGACAGTTAGAAGTTGGTACACATTTAACACAATTACCTAAATGTACTAGTCCATGTTATATCTACTAGCATTTATCTCAATAACATTGAATTTGGCATAGAAACACATCAAACGAGGTTTATAACTTTGGAAATGTTTATTGGTATTTGACGGGGCTGAACTAGTTTATACAGATTTCATGTTCTCCCTTGTCATGTAGGTTTATATCGTCGATATACAACCCGTATAATGAGAACATACAAAGTTAACAACATCAGTCTAAGTAAAGCACAACACCAATATCAGTATGCATGTAATAGTATATCAAAATGAATAAATATTCGTTCATACCGTAAAGAAACAAGATAAAGTACAAGTACAATGTACTTAAAACTTGTTAATCAAATTTTGGAACCAGATTTGGCGAAAAATTAACGCACCACAAGGTTGTGTATTATTTCTGTTATAACATGTATAAATATATCAATATACTTGACTCTCCTAATTTGTTTGTAGTGAAACGGTTGATAAACGGCTAAAAAGATACACAATGTGGATAAAAGTCGTATTTTACAATTCTTAATTTAAATTACTGATGAATATCCGTGGGATATTATCAAAGGTAGTCGGTACATACTATTCATATGCACAATGTTTTTTTCAGGACCAGCGCCATATGATCAAACCAAATAGCATGTGATTTATTCTGTATGTATAGCAGGTCTTTTGGTTGTTATAACGATTTGTTCCGTCTGCATTTATCGTTTAAAAACGAAAAGAATTGATGAAGGTAACCGTCAGGAAAATGAATTACAGAATACTTTAAATATAGCTTTTCCTACACCTGAAACGTTTGTAAGACTTGAAGGCATTTATGATGAAATTGATGAAGAATTCAGTCGTCCGGCTGGTGATATATTGCCAACTGGACAAAGTATCGTTAGAAATGAACCAAACTCAGACAATAACTCTGAGAGCGAAAACGAAAATATGCAAAATGATGATTATCTCAATCCTTACCAACCAATCGTTGAATACTCTGGATATCATGAATATACAACCGTTAATGTGCATCATGTTAGCACTAGCACTTTAAATGGATTTGAGAACCTATCAAGTATCGTTCACCAGAGTGACGAAGAAAATCCGCTGGAAAATTTGAACGCGCATCACTATTTAGACATTACAAATCCGCAATAGGAATATCCAATGAATAAATGACTTACATTACTAGCATCCCGACCTGTTATTCCAGTAATCTGTTGAATATAAACATTATGTATGCAGAAATTCATTTGTAGTCAATAATCAAAATAGTGACAATCTTGAAACATCTACGTCTTTCAAATACAGATACGCTGAAATATCATGAATATGGTACAAATTGTGACTAGGAATGAAAATTGTCTCATTGGAACTCATACCACATCTGCTTATATCTATTATTGTGTAACACATTGTAAAAAATATGTATACTAGTCTTGTACAAGTCTCTTTAGCTCACCTGGCCTCATTACTTGGCGTCCGTCGTTCACCGTCGTCGTCCATCGTATTCGTCGTCGTCTGTCGTCATCATCTGTCTACAAATAGGTTGTTGGCTTTGACTTTAAAGTCAATTTTAAACTATTTTCGTAATTTTTTGTGATTTTTTACAAAAATGGTCTCCTCTGAAACTACTGAGACAAGTAAAACAAATTTGGCCACAATCATCATTAATGTATCTAGTTAAAAAAAATGTGTCAACCGACATGGCTGACGTGGCTAAAAATGGAACATGAGTGTAAAATGCAAGTTTTGTCTATTACTTGAACCGTTATAAATAATAAAAATCTGAAAGTAAAAAATGAGTTCAGAATAATGAGCTCTACCAATTGTCAATATGTAAAACTGTTAAACAAATTCTTGAAGGAGTTATGATCAATTAATAATACATTTTACAACTTTTTTTCTGACTTATGCCTATAGCTATGATCATGAAAACTATGATGTTTAGAGAGATAATATAAATCAAATGAGGCATGATAACAGAAAAAAATGTCATGCCTCATTTGATTTATATTATTAAAGGTAAACACTTAAAATCACAAAAATGATCAGCAAGGGAAAATCTATTAATAAGTTAAAGAAACTAAACAACCTAAAAGACGAAATATAAGATAAAAATAAATAGAGATTTTTGTTATCATGGTTATCGTCTACAATGTTGGAGAGTGCTTTATGTTTGTTATTCAAATAGACCAAGGTGAGCGACACATGTTCTTTAGAGCCAGTGGGAGTTTAGATTTTATATGATAAAGATATCTGTTAACTTAATGAATAACAAATGTTCGTTGAAGTATGAAAGTTGTACATATATAACAATTATGTTGAAGGAGTTAAAACTTTAATAAATAAATATGTTTTATCTGTTTCACGAAAAGAATTGTGGCAATACACAATGTTATGTTGTATCAAGAAGAAAAAAATGGAGTAAAAGCATTAACACAGAATAAAATCACAAAATACAACTACAGCAACAATACATGTTTTGTTCTGTCTGACTCTGCTCGTCTAAACCAAAAACAAACTCAAATATCTATTATTCGGGGTCTTTACATGGTGTAAGGTTTCATAGCGGTTCAGGAGATATACAACACAGACATTAAATTTGAACGCGTTTATAAACCCTATGAAGATACCGATTAAGATGAAGTGTTTAATTTATTCAAATAGTTCAGTTATAACCAATAATTCCAGTTTAAGATTGAAGAAATTCTTAGCATAATGGAGAAAAAAAATTGTGAATGGAGGCATAATGCATTCCCCTTCAACTAAGTAACATCTTGTGCTTCTCTACACGTACGTGCGAAAAAGCCAGTGAAGACAGGTAGGCCAGTAGCCTTACGGTTTATTAACGTCTCCTCGGAGACGTTATTAAGAATTGAACGCTTGACAGTCAGTGCGTGAATGCTTCTTACTACCTGATTGGAAGATATTACGAGACGTGAATAATCAAAGTTTGTTGATTGGTTAGGACAATTTAAACCTAGTAAATGACTTTCAATCTCGTAGAGTATCGGATGTGTCCTCTCTTTTTAGCAATTTGATTTTGCCTGGTCATTAATTATGCATATTTATAATATTGGTACACAGGTAACTTTTATCTATAAATAGCCGAATCTTTTGGAGTTTTGTAAACACACACAACGTTAAACGATATGCTACTTCATATCGTGTGACCTCACGTGTGTCTATAATGTATAAACAAAACACATTTAAAAAACGGGGTTCTGTTCAAAAGAAATGACTATATTTAAGATGGTAATATTGTACACAGAAAAAATTGCAACATATGTTTTTCATATGTTTTCAAAACATATGATAAACATGAAAATCATATGTTTTTCATATGTTTAGGACAAACATATGATAAACATATGTTTACAATCATATGTTTACAGATGTTTTGAAACATATGAAACATATGTAAGCAAACATATGTTTTCATATGTTTAATGACATATTTTTCATATGCTTAAAGACATATATAAACATATGTTTGTAAACATATCACAAACATATGATTTTCATATGTTTTAAAAGACATTAAAAAAAAATATTTGGAGAAAATGTCAAAATTAGTATAAAAGCATGTCACCCCACAGCAGAGCCATTTTCATCTTTGATTGAACAGAATGTGAAATAATTGAATGAGTCATGATTAATAAAAAATTATATGAATAAATATTCTTCATTTTATAATTTGTTCTATAAAGTTTTCCTTTTTTATGTTTATAATAACCCCATTATTCTCTATATGATTCTTTTTATGCTGGATTTCTACTTTTCTTACTATCTGCTATTTTTTTTTTATTTTTTATTTATTCTGCATTTTTTGTCATTATTCTCTATTCTTATATCCCTAATTTTGATTCCGGACCCTCTTTTTACGTATTCGGAAAACCCGGAAATATTTTCACTGTTTACGTTTTGTGCACTATGACGCAAATCCATGGACGCTCACGCGATGGTCTGCAGCTGTGTTTTTAGAATTAGTTTTAAGAATGGACAGACTTAGGTAGATTCTAGTACTTCTACGTCTACTTATAAACAGATTAATTGAAATGGGTGACTTGTCGATTAACTAGAAAAAACCGGGGAACGAAACATAGAAATGAAAGTCTTTATAGAGTGAAAGCATGGACTGATGAAAGTCGACGCAACGTCGACAGTGACTGTTTTGTTTTCATGGATTACGTACCTTAATCAGGTCAACGAAAGGTAAATATAATAATGCCAATTCGTTTTATTATTGGACAGAAGCAGGAAGATGTGTGTGCTTCATTTTTTTACGAAAAAGTATTTGACTGTTGATATGTAAATTTTAATTTGTAAACCCGAGAACCATATTGTAATTTATAAATATAATTGCATTTAGTAATCCGTTTCATTGTCTGTAATGAGGATGTTACAAGATAAAGACACAAATACATCCCAAATAAACATAATTGTAAACCCTTTAGAGATAAGTGAAAGGGGGGAGCAATAAACGTATTTACACTTTTGGTAAGTACATGTAGCTTAATTTGACTCGAATAACCATCCAGGAATTGTCATAAGTGGGGGCCCACTGACTGCTTAAGAGGGAGCCCACTCCGGTCAAGCTTCAGTGATTCCCCATATAATCAACCAAAATTTTCTCAGAAGGGGGCCTTAAATCCGCCTCTGCGTATAAATCCCTAATGGCGGATGAATTTGCATACAAGTGTACTAAGATCTCGGGGTGGGGTGCACTTTAAAACTTAATGGAGAGGGGGCCCGGTTGTTGTTCGGGTTCTGTTATCCTACCCGTTTCATTTAATTTAGATCTTAAAAATGTACATCTTTTCATATATTGCATAGGTAAAATTGTAGGTAAACTTTTCCTATATTAGGTTTCATAGGGTGTGTTGGATATGTGGAACATTTAAGGCTAAGATTATGTGTGTAATGTTAACTTACAAATGTACGAAGAAACTTACGGCTACTATAACTGACGGGGCTTTTCAGGTACAAGTAATTGAAACTTACTCTACATGTACCTTATCATATATTTCTGATAGTTTTCCCCACATATACCCGTATTTTCAAGCTTGAGAAAGTTACCGATTCAAGCAGCACTATCCTATCACCTTGTATATTACAGTATAATACTGTAATATACACCTATATTACATTTCTGTACTTAAAATCAGTAGTACTGGACATCTACTTTAAATATTAAGTACTAATTCTTTACATGTTCTTAAAAATTATTTTAATATTTAGGTACATGTATTTTACAATATTTGATTTGTACTTAAAATTTTGGCACAGAAAAAATACCAAGGCAACAATGTCAGATCACAATATTCCATGTTTGAAAATCTTAATTTTGATTATAAGAGATTTGAAATAGGTAATTTTCAAAATGCTGCAAATGTAAGAGGGTAACCAAAAAACTTTAGTACATAAATTTCAAGTACAAAACATGTACTTTCAAATTCAGGAACATAATTTATTTTTCAAGGACAAATGTAGTCCAAATAATTATGAAGCCTTGCAAGCTGTTATGTTTTATTTTATTTTACGCCTTAAGTCGCAGAATGACGTTCATGCAAACATTTTGAAAAGCCTTTTAGAAGGCTTTCTAGACGTCATTATCTCATAATAATTTGGACTATCGTATAATTTAACTTCAACAATGAGCAAAGCGCATACTGCAAAGTCCGCTTAAAAAGACGCAAAATGAAAATGACAAATGTGAAATAATTCAAATGAAGGAACTATCAAACTGATATTAAATGATTTATAAACAAAACAAGGAACATACATAAACAAATAAAATATACAACTACTAACCACAACATGAACCGCTGAAAAGCAGGCTCTGGAATTCGGACAGGCACATAGAGGATGTAATGGAGTCAAAATAGTTTTGTTTTTGTTAGCAAAAAATGTTAAAACTTCTTCAAGTAAATAAAAATTACTTGTACAAGTAGTGCCCCTGACTGTTTAATAAGATTGTTTAGAATATTCAAATAATTAATACTTTTTACATGTATATACTACTAGTAGTTAATTTTTTTCAGGGCAAGTCTAAATCTCTTGGTCTTGTTTTGAAAGATTAAAATAAGCCAATTTTGCAATACAACATGTATAACATGTATAAAAATATTTACGGCGATTTGGCTGATATTTTAACTTCATTTGATTTTACATTATTTCTTTTAGCATTTCAATGAAAGTACATGTGCTTCAAGAAGATGAAGCTAAGCAACAGAACGGATTTATTTGAGGCATTGTTTTCTAGATTATATAATGGATTCATAAATTTTCATATTGATTTATGACTTAATATGCATAAAAAGAGCAGGAGGCAATGAATTATTTTATGAAGAGAGGTATGTAATGAAAAGCATAACTTTATTAGTATATTTTGTTGTTGTCAGACTCTCTACATGTTACAAGTTTTGATTTAATGTAAGCAGTGAACAATTATTCAGTCTGTCAATATTCTTTAGCTTTTACAAAAATCTTCTTGATCTGAAACTAATGAGCCAAATGAAACCTAATTTGGCCTAAACCATCCTTAGTGTTTCAAGTTTGAAAACTGTATCTGATGACCCCGCCCATCAACCAAGATGACGCCTGTGACAACCTGTCGTTTGGTTGCTGCCCCTGAATTGGCAATTTTAAGGAAATTGGTTATTGTCTTGAATATTATAATAGATAGACACAAACTGTAAACGGCAATAATGTTCTGTAAACATGGTAAAGTCAAATCTACAAAAGTCAATATTACCAAAATTCTAAATTGACCCTTAGGAAGTTGTTGCCCTTTATATTCAATTATTTACAACTTTTCATTATTTTGCAATCTTTTACAAAGATACATGTAAGTAGACTGTGTCTCATTATAGGAGTAATTGCCCTGTAATGGATTTTTTTTATATCCTTTTGTGTTTTGAGCAAAAACTAAAGAGGTTAGAGAGAAACTTAACGGGCTATTAAAATGATAAGCAATACAAGATCAACAAAATATGTTTACAGGAGTTATGCCTCATGGAAATAGATATTGTAAGGAAAATTGCATACAACACTGTGACACATGTTTATATTTCTAATGATTATTTATAATTTATGAAAAATGTTAAAAGAACATACAATACATATTTTTGTGGTTATTGCTATTGACAGCAAATTTTATATATCTATCAATTGGCGAGGTACATTGAAATACTGTTCTTTTATTAAATACATGAAGTACATGTATTGATGGTAAACGCAAATGACAACCTGCTATGTTCATGAGTTTAATATTGCCTATAAATGTTGTATTTTAACAATTTGCCTACGAAACAGCAAATCATGATTTAATAAACAGGAGTTAATGCCTAAAGGGTGTTTTTTTTTAAACTTTAGACAGCACAATACAGTCTGTTTTAGGGTTTGTCTGACTTAAAAAGAAATTTGAATTTTTTTACTGTATATTCAACCAAAAATCTAGAAGTTCTGTCTCTGTGTCTGTCCGAAGGATTTTTTTGTCTGAAATTTTGTCGGTCAGAGTTTGGGATTAACTGCAGAATAGTTCATTTTATATGAGAAAGTTCATGATATACATATATTTATAAGTTAAACTGTTGTTCTTTTTGTTGTTTGTTTATATACTGTTTCCATTCACTCAAAAGTAAAAGTATAAGTTAGTGAGCATCAGTTCTTATAACATGTAGTTTTTGTCTTGACTTCTGGATTAAATTAAAATTTATAATTTTAGCTTGCTTCCAAATGGAAAGAAAGTGCAGTATTAGAATCACTGGTGTACATGTGCATGTAAGTGCGGATGTCCTGCAAAAAGAATTGGTATCAAAGTAAGTTAAGGTGGCTCGTGGGTACAAAAAATTTAGCAAAAATTAAACCTTTATTTTTTCATTACACATTTTATTTCTTACACTATTAGTTATTACTTTATGATATGGTACTAAAATCAACCCCCAAAAATGATTCGGTTTGGTCCCAGATGACTTTTAAAATGTTAAACTCATTGACAAAAAGCTCCAAATTATCTCTCTTTGATGCAAAAATGCCATGTTTTGGCATTCAATTTGAAATATCTGTTTTATCTCATCGGTGACCTATATTTTTTATTATTGTTTTCAAATAAGCTGTACATAAACTAAATATTTGTAAAATTTAAGCGATTTCTGTAATTAGGTTATTTTTTTTATTTCGATATATACTCTATTTCTCCTATTAGCTCAACAGATAAAAAGTACATTAACAAATATGTATGCTTCTTCCGGAGGCAGATTCTGAGCTTAAATGAACGGTGTTTTTTATTTCATTTTTCCTTTAAGTATATGATAAAGTTCATTTATAAAAAAATATAGCGAAATCCTATATCAGAAAAGAAATTAGATTTATACCCAGGAGCCCCCTTTTGTAGAATAAACTCATCATAGATACCAGGACTAAATTTTATATATACGCCAGACGTGCGTTTTGTCTACAAAAGACTCATCAGTGACGCTCGAATCCAAACAAGTTTTAAAGAAGTCAAATCAAGTACGAAGTTGAAGAGCATAGAGGACCAAAATTCCTAACAGTGTTGCCAAATACAGCTAAGGTAATCTACGCCTGAGGTAGAAAAGCCTTAGTATTTAAAAATATTTAAAATTTGGTAAACAGTTAATTTATAATTATAACAATATCAATGATAATTCATGTAAGCACTACAAGTGTTGACTACTGGGCTTGTGATACCCTCGGGGAAATAAATCTCCATCAGCAGTTGCATCGACCCAGTGGTTGTAAATAAGCTCGTCATAGATACCAGGACTACATTTGATATATACGCCAGACGCGCGTTTCGTCTACAAAAGACTCATCAGTGAATCTCGATCCAAACAAGTTTAAAAAAGCCAAATCAAGTACGAAGTTGAATAGCATTGAGATCCAAAATTCCTAAAAGTGTTGCCAAATACAGCTAAGGTAATCTACGCCTGAGAAAGAAAAGCCTTAGTATTCAAAAAATTTCAAAATTTTGTAAACAGTTAATTTATAAATATAACAATATCAATGATAATTTATGTCAGCACAAAAAGTGCTGACTACTGGGCTTGTGATACCCTCGAGGAAATAAATCTCCAGTAGCAGTGGCATCTACCCAGTGGTTGTAAATAAACTCATCATAGATACCAGGACTAAATTGAACATATACGCCAGACGCGCGTTTCGTCTACAAAAGACTAATCAGTGACGCTCGAATCCAAACAAGTTTTAAAAAGACCAAATCAAGTACGAAGTTGAAGAGCATTGAGATCCAAAATTCCTAAATGTTGTCAAATACAGCTAAGGTAATCTACGCCTGAGGTAGAAAACCCTTAGTACTAAAAAAAGTCAAAATTTTGTAAACAGCTAATTTATAAATATAACAATATCAATGATAATTCATGTCAGCACAAAAAGTGCTGACTACTGGGCTTATAATACCTTCGGGGAAATAAATCTGCACCAGCAGTGGCATCGACCCAGTTAATTTAAATAATTTAATGTTATCTATTTACAACTTTTTCAAGTGTAAGTGTACATGTATACTGTTGTTTATTTGTCTGTCTTTCTGATGTCAAGTATTCATCAAGGAATCCTTACCTGTCTCATCTGCTTCTGCTGCTCAGGCATGATATGTGAGAAGCTCAAATAGTTATAGCATTTGCATCACAGACCTTATATTATGAATTGTATATTAACATGTTCAAAAGATGCTATCGTCTTGAATATACATAAAATATTTGCCACTAGACATTAAAATAAGCAAGACAAATCAATCAATTAATATGTTTGCATTATCATGATTATAGAAATGAGTTTTCAAACATATAACAATTTTTAAATTTTATTGTAACTGTAAAGTGTTTTTATAAGAACTAGAATACAGATATAAAGAGACGGCACCAAACATAAGAACCATGTCAAAATCAGCCACAAAGGATTGGACTAATAGACAATTACTTAAAAAGAAATAACAAAATAATAAAAGATGCAAAAATATCTATGAGTTCACCAATAATGGATTCGATGTAACAACAAAACATTTGTCATTTCAAGCAGTCTAAGTAAGCGTTACTTTGTGTAATGCAAAAATGTTGAACACATAAAATAATGTAGGACCACAACAGCATAAGTAGTTTATAATTGCATAGATATACATGTTCTGGTTTTGTTGAGCTCTGAAAAGCAAAACAGTGATCCTAGATCCTAGATTATATGCTGGATTCATTGCCGTCGTCGATGTTTTTAAAATTTAGGTTCAGTCTGTGGTTATAGTTTTTTTAAACATCAATAACTTTGTCAATCATTCATTGGTCAATATTAAATTTCTCTTGATTTAGTCTTTTTTCAATACTAAAAGCAAAGGTGAAGTACATTATGTTTATGGAATGATTGTAAAGTGTTTATATTTATAAAAAAGAAGATGTGGTATGATTGCCAACGAGACAACTATCAAAAAGAGACCAAAATGAAAGAGACATAAACAACTTAAGTCATCGTACGACCTTCAACAATGAGCAAAGCCCATACCCCATAGTCAGCTATAAAAGGCTCCGATATGACAATGTAAAACAATTCAAACAAGAAAACTAACGGCCTTATTTGTATAAAAAAAAATGGACGAAAAACAAATATGTAACACATAAACAAATGACAACCACTGAATTACAGGCTCCGGACTTGGGACAGACACATACATAAATAACACTACTGGACGAAAAAACAACTGTCCATACCAGTAACAGTTGTTGTACGCCTGTCTGTGTCTGTATAAGACCATAAATGACTGTCAAATCAACTGATAATAACTGTCAGGGTTGTGACAGTTGCCGTTTTTCGTTTTAACAGTTAATTTATGTCTGTCCCAACACTTTTAGGGGTTGTGAAAAACAAAAATTGTGACCCACAGTCATTTTAAAACTGTTGCAGTGGTTTACGGGGTTGTCACAGACAAAAACTATTTGGTACAGTCTTTTCAAAGTTGTGGCAGTTGTATAATGTTAGTCCCAACCTTTTAAACGTTGGGACAGTTGAAATTTGTTTGTCTCAACTTTTCAGAAGTTGATTCAGTCAATATATGTTTGTTACAACGTTTTAAGAGTTTTGACAGTTGTAAAGTGTTTGTTACAACGTTTTTAGAGTTTGGACAGTTCTAAAATGTTTGTAACAACTTTTTAGAGGTTGTAACAGTCATAAAATGTTTATTACAGCGTGTTAAAGGTTGTCACAGTCGTTAAATGTTTCAAACAAACATTCTAAAGGTTGTCACAGTCGGGAAATGTTTAAAACAAACCTTTTAACGATTGTCACAGTCCGTACTTGTTAAAACAAATATTTTAGCGTTTTAAACGTTTGAAGTTATTTAGTCTCATTATATACACTATTTGGTTCAGCTATGAAATGGTCCATAATTAATGTTATTATGAATTATTGTATTATAATTTTATTTTCCGTTTTTTACCATGGCATATCCAACTTAAAATATATTCCGTCTTTGTTTTATTCGAATTCTGTGCTGTAGACTATGTCAAAGTTCTTGTTTCATCATACCAGAAGCTTCCGATAAAATATTAGGAATATAATTTTACAACAATGCAGGAGAGATTAAGAACTTATTATATTTGAAAAAAATGATGACATCTAAAACGGAAATAATTCTTCACCGTAAACGATTTATTTGACTTTAATTACAGTAACTTAACTATTGTCGGTCGGTCGGCAAGTTGCCGCTGCCGCATGTGCATCTACACATAAATATGACCAATTATGGCATTGTTCGCGGGCAGATACATATCATAGAACCAAAATTTAAGCTGAGCCGGGAATTGCATTTGGTAAGTATAATTAAACAATATTTATACCCAACAGGCTATCATTTTACATTTACGAGTTTATTCGGAACCAGGATTTGAACTGTTTTTGTGCACATATATTTCTTAATACAGTATTTATTAATCGCAGTTCTTAAAGGCGCACTCCTGCATAATAGCATGTAACTAGGCAGCCCATGGCGGGGACTTTTTTGAGGAAAATGCATTATTTATCCCCCCTACCCCCCTTCATGTCAGCGCATAGTCCAAATAATTATGACGTCTGGCAAGGCAATTTTTTTTTTTCTAGCGTCCCAGAAAAAAATTAAAATAGCCTTGCCAAACGTCATAATTATTTGGACTAGTCAGCACACAGCACAATATTTTTATGTTCTGTTTTTCAAGAAATACTATCCATAGGGTATATCTCATTGTTTTTTTTTCTATAAAGTTTTCATTATGACGTCACAATTTCCATTGAAAATACATGCATAGTACTAATTCATATGAAGTACGAAAACATATGATTTGACCATATATATACATGTACAATACAATTGAAAATAGGAAATCACCTATTTATCCCCCCATGTGCTGATATGGCGATAAATAATATGAAATGACTGTTAGTCACTTCATCATGTTTAAGTGCACTTGTCTCCTGACTTTCATGTGCAGTCAAATTAATTATTGACCCCATATTTTAACTAAAGGAAGTCTTGCACACTCAACATGCTCAAAAGTAATGATCACAATCATATGAGGGTCTGGGCTGGGTTAACTGGATAGAGAATAATATGACAAAATTAAAAGTGCAGAATAAATGAATAAATGACAAAGAGGAACATTTGCTAAAATCTGAAGAAAAGACAATAACTGTGTGATAAAGCATAGGCCAATCCTGGGGGCCCCGACCCCCTCTTTCGTGGGAAAATTTGGTTGATTACATAGGGAATCATTGAAGCATAACCGGAGTGCCCCCCTAAGGCAAAGTTCTAGATCCCCCACTATAAAGACTTAAGTAAAGAGACTAATGGACAAAATTTATGAAAAAAAGGAAGACGCTGAAAATGTGAAAATCTGAACAATAAATGTTTGTCCTCAAAACGTTTGTAGTTATGCCAGTAAACAATCCTTTATGACATACATAACGAAAGAAAGATGCTTGTGTGCTTGCACGTGCAACATATTTTACATACATGTGTAGATTGTTCCCTCTAAGTCAAATTTCAAAGGACTTTTTGTTAGTTTTGTTTTTGGACTGTAGTCTTTTGCATTTATACCTAACATCTCCTTTTATTCATATTTCAATATTGACATGTATGGTCCACCACAACAAGAAATATGTGAATTTTATGGTCATTTTATTATAGTTATATATACTTCTACATGTATTATTGGTTACTTTTTTGTTTGGTTGATGTACAATGATGTACAAGTATCATTGACATGATTGATATACTGTATTTTTCATTTAACATGTTCATTCACTTCTGTCAGGTCAGCATTTTTCCTTTTTTACATGTCAGGTCAATGTTTTATTTTAACTCTGTATATTTGAGTAAAAACAAACCCAAATAAGTATCTCAATAAGCATCAGCCTTTATGAATGATAGTAAAGTATTGTGAGAAGTTTAGAATAAATAAATTTGTATTAAAAGTTAAGTAAATTGTAACATGATATAGAAAATAATCAATATAATACTGAGCAAGAAATCATCACATACAGACAAAAAAGCCAGTCAAGGTTGTAAATCACTTCCATCATCACCATACAGACACGAAATTTGAATAGGTAATAAACAGGATTTTAACATTTTAAAGGTAATAATCTGGAATTCTTATATGCACCCTTAGGTATTAAAGGATTATAACACTACAGTTTATTCAGCCTTGAGGGTTGAAAATGAAACTATCAGGGGTATTGAGATACAAGATGATTGTATAATGCTGTAAAGGCACACAAAACTCCTGAACCACACTATAATTATACAATAAAATCATAAAGTCATCATTGTTCATAATTTAATTTGACATCACATGCTTAATGTACATGACATGAAATATATAATATACATGTATATACTTTCTTCAAATTAACCACAGGTTCATAAATAAATAAAAAGAAAAACAAATTTGATGAATTTCACCATAAGATACATGAATATTTTTTCTATCATAAATAAAAACACACAATAAATAAAACTTATTTTAAACAATGTTTATACTGTTGCCTTGTCTTGCTGGTTCTTTTGGAGGCAGATCAGAAGGATGTCATCATCTGAATCTAAGTCACTGAAAGTAAATTGAAAATAATTAGTTACAATTTACAATTAATAAAATTTCAGAATTACAAAGTTTAATCACCCTTGTATCATGTGTCTATATTTGACTACATACATTTAATTGCAAATATTTTCTTTATACAGTGTATTTGGATTAAAAAACTTGATGCTTCTCATCAGAACCTTTTTTGTTGTTACATTATCATATTTGGTATGCATTGTTTACTATATTTTTCATTTCACTTTAGGTCATTGGAAATTAAAAAAAATCTTGTTTATTTTTAAATTACCATGAATATTAAAAAATACTATTCCCATTCATCACTTTATTGAGTTCTGTCATTCTCATTTAATATGATGTCATTGTATTAATATTTGTGGATTTTTTGGCTAAACATTTAAATAAAAACAATTAATGATATTAGTTAAATTTGTATTAGAATAAGTGATCATAAGTGTGATGCAGTCTTAAATATACCTTTGGCTTGGTTGGACAGTTGGAGGTGTAAGTGGCACAGAAGGGCCTACCACTGGACTTGCTGGTTGTGGACTGTCAGCTCTGGGTTCTGGAACAATATCTGCTATTACTGGCACATCAGGTCTTACTTCATTGTGTACTTCCTGCTTTTTGAGTTTTCTGAAAAACAAGGATAGAAATATATTGCTTACTGCTTTTTTTTTATGACATTGTTTAATAAAAAATGTTTTTAAACTCACCATCAGTACTATTTTTAATTATTAAAACAATTCACTGTAAACATGGTAAATAGACAAAATATTGAGTGGACAGCCGTGCAAGAGGCAATAATATACATGATATATACAGCACTTCTCAAACAAATGACAGATGATATATATTAATCTTAGTTGATTATATATGTATATGATATAAACACATGTTTGTTATAATTAAAACTATTTAAGTAAGATGTTCTTATGTAAAACATGTGTTGTTGGCTTGCTGTCTCTGACATTGATGTTTACTCCACAGCTTTTGAACTTAAATAAAATTTGAAATTTGCAATCCCTTTCATCAGAAGTAAAATTTGCATTACTATGGCATTAAAAAGTAAACTTACCTTTTGACTGAGAACTTTTTCCATCTAATGGCCTTTGCAACACGTTGACACACTTTATCTCTGTTTTCTGTGGAGAACTCCAGGCCGGGAAAAGAAGTCAGGACCTCAATAACTGCTTTGCCAAAAAACAGATTCTTTTTGCTGGTTAACTCATACTTGCTAATAACATCACTGATTTTTCTCTACAAAAGAAAAAAAATGATGAAATGTTGAATTTCAAACAAAAATAAATTAGAAAACATCACAAGATTATACAGTGTTTATTGTGATTATCAAATTGTAACTTGCATTAAGAATGTTCAGGGATAGCATTTCAAAAAATATTTGAGTTTTAAACAATATCATGAATAAAACTTTTAATGCATGGAAATTTTTATAATATACAAACTAATTATATATGAGGATGGTGAATTATACTAAATTTAAGCTGGTTATCAATTAAAAATTTAACATGATTTAATGGGTAGGTTGTAAGGTAACAACAGTCAATAATGCATGTAAATTGAAATATTAAATAAAATAAAATAAATAAAAATAAAATAAATAATTAATTTATTATAGTGTAACATATTTGATCAGACAATATATATATATACAACAACTTATAATACAAACAAAGATCAAATATCAAGCCTTAGAATAGACTTTTTAAACATGTTAAAAGTAAAGATCTATACATGGGACCAATGTATATAGTTTCCATTAATGCTGAATTCATTTTTAAAGTGATTAACATGAAATAGAATAATATAGGGGAAAGAATGTCTCCTTGCATTAAGCCAAAAAATTTATTAAGTATTAAGAATTAAATTCATCAAATCTTAACTGTACTTTTATGTATATTACCATTTAAGTTAATGTGACACTACACTAACATTCTTTCTCTTATATATATATATATATATATATATTCAATGACACTTAAACAAATTATAGATGGTTTATTTAGATAGGACAAATAAATTCAATTTTAACTTTTTTTTTACATTCTGAAGGGATACTGTTTATAAAGTAAAATCTGTCTTACTTGTACAAGGGTATGGTGAAATGTTCCTCTTTTGAAGTAAACCTTGTTGTCTGATGGCTTTTGTGTTAGGAAGTCCACACCTTCTGTCTGGGATGATGCATCTGACTTTAAGGTATTTGCTTGACGAACACAAGGTGTACCTCTCTGTGAGTTCTTGCAGCACTCACAGGAACAGTCTTTAACTGGGCACTCCATTGAGGTATTTGGTCTGGTGTAAGCTGGTTGATAACTATTTGGCATCACATACTGGTTAGGGGTCCACATACCCTGCTGATTGCTCATGTTGGTGGTGAAAGTGGTGTTCATTTTTTTTTTTTTTTTTTTTTTTTTTTTTTTTTTTTTTTTTTTTTTTTTTTTTTTTTTTTTTTTTTTTTTTTTTTCAAATGAGCACTCAGACTGAAGGGTTTGGAAGACAATTTTAAAACGATAATCGCAATATGACTTAACTTTTTACTAATACAGTAATATGATTAGTATATAATATTAATAATTAATAGCTGTTAAAGAGTGATGAACATATATGCATAGAAAGAAGCTGGGTTTTGTGCTTTATTTATTAACGGATGTCTAGTGAGTTAAAAAAGCTATATTTAACCATTAATTTAAAAACAATTTATTCATAATAAAAAATATTGGGATGCAGGCCTCAACCTTCATTCTCATGTTGGTGGAAGAGGTATATGTGGCCAAAATTTTGTCATCATTGTGCTCCGAACATTAAAGTATTTTATTGGGAAAAAAATATATAACATATACACACAAATTATAACAATAAGTAACATATTTTACTAAGTAATATTGTTTTTATCTAAATATATATCTCTATTTCTATGAAATGTGGTGTTAAGAGTATGTATTAAACCACCTGAATTGTTTACATAACTGATTTGATAAATTGAATAAACATATGCATACATAGATGGGAAAAGTTCCTGTGGTATGTTAAATAACAAACAGTGTAATTCATTTAAAACAAAAGTTTCATCATTTATTTCTATTCTAATGAAGTCATTTATATATTTTCGGAATAGTCTTAATTTTTTACAATGTAGCAGTAAATGATTTAGTGTTTCATTTTCCGAGTTACAGAAAAAGCATATCGGAAAAACGTTACTATGATTTCGTCTTTTTTGATTATCTTTAGTAGGAAGAGCATTATGCACAACTCTATAAATAAAATCTTGCTGGTAATTGCTTTTGATATTCCTAATATTACTCCATATATCTGTAAAATCGACATAGCTAAACTTTATTTCAATTTTATGTTTATGATTATCAATTTCGAGAATTTTCTTATAAATATTTTTGGGGTTTATACTTTGTAGATCAATTTTATTCTTATGATTTATTAAGAGAGCTTTTAATTTTGTATAAACTCTTGGTAAGATCATAGTATGTTGATATTTATTATTTCCTAATTCTGCATTAAACTCCCTTAATGTGTAACCTAAGTAATATATCATAAAACATGTCCAAACAGATGTATTTCCTTGTAAAAAACAAATTGCTCTTTGGAGAAGCATGGCATCTATTTTCAGATTTATATACGGTATTTGTTGTCCACCTCTATCATACATTTGTGATAGAGACTTTCTATTTATATATTCCGAGTTACTCCTTCCCCAAAAGAAAGTGTAAATATATCTATTTATTTGTGTGATATATTCAGGTAAAGGGGACACAACTCTAGCAACAAATAAGATTTTACTTATGATATAGGTATTTATAACAATAAGTTTATGTTTAAAATTTAGCTTTCTATTTTCCCATTTTTTTACTGTATTTCCTATACTATGAATAATGGGTAGCCAACTTTGACTTTGACTCGACTTACCAAACCAAATGCCCAGTGTTTTTACGCTCTCCTTTGTTAAAAGTTTTAAACAAGCGTCTTCTTCTGGGGCATTACAAATATTTAATATTTCTGTTTTGTTTTTATTTATCTTTGCTCCTGATGCTTTACCAAATTTTTCAAATTCATTCATAAATAAGTAATAATCTTTAATATCTGTTGTTATTGTTGTACAATCATCAGCATGTTGGAAAAGTTTTATTGGATCTTTTAAATTTGGAATGTTAATGCCTTTTATGTTTTTATTTCTTCTTATTGAGCTTGCCAGTGTTTCAATAGCTAAGGCATATAAATTCATAGAGAGCGGACAGCCTTGTCTAACTGATCTTGTAATTAAAATTTCTTCTGTTAACTGACCATTGACTTGTATTTTACTTTTTATATCTTTATATAGTATCTTAATCCATCTTACGAATTCTACTGGTAGGTTCATTTTCTTTAAAACTTTAATAAGAAATTCATGTTTAATCTTGTCGAATGCTTTTTCTTGGTCAAAATTTATTAAAAAACCTTTTATATCGTTCAAATTCATATGGTCGAAAATGTCTGAAATCGAGATAATATTATCAAAAATATTTTTTTCTTCGCCAGCTCCTGTTTGTTTTATATCAACTAGTTTATTTATTACTTTAGATAATCTTTTAGCTAAAGTTTTTGTGATTAATTTATAATCAAAGCATAATAAGCTTATAGGTCTCCATTGTTTTAGGTCTTTTTTATCCCCTTTATTTTTATAATTTAATGTGATTATACCCATTTTCATTGTTTCGGTTAATTCCCCTTTTAAGTATATATTATTTACAATTTCAACAACTTCATCCCCAATTACATTCCAAAATTTTAGATAAAACTCTTTACCTAAGCCATCTATACCTGGGGATTTATTGTTTTCGAAATCTTTAATATTATTTAGACATTCTTCTTTGCTTATAAATTTGTTTAAAACTGACCAATCTTCTTCTTTTAATTCATTTAATTCTATTTTCCCTAGATATTCATCAACCTTTTGATCATTAAAGCCATCAGAAGTATATAGCTCAGAATAAAAATCTAGAATTATTTGTAATATTGAATTTTTATCGTCAGTAGCTTTATTGTTTTTATCAAGTAATGATTTTATTTCCTTCTTTGTGCCTCTTTTTTCTTCTGCTATTTTAAAGATTTCGATATTTTTGATATCTTCTTTATAAAAACACTCACGTGATCTGATTAATGTACCTATTTTCTCTTTTGTTTCAATTGCTATTATTTCGTCCTTAATTGTATTTATTATAGAGCAGTTTTGAGAGGGTTTTGCTTCTTCAGCTAAAAGTGAGTCATATAACTTATTCAACTTTGATTTACTAATTTTTGCTTGAACCCTTGAGAAATTTATTGTTGTTTCTTTTATTTGTTTTTTTAAGAGGTCCCAACCTTTTAGAGGGTCATATTTCAGTTTATCTTCTTTCCATTGTTTGATAATATTTGATATTAATACGGTATATTTTTCATTTTCAAGAAGACTATTATTCATTTTCCAAAACCCACGACCCCATTTTTGCCGTTTATATTGTATGTTAATTTGAACCATTTTATGATCTGACTTTTTATATGGAATATGTTTAATTTCACTTATTTTATTAATAAATTCATTATCTGCATAAAACCTGTCAATTCTAGTACGTGAACCAGAGATGTTGTAGCATGTAAAATTTGCCTTGTCTTTATGAATTTCTCTATAAACATCTTTAATTTTCAGAGTATCTTTGATACTTTTAAATTTATCAAGTATATATTTGTTAAGTCTACAATTCATGTTATTTGAATCTATTTTGTCTTCTATGAAATTAAAATCTCCAGTCAATATATATTTATTTTTTGAACTATATTGTTCTACATTTGAGACATAGTTTAGTAGAATGTCATAAAATAATCGTTGTTCCTCCCTCAAACCACATTGTGGTGCATAAAGGTTCAGAAGATTTATGACAGTATCATTATAGACGAAGCTATTGTGGATTAGTCTACCTTTTAGCGGTGTTGGAACCCTATGAGATTTAAAAAGTTTTAAATCTTTATTTACTATTGTTATGACACCTGTAGATCTACTTACACCATTTGAAAAGTCTACATTTTTATTAAATTTTTGTTTTATATCTTGTATAACATCTGGCGACATATAACCAGTTTCCTGTAAACAGATGATGTCTATATTTCTATTATCATCTAATATTTCATAAATTTTGTTTTCAAAACCATTTCTAATGTTCAATGTAAAAAGAAGCATATTAATGTAATTATATATGAGAAAAAACAGTAAACATATTATCAATATATGAGAGTGATTGTTATAATTAGACATTTTAAGAGTTATGTGGGAGTGGGTTTAGAATTTGCAGGACTAATGATACTGCTTTTTTGCGTCTGAGTCTTTGCTAGTTTTTGATCTTTCCCCGTTTGAACAGAACTCTCAATACTTAGTCTATCTCGGTTTCTCTTTTTTTCCTGGTCCTTTTCTCTTTCCGAACTTTTTGTTTTGTCTTTTTCTTTATTTTTATCAACTCTCTTTGCACTTAAAGATTTTCGTTTTGGTAGGGGAACTTTATCACCCGCTATGTCGCAACCCTCTTTGACAGCCTCAGAATAAGGTTTGTTCGACGACGACATACGGGCTACAATCTCATCACCTGTCTTTGCCCTCTCGCCCTTACTAGTTTTAAAAGACGGTGTGCCTTTTGTTTTATCCTTATCTAAATCTTTTGTTTTTTCTTGACCCTCTGGATGCCCATCTGCTTTAGTAGATTTCCCCGAAATTTGCGTCTTTTCACTCAATGTGAAGTCAAAGTTAAACCCATTTCCAAATTTAGCAAGAGAATTTAAGACATTCGGGTTTGGCTGAAAAACTGAATCGGAAATTATATTTTCCACATTATTTTCATTTTTGTCCTTGTGCTCTAGCATGGGTTGATTTGTACATTGAAGTTCCGTGTGGTCTTTTTTCCCACATTTCAAGCAAGGAACTGGTATGAAATCTGGGACCGGAAAATTTTGCGGACACTCTTTTGAGACATGACCGTGGTCACCACAAGAGTAACACTTCTTTCCCTGTAGTTGACCTTCATATTTAATTGACACTGACTGACCTTTAATGTATAGTTTTTTGGGGATTTGTCGGTATAGCTTTTTCATACGCACAATTCTCACTCCTGATTGTATATTAGGGAACTCTTTGAAGCTCGGAGATATAAGTTTTTGGATTTCTCCATAAATCTCAAATTTTGACCTTACTGCCATTGGTTTTATTTCGAATGGGAGGCCAAAAACAATCACATCAATGTAATCTTTTAGACCTAGATTTAAAGGTTCTGCACGCCTTGATCTAAAGGTGGTGTCATTTACAACAAAAGTCTGAAATTCATTTAAGAATGTTTCTAGAGAATGTTCGTCCCGGCATGTTGCCAGGTAACTACTTTTCCCTGATTTTTGAAAGCATACTATTAGGTCAGTAATGTTTACAGAGGATTGGAGAGTGAACAAGACATCTCTTGTGTTTATTTGCTCAGCTGTTTCCTTCTGGAAATCGCTATTGGACTCGTCAACATATATGACTAGGGTGTTATTTCTCATAATAGTGGTATCGTTTTCCAAATATTTTCTAAATAAAACATCATTTTCAGAAGTAACCGATTCTGTATCTTTGTTTTCTCTATCAATTGCATTAGCCATTTCCAATATTTGCCCTTGTCACAACTAATGTGACTTAAATGACAAATAACCGGATTTACAGTGACTTGAGCTCACCTACGATAAAGTTAAGGTTTGTTATGATATATCATTTTGACTTTAATATATATCTTGTATATAATCCAATAGACAATTTTCGTTTATTATCAAATAATAAATCGGACTTTTTCAAAAAATGTTAAATGTAATAGATATAAGATATAAGAGATACTTATATGCAATCTGTAGGAGCACCGGAAAAAAGACGTCCGTCCTGGTTGAAATCTGCTCAATTAATTGATAGTAAAATTTGGTGGTTGAATATGTATTTTTCTAAAGTATTTTATTTTTATTTCAATTTGTTTTTGAAACTATTTTGAGTAAATTAATTAAAATTTAATCAGGAAGCCTCATTCAAGTTAATGATCAGTTACAAATTATATGATTGGTGGTCCAATCAAATTAGATTAACATTAACCAATCAGAATTATGCATATATTTCAAATGTATTGTTTTAAATTTTGAAGTGTTAGTATGTGATTAGTGTGATTGAAACCATAAAGTGTAATTTGAGTTGATTTTGTTTAATTAAGAATTTGAAAAGAAATAATAAGTGATGTAGACAATATGTGATGATAAAAGTGTGATGTTTAGACAGTACTTTATAATTTGTGTTGTTGTATCAACTTTGTCTTTGATGATGGACTTTGAAAAAGAAAACAGTGGTGAGTAAATTCCTTTGATATTTTATTTGCTAATTAGATCATCTACATTGATGCCTGTCATTGGTAATAATAAGCATCCTTATTATATCTTGTATTGTTTTGATTTCTTTTATAATCCCTTAATACTTTTAATGAAAGAAATAAGGTATTAAATGAGGTTGTATGATCACTAGATGATGCCTCATTTTCAAAATTTGTGTATGTTGTGATGGGGATGTCCAAGATGGCTGACAAGTCAATATTATTTATAAAAGTTTTGTCTTATTTTTATGTCTAATTAATTAGAACTCTGAGTCAGTCAACCCCAGTTTAATGTCAGTGATGTAGCTGTTATAAACAAATGTGTACTTAATAAAAAGAAAAAAAATATATAAACTGAATCAGTGATATGTTCATGCAAAGATTTATTTATATAAAGTCTATACAGTGATACATGTACATGCATAATTTATAAAGACAGATTAATTAAACAGGAAATAAATTACAACCACAAGAGAAACTGGGCTCATGCAACTTCACATTATTCATGTTATTGCAGCATGTACATGTACTTTATGTTTTTTTTTTTAATTTTTGCATGTCCTGATGGGAAAGAAAAGCAGATTTAATTTAGGGTGAAAAAAAATTGTTAAATTTCCCTTTAGTTCACAACAATGAGACATACACAAATTGTCATAGATACAAATGCTGACATATTTTTGTCTGTCCCTTAGTGGACTTCAAACTCACACCTTTGATACACTACAACACCAATTGCTTAGCTTCATATCAAGGGCTTTAGACCAGTTGACCACATCTTCTGTATTGAGATGTTACTTCAATAGTGGTACTGTTACATTTTTTGTACATGTACAGACAGTCATCAAAGGCGACTCTTAAGACATGTGTTTTTGACGTGTGTAGATGTTTAATATTATTATTTATACTGAAATTTTTCATGTTTTTTTATAGCAAGAAATCAGTTCATGTAGAGTGTTCTTGTGAAAATTTCTTTTATTTTCAAAAGTCATTAACTTAGAGGTGCAGTGAATCTTTTAATATTCATCCCAAAAATTAAATGTAGTATGTCTATCAAAGATTTGTATTTACTATACAAATCTTTGAATGTAGGGAGAATAAACTTGTAAGCATTTGGTTTGTACATGTACGTTTTGTATATACATGTACTCTGTTAAAAATGTAAAACAATATATGTCTTAGTTAAGAAAAGAAAGCAACTTTGAAACAAAAAATTGCAAAGTCCCATTTATCATGTTTCTAAGTTAAATTTATTATTATGATAAAATGAAGATGCAGCATAATTGTCAATAAGACAACTATTCACCAAAGTTTCAATGAGAAGGATGAAGGCAATTACATGTATCTAGTCTGCACGGTTATAACCACTAGTCCAATGCCCCAGATTAGTAAAATTTCATTTGGACTACACAGCTACTTTTGCATAGGTACTATTTCTGTACTAAAAACATGCAGTACTGGAAATTTACTTTTTATATTAAGTACTACATGTATTTCTTTACTTTAAAACTATTGTAATATTTAGGTACATGTACTTGTATTTTACAGTACTTGATTTGATCACAGTGGTTTTCTGCTATAACTGTTAAAACATGGGTGTACAGTGTACTACATGTATACATTGTATAAATATATACATGTACAAGGCACATGATTGTCAAACTACTGATGAACTGTTTTATATCTATAGTTTAGTGTACTTAAAGACAATAATATTAATGTCACAACAACTTAGGTTGGTGGTAATAACAGTTAAAAGGGGGAGGGGGAGGGCACAATTTATTGGTTGGTTTATGTTTTTTTATGTATATATATTTTGAATTGCACAATTGGATTTTTTAGATCTTTGACCTATTTATTTTGTGTCACAAACATAAATAATTTAATTTCAATCCAAATCCATACAGTACAGGTATTTGAATCTTGAATAATTATGATATTGTGTCAGCTATGCATTTAATTGTTATATGTTAACATGGTTAGGAACAGTGGGGGCTTCATAACCTGATTATGACTTGGATGAAGAATTGTCTCATTAATTGGCACACATACATATAGCAATTCTAATTATTTAATTATTTCTTGGTAAGCAGGGGGAAATAAATGTACATTTACTTCATTTTTTAAAGAAATGTCAAAGTGCAAGTGATAAATCAAGTTTTAATATTGTCAAATTACCTACTATTTTATGTTTACAAAAAAATTATAATCGCTCGCCTTTACTTTCAAGCTTCGCCTCAAAAATTTTCAAATTAAATATTTTTTTATTAAAATTATCAAATTCCTCGCTCGCCCCAATTTTGGGACTCCAAAAATCCATAGAACAAGAAATTAAATTGGTGTGGCCTTATTTGAAAATATATCGGTTTAGAAATAGGTGTTGCTAAACTTTTTTTATAACTGAATGCATGTATATATCTTTTGAATAGTAATTGCTATGAAAGTAACCTAAATATATATTTTTATCAATTTCCCAGAGCTCAATATTATTCTAGAATCAAATTAGTTCATGTACTTCAGGTCTTGTCAAAAAAATCATTTGACAAAGTCAGTGATTCTTCATATGTACAGTCTGTGTACAATGCTTGAATACTGTATAGATAAGACACTTTGTTATCATTCTGAAAGCATTTTTTAGCCAGTTTAGCCATTTTGTTATATGAATTTTAAGTCTATTGCCATTTCTTTTTAAATTCTAGAAAAGACATCTATGGGAAAGTATTTTTTCTTTTTTAAACCTGATGCTTTTGATCCACATTTTAAGTTTTTATCTTGTGTAATCAATTGAACATGGACATGATGAATTATCATGTCATGCAGTGAAATTTGAAAAGGAAATACACAGGACTCTGATATATAAACAAGAATAAACAGGATGTTATCTTAACTGTGTATAAGCTTGGGGCTGTAATTTATTAAAATTATCGGCACGGGACGTTTGCGCTTTTTCATAGGACATTTGCGCTTTTTTTTGTGGACACTTGCGCTTCAAAACATAGGACATTTGCGCTTTTTAAAAATGGACATTTGCGCTTTTTACATAGGACATTTGCGCTTTTTTTTATATATATATCTATAACTTCCCAGCCTCCTCTTTTATCCGGGCTTGTGACCGGTAGGTTTGACCTGGCAGAGTTAAAGTCATCTTTATGGTTAAAAGTTTAAAATTCATAGCACCTTCATATGTCATAGCACATTGTTGATATATGTTTAAAGTGTATGTACAGAAATAAAATCAAGTACTGTCATCACAATTACAGGTCAGTTTTAGCTTGATATTTGAAGCCCAATGAGTGAACAAATTTTGCTCTTGTTAACTGTCCTGATTGGTACTTATCCCACATCTCAAATAAATGAGCGAGTTTCTCATTTTCAACGGTACATCTCCTTAAAAGGTCTCCAATTTTTAGGGTTTGGTCGAAACGATATAAAAATCCATCAAGACATATTCATTTTTTTTCTTTACTAGTCACTATAACTTTAAAATCCATGTTCACTGTGTAAATGTGAACTAACTAATGACAAATATAAGTTAAATTTATTTATGTAATGATTTACTTCCCATTTAGATTACAGGTAGTCGACTATAGGTAAAAAGCGCAAATGTCTGGTGAATTTAATACAGGTGAATCAAAATTAAAAGCGCAAATGTCCATAGTATTTGAAGCGCAAATGTCCTATCGTTTTACAGGTAAAAAAGCGCAAACGTCCTGTGCCCAAAATTATAACTAGATGAAAACTGGACTTATTGAACTGAACCTTTATTTATGATTACTGAGAATAAAAACATTCTGTAGAATTTAACTTGATGTGTATATTAAGATAAGGATCTATAAAATAAAATATAATTTTATATAAAATAGTTGTTCTAAAAAGATTTTGAATTATTTTCTTGTGTTTACATGAATTCCATTTTAAGTTTAAGATATTGTTCATACATTTCATAAGCCATGTTAAAGGTATTGTGTATAGTAATATTTCAGTACATTAGTTTTAATTGTTTTATAATATGTGTGATATTTTTAAAGTGTCTCATAAGTCAGTAATTTGGCGGGGTACCAATATTTTAATTGTAATATTTAATAATTTTTAATTGCATATTATGTAATTATATGTATTCATTGTGTTTTATATTAGTATGTGACACTATAATAAATTATTCTGATTCTGATTCTGTTAAATGAGAATTTATTAAATTTAATCATGTTAATGATTTATTTCTAGGCACATGCAATGAAGCCATTTAGCATGTTTAGGGAATATGCCTCTTTGATATTTTGTTTTCATAACAATTTTTTTGATATTTATTGAAGCTGGCATGGCATATAAATAATTAGAGGTCTAGAAAAAAAAAATATTTTAAAACTTATCATAAAACTGACTTTTGTTCTGTGACTTGTCCATGAGAAGTGAAATACTAGTGTAACTTAAAAATATGAAAAGTAGAAAACTAAATTCAACCAGCAGTGAAGGGTACTTAACTTGTACTAGTGATTTAAATGTTGTATTCATTTGGTGAAGTAAATAATAATATACTTATATACATGTATATAAAGTAATTTTTTTAGGTTAAATTTTTCTTTAAGGTTTGAATAATCTCCCCTTAATTGCTTATAATTTGTAATTTTTTTTTACAATCCCTTAATCCAAGGTTTCATCTCATGACATGAATACATAAAAAAAAAATTATAACAATCAATCAAAAATATTAAAATCTTATAAATTCATTCCTTAAAATGAAAAATCAGATTCTTTATCTAAATTCCTCAGCAAATTCTGCCATTTTTATTGCACATGTAAATCTTGACCATCAGGTTCTATGTCATTTCCAATCCCAGATGGTGAAAGAGATCTATATGACCTTAAACAAATAGTCAAGACATCTGCAAAGGGGTATACAAGCATGACTAGTAACTAGGAAAATAATTGACTAAAGGTCCTGTGTACAAACTCTCAGAACTGTCCAGAGCAACTAAAGAATGGAATTTGTTTTATATAAAATTGGGTTTTCAATTTATACATACATTTTATACATGTACACATGTATATGAATAATATTGCATCTACATAATTTCCTATTGTATGTATAAAAATCTTCTTTCATCTAGATCTGTTAATGTACATGTATATACACATATAAAAAAGAAGATGTGGTATGGTTGCCAATGAGACAACTATCCACAAAAGACCAAAATGACATAGACATTAACAACTATAGGTCACCGTACGTCCTCCAACAATGAGCAAAGCACAGGTTGTTTGTCATAGAATAAATGAAAACATGTCGCAATGGAAATGAATATAGACAGTAACACAACACAACAACATATTAAAAATATACTGGGTTTGCAAATATGCCAACAGGAAAAAGGACTATAGCAAGTGTAGATAATGTGCTAATGGGACATACATTTATAAATTTTATTTAGTACAAATGAATGAATCAACATGTATTTAAAGTATGAAACATGTTCGTCTGTTCTGATAATCAGACCATGAATATTCACATATTTTTTAGGTTGACTATTCCTGATAAATATTGTTTTTCTTTCAGGTTCATGTTACAAGCAGTGCTTTTGTATGTTATGCAGAGGATCAAATGTCAATATAAAGACTTACCACGCACACAAGCAGAAGGTTTTTAAGTTTGATGAAAGCCAGATCATACCAGACATATTATTTGATGAAAATCTCCATCTCAAAGAAAACTTTAGCCAGAAATTATATGCAAGTTCCAGTGTTACATTACTAGAGGCAGTATTTCAGCATTTTTATGTATTTTCAACAAACAATGGAATGTCGAAGTCAGCTATGTCAAATGCTCTCCAGACAGAGAAGTCTCATTTGCCACAACCCAATTCTTTGCCTCAAACATTTAAAGAAGCTAAAAGCTTGATAAAGCCATTATTAATGCCGCTACAAAAGTATGATGCCTGCATTAATGACTGCATTTTGTTCAGGTCCTGTGACAATGGAAATTATAGTGACTTAGCTTCTTGTCCTATCTGTCAAGAACCACGCAAAGTAAAAAATTCCAGTCAGAAAGTTTTTCATTATATGCCAATTGCACCGAGACTAAACAGATGGTTTGGTACGTCAAATCTGTGTAAACTTCTTTACGCGAATAAAGTGTATTCAAATGGAAAGTTATGTGACTTTACAGATAGCAATGTCTACCAAAACTGGTATACAGACCAAGGTGTATTTGGTGATCATGAGGAACAACAAACTGTACCACTAGCACTCTTTACAGATGGGGTGAACCCAAATAAACATTTATCAACACAAAAGTCTATGTGGCCACTCCTGTTAACATGGATAAACTTGCCTGTTCAAATCCGTCAACTTCTTGGTCCAATGCTTTTAGTAGGGATAATACCAAGTGGTAGAAATGGATCTGAACCAAAGTCACTGGAACCTTACATAGATTTGCTGGTTGATGAAATACTTAAATTATCAGAATTCCCTACATACAACAGCTACCGAAAAGCACCAGTAAAAGTGAAAGTTGCCCTTTTGCAATTTTTATGTGACATTCCTGCGTATTCAAAACTGTTACATATAAGTGGGCATAGTGGTTTGAGATCATGTGGCTATTGCAAGGAAACTGGTATTTATTGCAAACATCTAAGTAAGACTATTCATTTGTCAAATAGACAGTTTCTTCCTGAAAACCATCCTTTGCGTAGTAGTAACCGCTTCTCAAATGGATCAGTGGAACTGAAACAGCAGCCAGTCACATACACCAATGAAGAAGAACGTCATTTGAGAGAAATATTTGACAATAAACCAAACCGAAATTAACAGAATAATTTACAGAAGGCGACTGGACTGAAAGGAAAGTACAGTATTATGAAGTTACCCTATCATGACAGAAACCAGCAGATGCAACCAGACGGAATGCATACCATAGCAGATTTCATAAGCCATGTAATGGACCTGCTGGTTGGGAAATCTGACACCAAAAAAGTGCGTCTCTGTGAAAAACATCACCAGCGGTTTCCACAGACATGGCCACAAGAGACAGCAGCTGAGCAGGTTGCAATTGAACCACCATCAAAGAAAAGAAAAACTATGAGTAGTGAGACTCTTCCACCAGCACCCTGGACTCTATCAACTGATTCTGTGAAGGAAGCAGACAGACGTGCAACAGCAATCAAATATCCAGCTGGTGTAGAAATCTCTCCAGGGCTCCATTTTACAAAACCATGGACATTACGGACTATGAATTCAAAATTACAGGTATGTGCAGATTAAAAATAAATGTTATGTTAAATTTGATCTCATATAACAGTCATGGGTACTGCTTGTACAAGTTATTTTTATTTACTTGGAGAAGTAAAAAAAAATATACACACATAAGTAAATAAATAATATTTGAATAATCTCCCCTCATTTTTTTCAAAAACTTACAAGTATAAGTAAATTTCTCTTGCAATCCCACAAAATTCTTCAAGTTTTGAGATGTAAAATCATGCCTTTAATGACTTTTCCCAGGTTTGCCCCCTTTTTGTTTTTTTATTAAAGTTCAATGTTTCATCTCATTAGTTCAACAAAGAAACAGATTGTCAAAGATCTTAAGTATTTGCCCAAGGCCATCAAAAATTGCTCCTTGGGAGGGGGGGCTTGTAAATGAGCAGTGTTCTGACGATAACCGACAAATGGGATTTTCATTGTCCATGAAATTACACATAAATGATTAGTAAAGACATCTGTAGAGGGCAGATAATTTAAAATTCTATTTGAGCAAAGAAATCATAAGAATTCAATAAAAGAAGATAAGATTACTTTTTTACTTTCACAAGTAAAAAATCTGAATGTCTAAGGGACATAACTCAGCCAATATTTGTTTTACCTATACAAGTAAATAAAATTCACTTGTATAAGTATCCTACAAATTTACTAATATTTATAAGTAAATTAATATTGCTTCTTCAAGTAATTAAAAATAACTTGAACAAGTAGTACATGTACCCCTGATTGTATAAATATTTTTTTAACATATTTTAATAGACCAGTCGTGCCATCATACATTGTACATATTCTGAAACTATGGAAATATGGTCATGATGGTAGCATTGCCAATGAGACAACTACATGTATACACAAATTTTCTAAAGTTTAAATAACGTTGATGTCAATTAAATTTAGGCAACCAAATGGTCATCAACAATGAGTAAAACAAAATACTGTATACTTGACATAGACATGATGAAATCGAAAAGTATGAAACTATTAATTAAAACAAAAACAAAATAGCAAACAAAAGACATTACCTTTGGCTACACACACAATGAAATTGGCTGTAAATTATAAAAGGTTTTTGATCTTGGGACATGTATCTTATATTTGCATCTTATTTTGGATTTTTATGTTGCTACTTCTAATATAAATACTAGTATATTCAAATACAACCTGACACTATGCATTACATGTTAACATGGTAAAGAATTTTTGAAGCAAATTTGTAATCACTATTATTTTTTAATTGCAGTTTGTTAAAACGGGCGCATTGCAATGGTGTATAAAGGGACTTCTGCCTAAGAGACAGGAAACAACCTTATTTACTGTATTGGAAGTAATTGTCAGAATGACTCAGCAAGAGTTCGAGATATCCGAGATCAAACAACTTCAGGATGATACCCATGCAGCCTTAGCCTTATTAGAAAGAGATTTCCCTCTTAGCCTGCAGGTAAGCATTTTTATTCCCCACCTGCGATAGCAGAGGAACCTAATGTTTTCTGATCTGTGGGTCCCTCCGTCCCTTCAACCCGCTTCAGGTTAAAGTATTTGGTCAAGGTATTTTTTTATTAAGTTAAAGTCCAATCAACTTCAAAATTTAGTACACATGTTCCTTATGATATGATTTTTCTAATTTTAATGCCAAATTAGACTTTTGACCCCAATTTCATGGACCACTGAACATAGCAAATGATAGTGCAAGCTTCAGGATACATTTTTTGGTCAAAGTAGGTTTTGATGTAGTTGAAGTCTAATCAACTTGAAACTTTCTGCACATGTTCTTACCCCAATTTCACGGTCCACTGAACATTGAAAATGATAGTGCTATTGGCCATCTGTGGACTGAGGACACATTCTTGTTTTGTATACATAATAAACATGATAAAATAAGGTATAATGTGAAATTAATGATACTTGTGATATTAATAAACATACATATTCCATCATTGTTTTTTTTTACTGTATTTGCACGTTTTATGTTTAAAGAATATTCATAAATAGATAAAATCAACCACTCAGTTCAACAATATTCCAATATCAAGCCAAAATAAAAGCAATGAAAAGCTGACTTTTCCAAACTTGACACTATCATAATGCAACAGGCGACAGGTACTTAGTTTTGTGATCATTTTTTCAAAATGATTATCTAGACATGCTATAAATATATATACAAAAAAGAAGGTGTGGTATGATTGCTAATGAGATAATTCTGCACAAGAGACAAAATGACACAGAAATTAAAAACTATAGGCTAGTGCTAGAATGACAAAAGGAATATACTTTTAACACATTGTGACATATTTCATGTACATGTATTTACATGATAAAGAAATATATAAATATTTGAATATTTCTTATCATTCAATCTACTACCGTTTACAAAGAAATGTAATACATGATTGACGGATGAATATCTTCATATAGTATCTAGTTGTGAATAGTATGTCTGAGCAACATAAATTTCAATTTAACGTTACATAACATTGACTTAACTGCCTTAGTATATTGTAAGGTTTTCAATACAAAAGCACATGATATTTTTTTATTGCAACACCGTTACAAAAGTTATTTTGTAACCTGCTTAGTATTGAAAGTCAGTTTTGGGTAGAGGGAACTATATTGTGGATGTGAATCATTATTATAATTATGGTGTGGGAAAATAATAATCCTGTTATAAACATTTACTCTTTCAGAATCTGGTTACACACCTTTTGCATCATATAGTGGATGGAATAGCAGAAAATGGACCACTTTATGGGAGATGGCTATTTCCATATGAAAGGGCAAATGGTTGGATGTCGAGACAAGGATTAAAGAAAGGAGGCGAAGAGGCTACCATAATGGAAACATATGTGGTAATTGCAATTTTTCTCGTCTGTGTAGTTTTCAAAATTATTTTTCTTATTTGAAAATGTAAAAATAAAAGTTCTTGGTTATTGCTTGTATCTGTAGTTTAAATATAAAGTGATGTGGTATGATTGTTTATGAGACAACTTTACACCTGAGTTCAAAGGATGTAGATGTGGATATAAGCAAAAAATCAATAATATTTTTAATGCAATCATTAAACTTTCTCAATATTTTCAAGTTAGTGTAGGTAAACAAATTGTCTCTTATATGTTTAAGGAGTTGTCTTTCTTTGTATAGTTTTTTGAATTTATTAATAATGCATTTAAAAAGTATTTCTTTTAAGGAAGGAATCATTGTATGAATTTCCCTTCCTTAACAGAAACAGGCCAAAAAAATGAAGATTTTATACATGTTGGAACAACAATTTATATATGATGAAAGGGCTGCTGATGAATGTTGGAAAAAAGTGCTTTCACATTTAATACGTTTCAATTATTACTGACATTGAACATAACTAAATAACTTTAAATAAAAGACCCTTGAATTAAGTTCACAATATATATCTGTCAGTAGATTTTAATTTTATTGTTTGTTGTTTATATTTTTAAATTTGTCAGGGATTAATTTTTGCTTATTATTGAATTTAACATTACTTAATTCATAACCTCCTTTTTGTTTGTAGATCAAATTTACAGTACAATCTGGTACAAACTGTTTCTTTATATTTTACAGATTTATGATTGGTGTGTGTACATGATGCTGAGTCAGAAAATGATGCCAGCAACCAGTAACACAAATTCTATCTCGAATGCTGCAGCTTTTGTTCGTGAAAAGATGAGTAATGCCATATCCACAGATTCTGTTTTTACAAGCATTGGCAGAGTTGAAGAATTTCAGATTCCATGTTATTTACAAGAACAAATGAAGAATTTCAACAATACTATAAGTTCCTCAATGCCATCCTTTGCCAAAAAAATTCATTCACTGGTAGTTAGTAACAAATCAACATTACACCATAATGTGCGATATAATGGCGTTTCATCTCAAATGAACAAGAGGGACTCATCATTTGTGTCATTTTTAAACAAACAGAACAAAGTTTGCATTGGAAGGATTGCATTCCTAATAGAACATAATTTCCCTAGTGAACAAACTCGTTATTGGGCAGTTGTACATTGTTTACAAAATTGTTCATTGGAAAGTGGACTTTGGAAAGGTCAAGGATTCACTGCTTCAGAATTTATTATTCCATTGCACACTCTCAGCGACCCACTAGTTACATCTGAATTAAATGGATACATCTATGTACTAAATTTGAAGTCCTAAAATTGAAGAATGGATACTTGACTTGCTTGATGACATTGTGCCAAGCCGAATTCTTTATTGTATATTAATTGTGAAAACTCTTTATAGAAAAGTACAAATAGCCTGTCTGTTGACTACCATTGAACTCACTTAAAATTGTGTTGACTGTGATATCAAATTAATGCATTGACTTTTTCCTTAATTTAATTTTTGTATATATATATCATCATGATCATGTGTATATTTCATAGAATATGTTTCAATCTTTTTAAAAATGAAAAAAGATTTCAATTTGTATATTTTGTAGGCTCTTGAATAGATTGTTACAATATATTTTTATATAAATTGTAAGATTTTTGTGAAAAAAATGTGTAAAGGATTATTTTTCCTTAAAACAGGTTTATAAAGATAAAAGGGAGATTACCCATAAATATTGATCCAGATTACATTTGTCTGTGAATAACATGAATATGGTGGTTAATAAAACGTAAATTTTCAATTTCCTTCAAAATAATCCCAACAGTCAAGGTTTGCAAAATTTAATTTTGTGTATCTATTGTGAAACAAATTTAAAAAAACATATTGCATTGAGGAGCATAAAGTTTATTTTGGAGATTGTAAAGTAAAAACAAAACTGCTGTGCATTATTGAAGTTGAACTTTTGGCTTTTTATCTTCTTTCCTTCTTTTCTGTCTTATGACGGATTTATCATGTTTATAGTCAGGGATTATTCATTGTAATTAATGTTGATAATTACCAAGATTGTGTTGGTATGTACAAAATGTTTATATTGAATATGTATTTATTCTTCACCTATACATGGAATAGTTGATTGTAAAATTGACAACAATTAAAATATGTGAAAGGAGAAAAAAAAAGATGACTATTTCATATTTATATCAACATTAACATAATGTATAATAAACAATAGCATCAATGAGTCTTTGTCTATGTTATTATTTATGAACAGAATCCAACGATGCCAAGAATACCAAATTTATGTAATTATGAACATCCCTTATTTGTACATAAAATAAGAACACTACTCAGTTTAAATTTAAATATGCTGCCTTTTTATTGCTATTACTGATGATAAAATTGAGGTCAAGTTCAATAATGGCGATTTTCACTTTTTCTATTAAGGAGTTATGGTTCTTAATAGATGGTTAAGTTGTGTTTCCAGTCATGTTGTTGCATTTACTCATGAACTGTTCAACCAAAGCTTTTTATATTTTAATATGTTGTTACTGACAGATGAAAAAATGGAGGTCAAATTTGATATTGACGATTTTCACCTTCACCGTTAATAAATCTGGTTTGCTGTCCCTCTGACAGCATCTTGTATGAAACTTGGTTTAATTTAATGGAAGAAAGTTCCAATTATAAGGAGATGTGGTATGATATCCGATGAAATAACTATTGAAACGATCTATGGTAGCAACTATGAGACACCTGATGGCCTTAAACAATGAGCAAAACTTGAAAAATGTAAAATCATTCAAATTAGAAAACCAACATTCAAATTTACGTACACAACAAAACCAATAATCATGATATAGCAACTACTGCATATACAGAAAGAAAAAAGGGGGGAATTGTACGCACCTGACACTCCCGTTATATGGATAGTGTCCATGTGTAAAATCAAGACTTAAGAACAAACTTTAAAATACAATTGAAAATGGGTCAACTTACCATATTGATACAACTTACTTTTAAAACAACTAACAAAAAAAATATGAAAAAATGTATGAAGACGCAAAGTACAGATCTGAAAGTACTCACAGTACGGAAGGTTGTTCAAATCATTTATCAATTTAAAAATATTTTTTTCATTACAAAACATCATCCATAACTCAACCGAGGCATTTAGTGAATAAACATTCTAGGAAGAAGTCATTGTGTTTAATTACAAAAACAAAACCTAATTAAATTATATGCAGTTCTTTGGAAATACAATCTTGGGAAATGTAATCTGTTTTGATTTTAACATTTTCTAGTAGGCAGCAGAAGAGTTATTTGTCTTCAATGTTTTTTTTGATGTTGCACATTAGTTTTAGTAGAGTATACTCATGTGTCACTCTATTAAAAAATAAACAACTTGTATACAAGGCTTGTAGTGTTGTTGTTTGTTTAGGTGTTAAATATGTTTTTGGTTCATTTTTTGTCGAGCCTGCAATTTTTGTTGCAGAAAGCTCGACATAGGGATAGTGATCCGGCGGCGGGGGCGGCGGTGATAGCTCACTTCTTAAAAGGTTTATATTTTGGAAGGTAGAAGACCTGGATGCTTCATACTTTGTATATAGATGCATCATGTTACAAACTTTCTGTCAGTCACATGTCCAATGTCCTTGACCTCATTTTCATGGTTCAGTGACTACTTGAAAAAAGTTAGGATTTGTTGTAATGTTAATTTCTCTCGTATTATAAGTAATTGGATGACTATATTTGGTATGTGCGTACCTTGCAAGGTCCTCATGTCTGTCAGACAGTTTTCACTTGACCTCAACCTCATTTCATGGATCAGTGAACAAGGTTAAGTTTTGGTGGTCAAGTCCATATCTCAGATACTATAAGCAATAGGTGTAGTATATTCGGTGTATGGAAGAACTGTTAGGTGTACATGTCCAACTGGCAGGTGTCATCTGACCCTGACCTCATTTTCATGGTTCAGTGGTTATAGTTAAGTTTTTGTGTTTTGGTCTGTTTTTCTTATACTATATGCAATAGGTCTACTATAATTGGTGTATGGAATGATTGAAAGGTGTACATGTCTAGCTGACAGGTGTCATCTGACCTTGACCTCATTTTCATGGTTCAGTGGTCAAAGTTAAGTTTTTTAGTTTTGGTCTATTTTTTTAATACTTTATGCATTAGGTCAACTATATTTGGTGTATGGAAATATTTTATGATCTATATGTCGGTTACGCAGGTTTAATTTGAACTTGACCTCATTTTCACGGTCCATTGCTAAGTTTAAGTGTTTGTGTTTTGGTCTCTTTTTCTTTATTTATAAACAATAAGTCATATATTTTTGTAATATTAAATAATTGTTAGCTGTACATGTCTGCCTGGCATGGTTCATCTGACCTTGACCTCATTTCAACTGTTCATTGATCAATGTTTCATTTTCTTGGTTAATGTTGAGTTTATGTGACAGTTGTAATAAAGCTTTATTATTTAGGTCTATCAAGATAGTATCAAGGATTAGTAAAGAAGGCGAGACATTTCAGTGTGTGCACTCTTGTTAAAAATATAAATAAAGCTGTTAGTTTTCTCGTTTAATTGTTTAACATTGTCATTTAGGGGCCTTTTATAGCTGACTATGCAGCATGGGTTTGTTCATTGTTGAAGACCTTACAGATACCTATAATTGTTAGATTCTGTGTCATTTTGGTCTCTTGTTGGCAATCATACCAAATCTTTTTATAAGGCTTGTAACAGGTTTATTCTGATTTGCTGTATTCAAATCCATAGCACATGAAGGGGAAAGACTTCAAACTCATTATTCTTAAATTAACTGACAATGCCATGGCTAAATAGAAAAAAACAACAACTAACAATAGAACACATTATTAACTAAAGAATAACCCCATCAATAACTGCGTGTGATATCAGGTGCTGCTTAACCCTCTTGCTGCCGATCGTTTTTCAAGGTTGCATTTCATATGACGGAAAATATGACAGCTTGACGTCTGGGACGTAACATGCAAAACAGCGACGTCATTCAATATATGACTTCACGAAATAATGACTGTTACATTTCGGACCCATGGGAGAAAACATAACACTGTTCAAACTTCGGTTTTTAAATTGAAAGAGATACAGCATTGATGAGAAGCTTGCACAAATTTAACCATGGACATGTGTGTCCCTCCGGCACTGCTGGTGGACATATGTGTCCCTTCGACAGAAAGTGGGTTAAGGTTAAGCATATCTTGTGTTGCTCATGGTAGTTCCAAGAAGTATTTTTTTTCCCCAATTAAATATCTTTGTACATGTTTTATCATGTTCATTCATAGTCCAAATAATTATGACGTCTTGAAAGGCTATTATAATTTTTTTCTTTGACGCCTTACATCAACGTCGAAGTAAGGCGTCAAAGAAAAAAATTATAATAGCCTTTCAAGACGTCATAATTATTTGGACTAGTTCATTCATAGAAATTGACAACGCGGACCTCACAGACGACCCCAAACACAACTATTTCAAAAACAAAGTATTTTAGTACCAATCTTATTGACACAGGAGAATATATAACTGCACAGGAACAGTACTCCCCTTCTTAAGGAGGAATATAAAGGAAACTTTCTAAAGTTAAACTGTACAAGTAATAAAGATTTCGAAACTAGCATTCTGAGGATGTCCTATCGATCGCCGATGTCATTTCATATCAACAATTCAGTCTTTTAATTCCCCGTAATATTAATAACAGTGGTTGACAGCAGTATGCTGACAGTAAAAGAGTATTTAAATATAAGTCCATGCATCAGAAAATTTACTTTGACAGGAAATACTTTAATCATTTTAATAAAAAAGGCAAACTCCGTTTTAAACCTGTACAACATCTGTGATTTACATCTTCATTTTTTGACAGCATATATTGGTCAAATTGTTTTGAATGCAATAATTGGATTTGACAAATCATGAAATGTTACTCAGCAAATTAAATATTATTGAAGGACTATTTTCGTATTACCGACTCAGGATTGTATAATGTTTAGACAAGTTACCTTCTTTAATTGCCTGGTACCCAGTCAAGTAAGAGCAACTATTTTTTTCTCTTTAATTTTATATAATTTTGAACATTGCTGAGCGGGGATAGGACATGTATCGGGACTCCGGGATCGGATTATCTTAAACTCGGGATTTCGAGATCCGGGGATTCTGTTTTTCGAATTTCGGGACCTCGGTGTTTCGTGTTTTTAACCCGGCCCGGGAGTTCGGGATTTCGGGATCAGGACCCCTACTATCCCCCCTCATTACTGTTTTAAAAAATGTTTATTATTTCTTGGCATATGATGCTAACATGAAACTGGTCTACAGTATGATAATTGCATGACTGTCATTTCATGAAAAAAAGCAATCGGGTATAATTTACTAAACACGTACCACAAAACTATCAAAAAAATATGAAATATCTATAACTTATCAGATTCGAAATTTAAACTTGACATTTAATTGACAGCATACATGTATCTTAGCTGTTTAATATGATTCAACGCTCTTACACCTACGATTAATCGGTTCTATTAATTGAAATGTTCTCAAAAGTGGGGAAAATGTTAAATAACAGTAAGTTGGTTATTCGCAGATTTCGGAAAAATGTCAATTATAGGTGGGACTTTTTTTTCGAATGAATTATTGATTCATTTTAGCACTAACAGGGACTAATTTGAAATATATTTAATTATTGCATCTATCTAATTCTCGTTCAGAAATAGTTCAAAAGAGAGGCACTAGTTAAATGGGTACTATAAAATTAGTAAATAAATGAAACACACAAATAAATAAATAAATTAATTGATAAAATGCTGAATTGCAAACGTCCAGTGGCAAATGTTTCAATATAGTTAATCTTTACAAGCACTTAACATTAAAATTTGTTGTGATATATTTTGTTTATAAACTCCTTTAAATGTTGTGCCTGTTTTATGACCATTCCAGTCTTTCAAGGGCTGTCAAAGTCATTTTGTATTTGTCGCAATTAATAAGAGATTTAACACTCTTTTTTAATGACTGTATCAACGTTTTTGAAAGTTTTAACAGTTATTAATTGACTGTTACAACGCTTTCATAGTTGTATCAGACGTATTATAACTGTGACAACCTTTTTGGCGTTGAGACAGTTTCTTATTGACTGTAGCAACGATGTCCGCGTTGAGGCAGTTGTTAATTAACTGTTACAACTTTAAAAGGGTTGCAGCAGTCCTATTTTAGCTGTAACAACCTTTTCGGGGTTTAAACAGTCCCTTTATGACTGACGCAACGTGTAAAGAGTTGGGACAGTTAAAAAATAACTGTTACAACCTAAAAATAGTTGTATCAGTTATTTTTCAACTGTGTCAACCTTTTGAAGCGTTGTAACAGTCGATTTATGTTTGAGACAAACACTTTAAGAGTTGGGACAGTTAGAAAATAACTGACACAGTAGAATTTATCGACTGTTACAACTTTAACAGACATAAACAGTCGTAAAACAACTGTTACTGGTATGGACAGTTGTTTTTTCGTCCAGTAGTGTAATGTGGCGGGGTTAGACATGTTAGCGGGATCCCAACCCCCCATAACCTGGGACAGTGGTATAACAGTACAACATAAGAACGAACTATAAAAATCAGTTGAAAAAGGTTTTACTCTTCAAATGGACAAAAATACAAGTGGACGAGATAGGGTATTTGTCTTGCAAGTACTATTTTTGACAGATTTTAATAAAACTTGTATCGGTAACATCTTGGTCAATTTCACTTATTTTGGCCAATTGACTATTTAAAGAGTTATGCCCCTTGAAAATTTTAATTTAATATAGTGGAAAAAATGGCCTCGTAAGTGCTCTTTACATGTCACTTTTTTTATCAAACACATAGTATACTTTAAGTAATGCCCTTGAAGGTCTGTTTGAAGTATTTAGATATAGGAAGATGTGGTGTGAGTGCCAATGAGACAACTCTCCATACAAATAACAATTTAAAAAGTAAACCATTATAGGTTAAAGTACGGCCTTCAACACGGAGCCTTGGCTCACACCGAACAACAAGCTATAAAGGGCCCCAAAATTACTAGTGTAAAACCATTCAAACGGGAAAACCAACGGTCTAATCTATATAAACAAAACGAGAAACGAGAAACACGTATATATTACATAAACAAACGACAACTACTGTACATCAGATTCCTGACTTAGGACAGGTGCAAACATTTGCAGCGGGATTAAACGTTTTAATGGATCCAAACCTTCTCCCTTTTTCTGAAACAATAGCATAACATCACAACAAAGAAAAACATACGATAAAATATCAATTGGCAGACTTAACTCAATCAAAAAACGTATGATTAAATTAGTATACAAGAAAAAGAACTTTTTTTCCAAGCACACTTTTAATTTTATTTTTTTCAAGTGCCGTTTTTTAGTTTACTATTATCCCTTGATAAATAAAGTATGTGCAACTCAGTGGACATTAAAACTCTATTTTTTTATTTTTACTTGCAGGAACTGAAAAGTACAGAAACAGAATCAAAGAACATTGAATTTTAGATTAATACAATATTGAAATAAAAAGTCAATCTAGTTGTCTTTCTTAATCATAGATATAAGAAGATATGGTCTTAGTGCCAATTGAGACATCTCTCCATCCAAGTCACAATTTGTAAAAGTAAACCATTATAGGTCAAAGTACGGTCTTCAAAACAGAACATTTGCTCACACCTAACAGCAAGTCGTAAAAGGCCATAAAAGCAGCTGCATACACAAGCACATGTAATAGCTAGCAGTGTAGACAATTACATATCTGTGTATGGTGATTTGGCAATAGAAATATCACATACATCAGAGGGAAATATAATATAGACAAAAGAACTATAACATATATACATCAGAGGGAAATAGTATATAGACAATAGAAATATCACATATATACATCAGAGGGAAATAGAATATAGATAATAGAATTCTGGTATGTCAAAGAGGCAAACATAGAAAATTGATTATAGATAATAGAAATGGGGTATGCCAAAGAGAAAAAAATATGAAAACAAAATATAGACAATAGTAATGGGATATGTCAAAGAGACAAACATATGACAATAGAATATAAACAATAGATATGGTGTATGTCAAAGAGACAAAAATATGAAAATAGATGAGACAACAACTTAATAAAAAAAACGTTCTACTTGATATATAAATTATGGAGCACTGACTGTGATTATTATTTTTCTGCATAAAGGAATGCTAATGTATACAGTTGTTTTTTATTTGTTTGAGCTTTTGATTTTGCCATGTGTTTTCTGTGGAGTTTTTACAACAACAACTCTTCACATTGAAATATTTACACTCAGAAAGAGTTCCTGACAGAGAAAAAAAGGTAAGAAGAACAACATCAAAAAATTACCATTAAAAACAAATCCCAACAAAAATACATATGCATGAAAAAATAAATGCATTTGAACAATTTAAGAAAATTAAATTAAAAATACTTATATTTAGAACCAATATAAAAACATATGAAAACATATGTTTGGGCCAAACATATGAAAACATAAGTTTAGGCTAAACATCTGAAAACATATGTTTAGGTCTAGTATGAAAACATATGAAAAACATATGTTTGTAAAAAAAATATGAGAAACATGTGTTTTTCATATGTTAACATGTATGAAAAACATATGTTTTGCATATGATTTTATAAACATATGTTTTTGATATGTTTAACATATGTTTTTCATATAATCAAAAACATATGTTTTTCATATGATCAAAAACATATGTTTTTCATATGATCGAAAATATATGTTTTTCATATGATCAAAAACATATGTTTTCATGTCGGGCCTACATGTAAACATATGTATACATATGTTTTCAAACATATGTTAAACATGTGAAAACATATGTTACAATTTTTCCTACGTAATATTAGATATAAATGAATTATTCCATATTGCCAAAACTTTAGTATGGGATTTTGAATAAATCGGCATATTCACCTACGGAAAAGTATATTCACCGCGCAAAACGTTGAGTGCTTTTACGTGTATAATTTTGATAAAAAAACGTTTGATGTACAATTGATTTTGGTAAATATTTTCCATTACATACATTTCTCTCGGAATATGGAATAAAGAATTACAGTCTTCTGTTTCGGTAAATATGTGGTTTTAATGACTTTTGAAAAACTGATATTCACTTCGGCCGTTGGCCTCAGTGAACATCAGTTTTTCAAAATTCAATAAGACCACACATTTACCTCATCAAAAGACAGTAATTAAATATTCAATTTAAAATGCAGTTACATAAGCCTTAAAGGATTTTTTTTAACAATTTCATTTTATTATTAAATCTGGAAAACGTGTTTAAATGAAATTTGATGATTTTATAAATATATGTTGTTGTTTATTGTTGTAAATCATATTTCTTTTTGGATCATTGTTTGTTAATAAATCAGGATATTTATTTGTTGTTTGGTTGAATTGTGTTACATTTGTCTTTTTTGGGGCCTTTTATAAATAATGTTGCCGTATGTCGAATGCTGTATGGAGACCTAACGTGGTAACATTGATGTCAGTTGGTCTCTTGTGAGGGGTTGTATACTATGTGTTTACATGACGGGATTTCCTCCCATTATAAGAAGATACCTTGTCAACCGTAAGCGGTCTAGCTTATCAAGGAAAATATCTAAAAAAACAGAGATACCCGGTTCGAGTCCCAGAGGAGAGAAAGCCCCCTTGTAACTTTGTAGACAATTATACCACTGTGACATTTTATTTTGATATCATTTTTGATAAATATTCGAAACGATGATTGCAATGTATTTGAATTTAAAATTTCAAACCGTTGTAATAAGAATAAGTAAATCATCTAAATGTCTCTGTTGTTCATTATTTTGATATATACACCCACCTGTATAATGTATCCTTTTGTTTGGAAATACCTATCTCCAAATGGAAAACTAAACTGTAGTTTATGTCATTGCTTTAAATATTTATGTCTGACTGTGAAACACAATGGTACTGTGTTTAACGTGTGTCTCATGATTGCATTAAAATGATCTTGAAAGAAAGATATTGACTAATTAGTTTGGCAGAAATGATAGATATGGGTATAAATACTATACATTACGAAATTCTTAAAAGCTTTATATCTTAGAAGGTTAACGACTTAGATGCTTCTACTTTGTATAAAGATGCCTTATGTTATGAGGTTTTCCGTTTGGCACAGGTCCATTGTTCTTGGCCTCATTTTCATTGTTCAATATCTACTTGAAAAATAGAGAAGTTTTTTTGTGATGATGTTTTTAGCTCACCTGGTCCAAAGGACAAGGTGAGCTTTTCTCATCACTTGGAGTCCGGCGTCCGTCGTCCGTCGTCGTCCGTCGTCGTCGTCGTTAACTTTTACAAAAATATTCTCCTCTAAAACTACTGTTTCAAATTTTTACTAAACTTGACCACAATCATCATTGGGGTACCTAGTTTAAAAAATGTATCCGCTGACCCGGCCAACCAACCAATATGGCCACCATGGCTAAAAATGGCCTATAACTCTAAAACCAAAGCATTTAGATCAGATTCGACTGAGTTAAATTGTTAATCAGGTCAATTTCCATCGGCCCTGAAATTTTCAGATGAATCGAACAACCGGTTGTTAGGTTGCTGCCCCTGAATTGTTAATTTTAAGGAAATTTTGCCGTTTTTTGGTTATTTTCTCGAATATTATTATTGATAGGGATACACTGTAAACAGCAATAATGTTCAGCAAAGTAATATCTACAAATAAGTCAACATAATCAAAATGATCAGTTGACCCCTTAAGGAGTTATTGCCCTTTATAGTAAATTTTTAACAATTTTCATTAATTTGGTAACTTTTTGTAAATATTGACAAAATATTTTCCTCTGTATTTAAAGGGCCAAGTCTATAGATAGAGAAAATTGTAAGTAATAAGAATATTCAGTAAAAGTAAGATCTACAAATACATCACCATCACCAAAACACAATTTTGTCGTGAATCCATCGGTGTCTTTTGTTCAATATGCACATAGACCAAGGTGAGCGACAGAGGCTCTTTAAAGCTTCTAGCTTTTTTCTTATTATGAGTAATACGATAAATATATTAAATGTGCGAACCTAGCAACGACCTCATGCCTGTCAGACAGAGTTTATTTGGTCTAGACATTATTTCATTAATCGTTGACCAAGGAAAGTTTTGGTAGTCAAGTCCATATATCAGATGTTGCAGCAATAGGTATACTATATTTGGTGTATGGAATGATTGAAAGTTGGACATGTCAAACTGGTAGGTGTCATCTGAACTTCACATCATTTTGATCGATCAGTGGTCAACGTTGTTGTTTTTATTGTTTTGTTTATTTTTTGTTTATATGTGCAATGGGTCAACGAAAATTGGTGTATGGAAATAGTTTATGATGTAAATGACAGTGTTACAGCTTTTATTTGACTTTTATGTTATTATAACCTAATATATAGATGTTAAATTGGTATTTGTTTTTATTTATAAAAGGTGAGAAAAAAAACATATGTTGTTTGTATTCATTATCATTTACCTTTGTGGGTAGTTCATTAACGGAACTGTTGCTTAGCATAATATCGATCGTGATGAAAAAAGCCCCGAGAAGAAAAAAGAGGTCACTTTAACTTAAAGCCACCATGATAACTAACCACTTAAAAATAATGAATTCAATACAAGAGGCCAATAGTAATTATCTATGAACAATGTATAATATATACTATCATTTCATCATACTTCCCTCAAATGTATCCTTTATTTTAAAATTTCTCATTAGAGAGAAAGGCTTTAAATAAATTTGCAAACAGATAGTTGAAACGAAACCTTGTCAAATAGGATAATTTTTTATCAAATAGAATCAACAAGCATACCTCAGTGGAACGGATGAACTCTAGAACTTCCTGCTGTATGTATTGATTGTACGTGTGTATTAGTAACAGTTCATGTTTTGCTTTAAGTATTATAGAAGAGGATTTCCTGAATTGTTCAAAATATATAAATCACTATAATGTGTTTCAAATTATTTCCGTGAGTTATATTACCGTTAAAAAAATGGATTGTAATCTCCTGCAACCATTGTTGACCAGCACTTTAATTTTACAATTGACTTTAATTTCATATAATTGTGTGAACGGACATATATGCTTCAAGACAGAAAGGTAATGTAAACATGTGTATTAACATTTTCTTCCAATCATTGAATCAGATACTAGATATTAAAAACAATATGTGTGAATGACGTATTTTTGCATTCATTTAATACATCTTCCAATTGATACGATACTCCCGTGCTTGTATTTCCTATAATAATGATTTTCTTGAAAGAGGGTTGCTGCTCACAAGGAAGCTATTAAGCCAAAAGTTCCAAATGTTGAAGTTGAAATCATCACTTCGTAAATTTTACGGACGCCATCACGAGTTGGTTGATCGTTATGAAATAACTGTTTCACAGATGATATCGGATAGTTACCTTACGTCGTAACTACAATCCCCTTCCCTTTCATGAATTTGACTTACCGAATTAGACTATTTACCGGGTTTGTAATAACATGAGCAACCCGACGGGTGCCACATGTTAAGCAGGATCTGCTTGCACTTCCGGAGCACCTGAGATCACCCCAGGTTTTGGTGGGGTTTGTGTTGCTTAGTCTTTAGTTTTCTAGGTTGTGTCATGTATCGTTTTTGTTTGTATGTTTGTCCTTTTTATTTTTAGCCATGGCGTTGTCAGTTTTTTTTTCGATTTATGATATTTACTGTCCCTATGGTAACTTCTCTCCTCTTTTAATTTCATACTAAACATTACTTTATTAGTTAGTTTTTAAACTTACTAAGTTTTTACAGTTGTACTATATTTAGAAAATTTAAACTAAATTTAGCTTTAATCCTTTTAAAGACCTTTTATACTTACATGTCAGATTTTAATTAGGGATCGGTTAATTGTGACATCTATCGAACAGCATAAAATACTTCTAACTCGTCAATATATAATTGAGAATGGAAGTTGGAAATATGTCAAAGAGACAACAACTGATCATATACCCCCACGACCTTTCGTCATAAATATTCGTCTGTTATATGTTCTTTAAAAATATTTCGACCGAAGATAAAGAGTTGGAACTGTTAAGATTCACCCTAAACAGGTATAGCGTACACAGAAAACAATATTGTTTTATTCTCCACAAATGAAGGAATACTTGAATAGCATCGATATTATGAGTTAACCGTTTTGGGATATATGTTGCACTGTTGACTACAGATAAGTTTCAATTGTTGTAACCACTTTACCCTGAATGTGACGTATTGAATTAGACTTACATGAAAAACAAGGCGGGTATCACATATAATGCAGCATATTCTTACCTTTCCGAAGCATCTGAGATCATCATTTTCTGGTGAGGTTCGTTTTGTTAAGGCTTATATGAACAATGTTGTGGTTTTTGTACTGTCTATGTCTATGGGAGTCATGTTGTTGTCAGTTTATTTTTCGAGTTATAAGATTGAATGTATCTGTGGTAGCTTTTGTTCATTTTTTTACTACTATCAATAACTATAGTGAATCAGCCATACAAAAAACAACTTGACGCCGTGTTATGAGAACAACAGAACACATATAAAAAAAGAAGATGTGGTGTGTTTGCCAATGAGACAAATGTTCACAAGAGACAAAATGACACAGAAATTGACATTTATAGCTCATCATACGTCTTTCAACTTTGAGAAAAGCTTATACCGCATGGTCAGTTTTAAAGGATCGGAAATGACACATCCACCATCCAATGAATATAGTGTACCCACGTCACAACCAGACAGAAAAAAAAACATAACCATGTGCAATGTGAAGATACATGTATTAACAGGTGGTTGATGTATGAATATGTATATGTATATAACAAAAACTGTTTGCTTGTGATTAACTGATTACAAAATCAATATAAATACCAATAATAACAATATTCAAACCCAAAGGTCTACAAAAATATAATAACAAGGATGAATTGATAATATGTTAGTGTGTGTGTTATGAAATGGGAAATCATTATCAACACATTATATACACTATAGTCATGATAGTCATGATAGTCATGATTAAATATCATATTTTCAGAACGAATAATGAAAAAGTGAAATTTTGCTGTAGTAACTACGAAATGAAGAATGGGAAATGCATAGGTATGTATTTCCTGAATAGTTTTCACCATGTAGCTTTATGATAACTCTTCATAAAAAGACAAAAGAGGTTCATTTAAGTATCCATCAATAGGGAAAACAGTGTACAATATTAAAAGTGTAACTTTTAATCGATTCCGGTATTGACATTATAAACAAAGACTTTTGAACATATGACAGCAACTTCCTAAAGGATTTACCAAAATAAGATATGACAAAAGACAAGCACTGGTCAGATGGCTGCTAGACTTACATCTAGACATTGACAATGAGGATCGATTGAAAACAAAACTTTACGACAAAGGTGATGAGTTCAGCTTCCCAATTGTAAATTTTCTATTTCTTAGTAGCAGCAGCGCCTGCATACGGAGTATACATTGTATATATAATTGATACGTAAATGATATTCCCGTGCTTGCATTTCCTAGCATGAGTTCCTTGATAAAGGGTTGCTGCTAACAAAGAAGCTATTAAATTTTACCGTCACGAGTTGGTTGGTCGTTATGGAATAACCGTTTCACAGATGATGTAGAATATGTTTCTTACGTCAAAACTACAATCCCCTTCGTATTTTCATGAATTTGACCTATTAAATTAGACTATTTAACTGGTTTGTAATAAATGAGCAACACGACGGGTACCATATGCCGAGATGGATCTGCTTACCCTTCACGAGCCCCTGAGATCACCCTCAGTTTTTGTTGGTGTTCGTGTTGCTAGGTCTTTAGTTTTCTATGTTGTGTCATGTGCACTATTATTTGTCTTTTTTGTTTTTGGCCATGGCGTTGTCAGTTAGTTTTCGATCTATGAGTTTGACTTTCCCTCTGGTATCTTTCGCCCCTTTATTGTATTTCTGTAAATATTGACATTGCAATTTCCCATAGGAACTCCTTTTACAGCTAAACCTGTACCTCTTTTACTATGAAATTTTGAAAAAATCATGTCCTATAATTGGACGTTCATAATTATGCACTACTTTTTTTTTCAAAGGTCAAAATATAGGTCTGTGTGGCATATTTTTCAAAGTTTATATGCCCTGAACTTCTCATAGTCTTAACTAACACTAATTTTCATAACTACCCTGACATCGACTGTAGGAATACCAAAGATTTCAATAAAAACAATATACACATGTTTATTTACTGGTAACAGTCCAAAGTTATGTCTTTGTCAGATGCAACACAAAGCGCATGAGTTGGAACCAGTATTTAAACACAATTAATGTTCTTAAATATTCTAGAACTCCCAAAAAGAGGTTTGGTTTAAAAAAAACTAGCTGTATTTACATAGTGCAACCTATACAAACATTTATTCAAATAGAAAACATCACTTTTACTCACATTAATACTATTTTATCAGAGTCATAGCCTCAAAGAAATCACTGCATATACATTGTACTCTAAGTTTTTCTTGACTGTACATTTTATACCCCTTCCCTGTTTCAATTTTTTAAGAACTTGAAAACAAAACTGAAATTACTGTGTAAACATTAATTTTCGTGCGGTTAAAATGTTATGGTTTTGCATCCAAAAGAACGTTCGTGGGGATTTGTTTTCGTGGTTTTTAAGTTAAGAAATCAATTTTGTAAAATTCACTTTATAATTGACAATACTCAATAAAACTGATCTTAACTTTTGCCGTTCGGAAAAAAATAAAATAATTACATCTTTTAGTAACAGAGAGCACTAATCAAGTGTTGTGACCTGCACACGCAAACTTGGTTTTACACACCTTTGATTTTTATATCCAAGGACAATGATTCTGTAATAAATTTCTTACAACTTGGAGGCATAACAGACTGTTAAATGACATTGATTGATAGTTCTTGATAATTTTTTATTACTGTACAAACAAAAGATTAGGATTATCATCTGATTTTGAGAAAACCTTTGAATATTGTTGTCTAATCAATTAATCTATTTATTTTAGTGTATGCATTTATTTTTATCATATATATAATGTCAATGCGATTTTTTCAGATCATAAAATAATGTAAATCTACAGTTAAAATTTGGTTGGCCATGGGTTTTAATTTCGTGTATAATTCTTATCAACAAAATAAACGAAATAAAATCTCAAACATAAATTTCTGCTTAAACAGTATTGCCAGCTTACCCTATTTGCATATTTTCTGACATTAAATGCCTAGGACCTGTTAGAATTGTTTTGATAACATATTGGAAGCATATTAGAATACTGTAAATGTAATGTTTAGCAGTCAATCATTCCAACATTCAAGATCTTTAAGAAGTATTCAATCCTGCCTCTTCTTCCAGTCCACATCTTACTGTAAGCCTATTTGTCAATAAAAGTTCACATTTTCTGCCTCAAATGGTCAGTTTAGAATTCTTGTCACAACAGTATCATCTGTTATCATATATCTGAAACAATTTAGCTAATATATAAACCAATAGTGTTCAAACAAAGCCATATTTGCAATAGTTGTATGTATGCAGATACCAGCTGTGTGAGATATAAATTCACGTAAAATGTTAAAGAGATTACTGCTAACATCTGATTTTTGCATTACTTCCAAGCACAGTTATTGTTTCTATATGTAGAACTTTAAGATCATAAAATCATAGCATTTACTAGTTAAATTATTTGTTTTATAACCCAGGGGGTAGGCAATTTTCTATGATTTTTGCCCCTTGGGCCTCACATTTCCTAAATTATTCTGCTGTTTCTAGCAACATGGAATATTTAGTACATGTTCAGGATAGAACACACTATTGTAAGTTTTGTTGAGGTATAATTGTATTTCTAGCTTTTTTTTATGCCACGGTGACAAAAATGCAAATTTAGGTGTTACGGCTTACTTTTAGGTTATCGACACGACGCAAACACCCCATAAATTATATTCAGGAATAATCCATGATTTTCAATGACTGCGAAGAGTAAATATAAGCCCTTCTCAACAGTTCAAATTAAATATATGCAATTATTATGAATTAATTTTGTATTCAGGACTTTAATTAAACTATGCATACTGTTAACTGTGATTTAATGCTGAGTCATCATATTTAAGGCCCAGAATTCTATCTATCTTCATGAAATATTTATAAAACTTCATGTTTGAATTAATTTCTTTAAAATCTGTGAGATAAAGCAAATTTGGATAAATTCTCTATTTTCTCTTTTTTTCGCCTAATTAATATACACAGTAAAATATAGCAGCAGTTAATGCTTCATTAAACACTGAATCCGTTTCTCCTCTGGTGATCAAGATCGCCCAAATCAGTGATTAACAAAACAAATATAAATATATACAAGATTCTACTATGACGTGCTTCTTTCGCTTTGTAAACAACACCGTGTGAAAATTCTCGATATATCTATGCTTAGCGCAGACTCAGAGATATACATAATAATGAATGTTACAACATACCTCCCACGTAAATCCACATGTATTGTAACCGATTTAAACCGCTTTGCCGATTTTATTGTATTAGAAATTGTAATAAAACAAAATACAAAAGAACTTTTATTCTTATTCGGATGCATAATAAAAAGAATTGATATGCTACAACTAGTTGTGTTTATTTCCTAAACATAGTAACAGAGCTATATTTTGTGCAATGTCAATTTCATCATGGAACACTTTCTCCACAATCAGGGGTTCCTTAAGGGATGGAAATAAGCTTGATATTTATGTTACGATTTTATGTCACATAAATATAAAACTATTTTTTAACCATCGAAGTTCGTATAATATTGTATTAAAATGGAATTCTGAGGTAGGTTTTCTTTTCTTTTCTATTCTATTGCATTATTTGCATTTCAACTGATTTCAGCGAGTCAACCTGGTAACTCCTTCGTTACGAAATGTCAGTTTTTGATTTAACAGTAGCTTACGAGAAAGCATGCAAATTAGAAATCGCAAATATATTGGGTTTGAGAATTAAACATATTTTTTCAAGTGGTTATTAACGAACTAATTTAAAACAATGCAAGCTAAAGATTTATGAGAATATTTGAGCCTTATCGAACAAGGAGTAAAAAAGAACAGCTACACACACGGTATACCCACCCTCACTACAGTATCTGAATGAACTTATTTGTCCTATTAGAATCGAAATAATTCATGGAAGCCATAGATTTGTTGTAAATTTACACATGGCCTGGGCCGTGATATTCATTAATTTTATCACTCGCTAACGCTCAAGATAAAATTCGAATACCACGGCACAGGCCATGTGTAAATTTCCAACAAATCTATGGCTTCCATGAATTATTTCTTAAATATATAATAAAACCAGTCTACTGCATAAAATCTTACAATATTTAAATCAAAAATATTTTTTACTTATGGAGTGAAAATGATACACACAATACAGAAGACTAACACAGTTAATAAAACCATTTATAAGCCCACATTCGGCAGCCAACTTGTAAACCCTTACATATAGTCAGCTATAAAAGTCAGACATAACAGTATTTCAACTAGAACGTCACCAGCAAATATAACTGACCAGCTTTAACTTTTAATTATTGTCCATGACATCACTGATACAGATTAAACCTTCAATAAAATTGCATAACATAAAACAAGAAATACAAGCTTGAGAGCGCTTTCAATGCAATTTAAGTGTGGTCTTACCAATGAATATTTGAATTGTCAGTTTCTAGTTTTGTCTAATCTGTATTTTACATGCTTTAGAATCAATTGTATAAAGACAATGGCAAACTTTGGAACCAAAGTCATACCTTTGTATTTCCGCCTACACTGTCACATTTTCTCATTGAAGACTATTTTATTCCTTCAGCAGAGTTTTAGAACATCAGTTTTTCGACCTGCTTTTCAAATGCGTTTTGTTTAAATATACTTTTGGAAAATGTTGTTTGTGCTATATTGAGAACCCCCTACCAAGATTTTTTTTCACATTCACACGTATAAAACTTGCTTCGCGCTCACCCCATATTGAATTTACTGACCCCGTACGTATATATCGTATTAGGCCACTAACACTATATAGCTAAAAGTATCTCCATATCTTTACTTCTATGTTGTACAAACTAAGAAAGTCACTGTTTGTTGACATTACCAAAGATATGTCATGCCCTGCTATTTTTACATTTCGTATCCACTTGTAGTTTGTGTCCCTTGCCATTTGTTTCTCATCAGAAGTCGGAATTTGAGCAGGATAACTAAAATCTTTATAACATAAAATTGAGAATGGAAATGGGGAATGTGTCAAAGAGACAACAACCCGACCAAATAAAAAACAACAGCAGAGGGTCACCAACAGGTCTTCAATGTAGCGAGAAATTCCCGCACCCGGAGGCGTCCCTCAGCTGTCCCCTGAACAAATATATACTAGTCCAGTGATAATGAACGCCATACTAATTTCCAAATTGTACACAAGAAACTAAACTTAAAATAATACAAGACTAACAAAGGCCAGAGGCTCCTGACTTGGGACAGGCGCAAAAATGCGGCGGGGTTAAACATGTTTGTGAGATCTCAACCCTCCCCCTATACCTCTAACCAATGTAGTAAAGTAAACGCATAACAATACGCACATTAAAATTCAGTTCAAGAGAAATCCGAGTCTGATGTCAGAAAATGTAACCAAAGAAAATAAACAAAATGACAATAATACATAAATTACAACAGACTACTAGCAGTTAATTGACATGCCAGCTCCAGACTTCAATTAAACTGACTGAAAGATTATGATTTCATCATATGAACATCAGGCACAATCCTTCCCGTTAGGGGTTTAGTATCATACCATCATAACATATATGAGAAGAACATAACCCGTGTCATGCCAACAACTGTTTTTTAGAATAAATGTGTTTAGTTCCGATGCAAAGACCTTATCAGTGACTCAATATTAACGCCAAAATATGCAATCTTTAATGACTTGACAACAGTATCGTAATTATATCCCTTCTTAATAAGTCTATTCAAAGGTTTTGTAAGTTTCTGAGGTGAATACTGACACCTTTGTGCTTTATAAAGAATATTACCATAAAAAATTGGATGTGAAATACCTGAACGTATTAGAAGTCTGCATGTTGAGCTATATTTACGAATGATATCTTTATACCGATGATAAAATTTAGTAAATGTTTTGACTAGTTTGTGATATCGAAAACCCTGGTGTAATAATTTTTCAGTAATACATAAATTTCTCTCGTTAAAATCGAAAACATTGTTACATACACGAGCGAATCGTACAAGTTGAGATATATAAACACCGTAAGATGGTGACAAGGGAACGTCACCATCTAAAAACGGATAATTAACGATAGGGAATGAAAAATCATCCCTTTTATCATAAATTTTAGTATTCAGCTTTCCATTAGTGATAGATATCAAGATCGAGAAAAGGGCAGTGGTCATTGTTAGTATTAGCTTTATTTAAAGTAAGTTCAACAGGATAAATTTTATTAATATACATACTGAAGTCGTCATTATTGAGAGCCAAAATATCATCCAAATATCTAAAAGTATTATTAAATTTGTTTATCAGATGTTGTTTCGATGGGTCTTTGCTTATTTTTGTCATAAATTGTAACTCATAACAATACAAAAACAGGTCCGCAATAAGTGGTGCACAGTTAGTCCCCATTGGAATTCCGATAATCTGACGATATACGGAATCTCCAAAGCGAACAAAAATGTTATCTAGTAAAAATTCAAGGGCATATATAGTATCAAAGCATGTCCAATTAACATAGTTTTTTTTGTTTATTGCTACTAAAAGAATGGACTATAATACATTTTCCATTTCATGTTGTCGTGTGCGTCAATAACTGCACACTTCAAAGACTGATTGTTTAAACAAAATATCATTTCTTCTCCCGTAACAAGATGCTCAAAGAAGTGTGGAATATTTATATTTATATTTTTTAGAGTGCAGTGAAGGCTTTACTTCTAAGAATGGGGAAAGCTGTAAGCTCTGTCCGGGAAAGACATATGGTCCAAGATGTCGTTATTCGTGCAATTGCACAGAAAAACAAACGTAATTATTGCAAATGTATCTTCTTCCCGTTTAAATAACTTTGTAAATTTGTTAAAAAGTGGTGATGTCTTAATAGCCTGTCGGCTCTCGGGTTGATAAGGGGTCTGATATGAAAAATGCCATGTTATAATCTATATATATATATATACAACTCGTCTAAACATCAACCCAACAATGTTAGATCTGTAAATTTGCTTTTGCAAATTTTTGGTTCTTCCCTATATATATATATTAACACGTCAAGTGAAATCTTGCAACCCTACATCATCCCCGTATTACAATATAATGTACATCAAGATGATATGAGCACAAATTCATAATAAAAAAACGCAAGATACAACAGGGACAGTCAAACTCATCAATCGAAAATAAACTGACAACGCCTGGCTTAAAATGAAAGAAGACAACAGACAAACAATAGAACACATGACACAACATAGAAAACTAAAGAATAAGCAGAACGTTACCCACCAACAACTAGGGGGGATCTCATGTGCTCCGGAAGTTTAAGCAGAGTCTGCTCCACATGTGGCACCCGTCGTGTTTCTTATGTTATAACAAATCCGGTACATAGATTAATTCGGTAGGTCACATTCATGAAAGGGAAGGGGATTGTATTACGACGTAAGGAGCATATCCGATATCAGTTGTGAAAAGGTTATTCCACGGTTAATAAACCACCCTAAACAAAAGTTGGAATTTTTAGCGAATGTCATACAAGTGAAAGATTTATCTAGCTATAAAACTAGGTTCAATCCACCATTTTCTTCATATTAGGTAACTGCATGTACCTAGTCAGGAATATGACGGGTGGTTATCTCTTTATATAATTGTTTGCTGTGTTTAAGCTTTTGATTTTGCCATTTCATTAGAAACTTACCGTTTTGAAAATCCTCGAAATTCAGGTTTTTTTTTAAAGACGGAAAGACGGAAAAACAAAAAAATGGATGAAAAATGGTCAAACTCAGTTATAATCTAACAATTTGAAAACTTTCAAAAGAAGTATACACTATTTTATATCTCAAATAACTATAATAACAGAAGTAGTCTTAAACCCAAAATGTTGCAGGTTATCTGATATATGGGTGCAGTACTTGTATTAGTTGTAGTTTTATAAAGAAAAAAAAATAAACGATCTGTAACGTATGTAAACAAGGAAACTTTTAATCAAATCCCACATCATCCTAGTTTAAGAGGGACACAAAGACGTAGAAGCAAAGTATTGATAGTTGTCAGTTTCTTACCATTGCATATGATCATTTGAGAACATTTAGAACATTGACTTTTGGTCCTGATAAAATGCATTATCTGGTATATTTGGCATATCTTGAATATTTAATTCCCTGTCTTTAAATTGTTTTAGGAATTCTTTTGTGTAACTATCAGGTACTTTTTATCTAAACGCTCACATATTTTTAATTTATTTTCGGCGGATCCTTCCCCTTCAATTTGAATATCATGGCTTTGCAATTAAAATACGAACTCATATTATTAACTTATATTCTACTACGCATTCTAACTCAAAGGTTTATCAAAAACTCTATATCAAAATCTGACTGTGGAATTATCTAAATTATTAATGGATATACAAAGAATTTCCGCGATTCCATTGTATTTTTCCTTCCATTTTGTGTATTTTAACTTTGAACATGTTGAATGATTTTCTTTTCCAATGTTTTCATTTTCTTTTTTTTTTCTTTCATTTTAGGCATTTTTAATAATGCCTGGACATACATTTTAGAGTAAAGTCTAACATTAGTTAGGCAATAGACCTATTATTTAAGCTTAAGGATGTTCGTTTCTTATGTTTTGGAATTTTTGTCAGATTTTCGGAATCCTCTAGTTTTATCAATTTGAATGCCTTAAATTATTTTGCCAATTGACATCCATTTTTCTTTTTTATAAATCTTTTACATGTATAATTATAAGCTATCTGTAAAAGTCTTATAACATCTTTGTTATCATTAAATAGTTTTTTGGGAACTTAAACTTGTCAATAATAAAGCTAAGAAAAGTGAAGAGAGAACATTTTTCCGCCAAAATTTCAATGGCTAATATCTCGAAAACAAGCATTTTGACCTAAATATTTTATTTGTTCTTTTGGTTCCTTTAATACTTTCCTATCAATATATACTAGCGTTATAAAAAGCTTGTAATTTTGAAACTCAGTAGCGAACCTCCTTAGTGTCCAATTTCTATTTTTGCAACTATATATATATACTCTAATAAACACCTAGCGTCCAATATTTTGCTAAAATAAGTGATAAAAAAATAAAATTATACTAGCGATTGTGATTTTGTGATATGACTCCCTTCATATTGTACGGATAATTATGTAGTATGCAGCTGATTAGTTTATATGCTTTTTAAAAAAATAATTAGTTGAGTTCTCATCAATATTAATGCAGGTGTCATCATATTGAGGGATGCATAAATGTACCAACTACAACATTTCAAATGACTAAAGAACTTTTTCAAGGTAACTATGCTTAAAATGTCATAGCCGATACCTAAATTGTTCCTGGTTTCACATTTCATGACTTATAAAGATTTTATTTAATCGCACGTCTTATATCTCAAATTTCTTAATTTTTAAACTTGCAAAGCTTTCAATAATATGCCTACCCAATCTGTTCAATCAATATATTCTCATATAAAATGAAGTAAAATAAAACTAGTTCAATTTTTCACGATTAATTTCAACATTCAAATAAAACTTATACAATTTGTCAAAATTAAGGCTATCTTGTTTGCGTTTAAAAGCTTTAAATGTGTCATGTATTATAAGAAAGATGAATAAATCATTTTTCTGCGTAGCTATATTTTGACTTTTTGACCTCCACTCAACGCGTTGCCGGGACGTCCGTTCGGTATTTTTTTTAGGGAGCTCACATGTATAATTCATTCAGATTTTTATGAACTTTTCATAGATTATTGTCAGAAATGTCTTGGACAAGGTTAAAAACAGTGCCGATCAACTATATATTTTTAGGTTATGCCCTATTGAAACATTAATCGTATAGAAAAAATAATAGTAAGCGCTCTTGTGTGGACAATATTTGTCAGATGTTTACAAAACTTATATTGAAGGTTTATTTCAGCAATATCACAGACGAGTGTGCAAACATTGACAATGAACTATCTTGTTAAAGAATTATGTCCCTTGGAAACATTAATTATATTACAAAATTGCATCGTCAGCCCTCTTGTACAATTTATGCTAAATTCTTGTTACATTTTTATGAAACATATACTGAAGGTTTATGTAAGCTTTAACTCAGACGAGTTTTGAAAATCAGTGTGTATGTTATAGTGACGTCTTTATAATGGGATCGTATAACAAGTAATCGGTTCATAAATTGTTTCTTGAATTATTGAACACTCCAAGGCGACAGAAAATCTCAAACAAAAAAGCAAAAAATATCCAATTGAGAACATTTTTTATCTCGAAAACAAGCATATTAAACTACATTTTTACTTTTCATTTTTATCAAAAACCTTAATTATCTACATCTACAAAATAAAATCCGATCAATTTTTTTCTTCAAAAGTTACACAAAATACCTAATTTCATCCAGGTTTAGAATCCGAATGTCAAGAACAAAAAAGTAACCAACAGTTTTTGTTATCATGAGTTCAGTTTGGAAGTTGAAATTTGGACAATTGAACAAAACGTGTTTTGGTTGTTGATTCGTTTTTAAAAAAGTATTGACTGTCTTAAATATTTGTCTGCTTCACGCTGTGGTAATACAATAAAGTCCAATACATTTATATACATGTTCTAACTATTTCGCAGCGATATATATCATAAGTATTTGTCTATACAATAAGTAAAAATAAAACAAAAATAGCAAACTCCGAGAAAGATTCAAAACAGAAAAACTGTCATATTCCCGACGTGGTAAAGGTATTTTCTTATGTAGAAAAAAGAATATTCCAAAACCATCGTGTATGATAACTGTGAAGTTGAAAGGGAATATTGATCAATAAGGTCTTGGTACCTTCTGATGAATATTTTTAGAAAAAGGACGAGACGTTCTTTGATATCTTCCTGGTTCACCAATGTTCTACTCAGACACTGGTGACGTTTTGCAAAGTCTGAGTAACAGCGGCAAGCTCCTCTGCCTAAAATTGTAAAATCCCTATTAAAGTACAAACTTACTGTTTTGTAAATTTGATAGTAACCTCTCAGTATGAATGAATCGGTGAATATAATGTTTCACAAATAAAGAAAACTATATTTGCTTGAATCCGAAGTGACAGAAAATCCAGAGATTAAATAGTCATATACACATACATATATGAGTTTTAAAAAAATTGTACAATGATGTATCAATTTTGGAGCTACATGTATGATAACTACCGAGGCAAACTTTATAGCAATTCCTCATGCCGGTATTTTTCATAAAACGCACTTCTTGTCTAATTTTAGATATATTATATGTTTGGCTTTTGCTATGTTCACTACAATATTAATTAATGAAACAAACACGGACAATGAGAAGAAAAACGACCGTTTGCATGACATCAAAAACGTTGTCTAGTAGAATATGCATAACGGATTTTTTTCTCGCAGTGAATTTAATATTTACAAAGGAAAATCCCTGATGCTGACTATGCAACGTGAAATTTTATAATTATATGATAAAAGTAATTGTGACTGAAATGATTTGAAGAAAAACATCATCATGTTTATTTTTTCATTAGAAAGCAGGTATCATATATATTGGTGGAACAGTTGATTTGCTGACCATTAAAAAAACTCCTATATACACATGAGAATCCTTCCACAACTTACCTTCTAACCCCCTACACAGTACCTCAAGCCAATGACTGTAACCAACATTATATTAATTATGATCACTCATGATAAAATTCCATAATTCCATGGGTCTCCAAAAAAATAAATTAATCTGATTATTGTTTTAAACTTCCGTGAAGTTTTGACTGTTGTTAATAAGATATAAGTACTTCATTTGATTTATATATAAAACTAATAGCTTTTAATTTTTTAGGTTATTCAACATCTGACTCTGTGACAACTTACGTATATAACAGCTACCAGGAAGAGAACAATGAACAAAACAACGGTAATATTGCCATCAATAGATTAATTATTATTTTGTATTAAACTTAAATAACTATATCTCTTGATAAAGTTTAGAATAGAAAATGGAAATGTGTCAATATGTACTAGTTCAGTGAAAATAGACGTCGTTTGAATTGTTCAACAGTTGTCATTTGAGAGCCTTTTATTGGTGACTATGCAGTATGAGCTTTGCTCATTGTTAATGGCCGAACGGTAACTCATAGTTGTTAATTTCTGTGTCTGTGTCTGTCTCTTGTTGAGAGTTGTCTCTAAGGCAATCAAACCACATCTTCTTTTTTCTTGTCACACTAAACTCCGAAATATATGAATGATCTAATATTTTTAAAAAGAATCAACATCTATTTTATACCTCATGCTTAAGATAATCATGAAAGATATATACATCTTAGAGATAAATGATAACTTTAAAAGTTTCTCTAGGTTAAAAATGATAAATACTTGCTCTGACTGTTGCAAATATACAGTTTAAATATAAACTAGTTTCCTTTTGAAAAAATGGAGATGACGATATACAACCTTAAAATATAGATAGATGTCTATATTATATGTCAAGCTTTAGATCGTGATGAGTCCGTTAGAAGTTGGTAACACATTTAACACAATTACCAAAATGTACTAGTCCATGTTATATCTACTAGCATTTATCTCAATACATGTAACATTGAATTTGGCATAGAAAAATATCAAACGAGGTTTATAACTTTGGAACGGTTTATTGGTATGTGACGGGACTTAACTATTTTATACAGATTTCATGTTCTCCCTTGTCATTAAGGTTTATATCGTCGATATACAACCCGTGTAATGAGAACATACAAACAACACCAGTCTAAGTAAAGCACAACACCAATATCAGTATGCATGTAATAGTATATCAAAATGAATAAATATTCATACATACCGTAAAGAAACAAGATAAAGTACAATGTACTTAAAACTTGCTTATCAAATTTTGCTACCAGTTTTGGCGAAAAATTAACGCACCACAAGGTTGTGTATTATTACTGTTATCCATATATCAATATACTTGACTCTCCCAATTTGTTTGTAGTGAAACGGCTAAAAAGATACACAATCTGGATAAAAGTCGTATTTTACAATTCTTAATTTAAATTACTAATGAATATCCGTGGGATACTATCAAAGGTAGTCGGTACATACTATTCATATTCACAATGTTTTTTTTCAGGACCAGCTCCATATGATCAAACCAAATTGCATGTGATTTATTCTGTATGTATAGCAGGTCTTTTGGTTGTTATAACGATTTGTTCCGTCTGCGTTTATCGTTTAAAACCAAAAAGAATTGAGGAAGGAAACCGTCAGGAAAACGAATTACAGAATACTTTAAATATAGCTTTTCCTACACCTGAAACCTTTGTTAGACTTGAAGGCATTTATGAAGAAATTGATGACGAATTCAGACTTCCGGCTGGTGATATATTGCCAACTGGACAAACTTTCGTTAGAAATGAACCAAACTCAGACAATAACTCTGAGAGCGAAAACGAAAATATGCAAAATGGTGATTATCTCAATCCTTACCAACCAATCGTTGAATACTCTGAAAATCATGAATATACAGCCGTTTTTGTGCATCATGTTAGCACTAGCACTTTAAATGGCTTTGAAAACCTATCCAGTATCGTTCATCAGAGTGACGAAGAAAATCCGCTGGATAATTTGAACGCGCATCATTATCTAGACATTACAAATCCACAATACGAATATCCAATGAATAAATGACTTAAATTACAAGCATCCCGACCTGTTATTCCATTAATCTGTTGAATATAAACATTATGCATGCAGAAATTCATTTGAAGTTAATAATCAAAATAGTGACAATCTTGAAACATCTAAGTCTTTCAAATACAGAAAAGCTGAAATATGGTACAAATTGTGGCTTGGAATGAAATTGTCTCATTGGAACTCATACCACATCTGCTTATATCTATTATGGTATAACACATTGTAAAAAATATGTATACTGGTCTAGTACAAGTCTCTTTAGCTCACCTGGCCTCATTACTTGGCGTCCGTCGTCCACTGTCGTCGTCTGTCGTCGTCTTCTGTCGTCGTCATCTGTCGTCCGTTAACTTTTACAAAAACGTTCTTCTCTAAAACTACTGGGCAAAATGAAACCAACTTGGCTTTAATCACCCTTAGATGGCCGTCATGGCTAAAAGAGGTATAAGGGGGTAAAATGCAGTTTTTGGCTTATAGCCCTGAAACTAAAGCGCTAAGAGCAAATCTGAAATGGGATGAAAATGTTCACAAGGACAAGCTCTATCTGCTTTGACATATTCAGACCCACAGACAACCGTTTGTGGGGTTGCTGTCCCTAAATTGGTAATTTTAAGGAAATTAAGCAGTGTTTGTATTTATCTTGAATATTATAATAGATAGACATAAACTGTAAATAACAAAATTGTTCAGCAAAGTTAGATCTACAAATAGGTTGTTGCCTTTGCCTTTAAAGTCAATTTTAAACTATTTTCGTAATTTTTTGTGATTTTTTACAGAAATGTTCTCCTCTAAAACTACTGAGTCAAGTAAAACCAAACTTGGCCACAATCATCATTAATGTATCTAGTTTAAAAAAATGTGTCAGATGACCTTGCCTATCAACCGACATGGCTGACATGGCTAAAAATAGAACATGTCATTGAGTGTAGAATGCAAGTTTAGTCTACTACTTGAACCGTTGTAAATAATGAAAATCTGAAAGTAACAAATAAGTTCAGAATAATGAGCTCTATCACTTGTCAATATGTCAAAACTGTTAAACAAATTCTTGAAGGAGTTATCATGGTCAATTAATAAATACATTTTACAACTTTTTTTCTAACTTTTGCCTATAGCTATGATCATGAAAACTATTATGTTTAGAGAGAGACATTTTTTTCTGTTATCATGCCTCATATGATTTATATTATTAAAGGTAAACACTTTAGATCACAAAAATGATCAGCAAGGCAAAATCTATTAATAAGTTAAAGAAACTAAAAAACTTAAAGACTAGAAATACAAGATACAAATAAATAGAGATTTTTGTCATCGTCTACAATGTTGGAGAGTGTGCTTAATAATTGCTATTCAAATAGACCAAGGTGAGCGAGACATGTTCTTTAGAGCCAGTGTGATTTTAGATTTTCCTTATGCAACAGTGTGTCTCTGGACGATATGTATAGCGTTGAACTACAAATGAACGCGGTGATGGTAAAGTTTCTTGATGTTTCAGTGACTTCGAGCACCCACCAAGCGCAAATATGGTGGCAACCACTAATACGATGAGTTCAACTTCAGAAAATGTTATTTAAGCTTTCAGGACTGCAACATGAACACAAAAGTGAATTGCTTGATTTCATGATAAAGATATCTGTTAACTTAATGAATAACAAATGTTCGTTGAAGTATGAAAGTTGTACATATATAACAATTATGTTGAAGGAGTTAAAACTTTAATAAATAAATATGCTTTATCTGTTTCATGAAGAAAATTGTGGCAATACACAAGGTTATGTAGTATCAAGAAAAAAAATGGAGTAAAAACATTAACACAGAATAAAATCACAAAATACAACTACAGCAAAAATACATGTTTTGGTCGGTCAAATATTTATTATTCGGGATCTTTACATGGTGTAAAGTTTCATAGCGGTTCAGGATTTCAACGGAAGCAATTTATTGGCATGTTGTAGAAAAAGATTCATAGAATATAGTTGACTGATTAGTGGTTGATCCAGTGGCAAATATTTCATGTATGTTCAAGACAAGAAAAAATTGACAAATAATACTATGTGTAGGTCATGTGTATACGTAATAGAGGCCATCCGGTTTTGAAGTCGAGGATATTACTTACTGGAAAGTCAAATTTTAACTTGCCACAGGAAACATACAAACCTCTGACAGATGTTACAACATTCCTTGTTTGACCGGAGGTGGTGTGTGTACATTCTGCACAATCAAACAGACGTTCCACTGTGGTAAATAGTTTACAGCCGGTCGATAGAAAACCTTAAATTTTTTTTACAACTGACCATATTCCTTGACCCGCGACCACATATGAAACTTTATTCCGGTGGCAAGGGAGACAAAATATTTCTTCCTGGGATATAGGAAGATTTTATTACCGTCCCATGCTTCCCAAACCCGCAGCCGACTAGGAAAATGTCTTCCGATTTATTAGAACATTTTTTCTTAATTCCAGATGTGTCTTTCATATTTAGGACATCGTCAGGATTTAATAAGATGTCAAATTGTAGACTTAATAAGAATTTTTTTTCTTTGGAGTAATAATATCAGTTTTAATAAAGTAAACAATAAGAACTGTAGAGTGAATACAAAGTTTAAAGAACTTGATCTCAATCAGTATTGTAATATTGAATGTATTTTGAGTAAGTCTGTAATTTAAGATATTGAAAACAAACTATTTATCATGTACCAAAATAAATGGCATTCAAATTTACTAGCCAATGAAAGCAGAAATTGCGTACTTACAGGGTATTTAAATCAAATATTGGTACAGGTAAATATTTGAGTATTACAATGCCCGGTAACTATAGAAGTGCATATGCTATTAGAGCAGGTGTTGCTCCCATTACAAACCTGCTCGTGCATTTTTCATTGTTATTTAACGCAAAAAAATTATCTAAGAAACCTAGGACAATCTCATTTCACAAAGGATTTCTATTGTCTACTTATTGTACCACAAACTTATTTACCCGATGTAGGTATTTAAGTTGAGGTTCAGATAACTTAAAGTTAATCGGGCATGACTAATTAGATACGCCCTCTTAATATCAGGAGGTCCGAAATAGTATCGGGAAAAACACCCAGCAAAATACCTTAATTTACAATTTAAGAATTTGTTTGATTCAAAGTGCTTTTGGTTGCTTAAATATCTCCGATCAATAATCAGGCGGTATTTTGTGGAAATAATAACCTGTCCCCAACCGGGAGATGTTGGCTGCAATAGGAAATTATTTATGAAAAAGTCCATATCTCATTTACTTATAGTGACCGTTATTGATTGTAAATTCATGACGTTCTGTTTATGGCTTTCGTCTACCGTGGAGAAAAAAGTGGGAAGGAGGGCTAATAGCTTATCTTACGAGTTCTATCTTTATGGTTCAAATCTATTCTATTACGGCATACGTTTTACCTCTAGCGAACGCTCTGCCTTATTGTAAAAAGTGCAACTCTAAATTTGTAAGCATTTGATTCAGATTGATCCACTTTGAATCTAGTCGTGAATATGCATGACATATGTGCCACTGGACACAAAGGAGCAATAAATTAATCAACTTTATTTAGTGATGTATAATCATTTGTCCTCAGTTGATTATAGTCTCAAACAGTTTTCCAATTTTTATATATTTCATTATTATTTACATAACTAATAGGGGAGGGACTAGATCAGAAAAACAATCTTCATTGAGTGGCAATAACTCATATATTGAAGCGTACAATGACCGCTGTCTCGTCTAGGTGACAGCATTTGCTGTTTCAAGTTTATTTATATCTCAGACTGGTATAATAGTTGTCATAAAAGCCCCCAAAAAATGATAAAAAAAGGTTGACAACAATTTATAAACAGATTCAACTTATTTTGAGCTGATCATTTTTTTTAATATTGCCTTGCTGATCGGTTTTGTTATATTTTTTTTCCCATCTACTATTGTTCTAGCAAAAGTCACAAAAAATGTTGTTAAAATCAGCCATACGACTTATTTGAAAAAATTTAGCTGACCTTTCTTGTTGTTTACACATTTCAATCATTCAACTCGTGCGTAGATCGTCTTTTCCTCTAATGTTTAAGGTAAAGATAGCGTGAAGTTCTCACTGCACCAGGCATCGGGTATACATTCCTATTATATTTTGATCGGACAAAGCTGCGTATTTATAAAAACAATAAGCAAAACGAACGCACCAATTTAGCAAGGGTATCCTGTGGGACGGGAGAGGTCCAGAGATGTCAATTTTTCTATACCCGAACGAATCATTTGGTTTTGAATAAAGGGAGATAAAGGTATACATTAATGCAACAGCAACCCAAAGACACAGATAAATAAAAATATTTAAAGTCAACATTCGGTCTTCTTTTTTTTAGAAAGATACGTATACATAATAATAAGCTCAAAACCGACCCATGACTAAATAATAGTTATACGGAGTTAATTCAATAATATTTTCCGTCAAACATTATACATATCTGAAAAGGCACATTTGATTTAATATTATTTACCATCAAAGATATCCCAAAAATCACAAGTGTTTGGTTGAAAAATTGCACCTGCCATATTTTAATTTTGATCGGTGAAAATTTAAGAAGTTGTAATATAAACCAGTAAAAGAAAAACACTTCACTGTATAATAAAACGGTAAAATAAATAATGATAATGGATGACGACCAGCGGCAAATAAAATTAATGTTCAGGACGACTAGATGTAAATATAATAAGAGTATTAACCCCGTTTTTTACCAGACTGACAAGCTGAGTCGGTTTTTTTTTATCGTGTAAGTTCACAAAATATTAGTTCGCAGGAAGAAAAGTCACCCGACACGGACACATTTCCGACTCTGAGCCGGCCAGTCTTTAACGTCTTTGTTTGACCCGTTCGAGATTCGAACAAATGACCCCCTGCTCTCGAGGCAAACGCCCCCACACGAGACCAACCAGGAGAGCGGTAGTGATCGGTCATACAGAATATCATACCAAAAACTAAAGTACAATACACAATACAGTTTAACAGAATTCTCACAGTTACTAAAGCGAGCTAAAAGTATGTTACCTAAATTGGATGCGTAAAATGATATTGTAAACTACACGTAAACATGGATGATCGACTTCAGGGTAGATTTTATGGATCAACGCTCTCGGCAAATTAAAAACTTTTACACCTATTATTCGAGTGCTCCGAATATTGCCAGCTGTTTCAAGTCTAAATTTCTGTCCTTATTCAATATACCCTCATTTTCCAGTGGTATTTTAAAGTCTTACTGTTGACCTCCTATTGTACGACCTACCTATTGTATTTAAAATTTATGTGTTATAGTCATGAATATGCATGAAATATTTGCTACTAGACGTAAAGCAAACAACAATCAATCGACTTAATTGATTTCTCTGTACTAGTACTTAACACACAAAGACAAGATCTTGTAAAATGCGATAATTTACAATTTTCATTCACATTTTTTCGGGGGGGGGGGGGGGGGGTCTCTTCAGTTTATCACACAACTGACTGCTTATTAAAAAGTTTTAAATATTTTTTTACTATGATTCTTATCTTATGTTTTAATACGATTTATAACATATAATTTTTTTTGTCAGGCAAGGATAAAACTAAGAAAGATAAAAGTTTTTCAGGTGTTTTTGTTTCATTTAGACATGAAATGGTAATAACGGACGACTAGATTAAAGAGTTTGTTTTCATATAATACTTTGAACTTGCGAATATATCTCAACTCACACGTTTTGATCGGGCCAGTGAAACCTAGTTTAATACGGTTTTATTCATTGAAGTTTGCATACATAGTTTTTATTTAAAAAAAAACACTAATAAAGCAAGAACTATTAATTAATTGGCCTGAATAGACAAAACTAATAATTTTACATTCGCATGTAACGTAATGTAGGAAAATTACCAAATCAGAAACAAAAGGAACATTTACCGGATGAATATTTTGAAGGACCTTATGCATCTAGGGCTGTCCGATTAAATGTTCTGAAACAAGCTGTTTAAAAAGCTAATTGTTGGAAGAGTTTACTTACTGTTTTCTAAGGTCTGATCTTTACGAATCTATTTCATGATTACTGACAGATCAAAAACATCAAGTATACATAGCATGAAGTTGTTTGGCATACTATTCATTGGTCAGTTATAAATGAGGTCTGTATGAGATTTTCATTGCCTGATTTATTAAATAAGAAATCGTTATTTTGAAAAGTTGGCTAAAAAAATATAAATGTACCCCCTAATTTGGTAAAACTATCATTTGGTGTTATTTTATTGCTAAAATAATTATGATAAATTAATATGTATATGATGTAATGCCATTAAATCGGTCCGTTTTCATTGCAATTTGGTAACTGTTAATTGTATATATCAGTCTGAGTACTGTTTAACTATCATTTGAGTTGAACATATTTAGACTCGTCCAATTCAGGGGAATCAGGTTTCTGCAAGTGCTTTTTATGTACTTTTCTTATATTTTTGACGGTTTGTTAGTCAGTAAAAGTTCAATGATTAAGTTAATATTGACATTAAAAGACCTCCTCACATAAATCTTACCGGATAAAATGTCTCCAAGGTATTATTCTCTTTGATGGGTATAATTTTTCTGAGTCAAAGTCTGCGAGAATTCGTGAACATGTTTTATTCCGCTGTGTAATGATATTTAACTTAAGGTTTTGAAATATATGAGTCTGATACCGTCTTTTAATTTCTAGACTTATCAATGAAAATAAAATTACTGATTTGCTGCTTAAACGTCTGTCTATTTGAATCTGCATGGTGTTTTAATTGTCTTCATTGTGAGTCTTATGTTGTGTTGGGATTCCTTGTAGAATTTTGATAACTAAGAAATTACTGATGAATGTTAACCAAAAAATGTTAAAATCCTATATTGGACTGCACTTAACAAGATAATTTTTACTCATCGATATAATATCTGTCCTGAAAGTTGTTGTTCTATCAAAAAAGATGTTTTCAGTAGCAAGAAGTTACTGTAGATCAAGTATTTTTGGGAAATTATCATAATTATTGATTTATGATATTAAAAAAAATTAATTTTTAGGAAACTTTAAATTCTATTATCGGTCGTCCAACTGTCTATATCAATCTGCTCAGCTCTTAATAAAACTCCATATCACGGCTTTGTGACGTCAAATACGTTGACCTGGCCTTAATAACTTTGACCCAGACATATCAGCGACGTCATAATGTTTGAACCGACGTTGATAAGTTTGACCCGAACTTATTAAGTCAACTTCCGGTTGCTGGTGAAACTAAGATAATACTTCCAAAAGACGCAAATACAGCCCGATAAATCGATTATCTAATATCTATTAAAGAAGTTCATTGTGGCAACAATAACCTAAAACAACATGCCCTTGTTTATTATATTCACATTGAGATTTTAATTTTACTCTTAAATGATTCAGGAGCCTTTAACTGAATGGTTGTCGTTTGTTTATGTGTTACATTTTTGTTTTTCGTTCATCTTTTTTGTACATAAATAAGGCCGTTTGTTTTCTCATTTGAATTGTGTTACATTTTCATATCGGGGTCTTTTAAAGCTGACAATGCGGTATGGGATTTGATGAAGGCCGTACGATGACCTATAGTTGTTAATTTCTGTGTCATTAGGGTCTTTTGTGTGGATTGAGGGTTGTCTGGTTGGCAATCATACCACATCTTCTTTTTTTTCATATAAACGTTTTGTTTTCTTTTGTTCACCAGCCCTTGATCGTTTGCTTTATGTTTTCAAATTTTAAATTTTGAAAATGTTACAGTATGTGCCTAAAATGTGCTCAATCCACACATAGGACTAAGATGACACCAAAATTAACAACTATAGGTCTTTTTTTTTTTGAATAATTTCTAAGATACCTTGTACGAATTTATTTGATAAATAATGTCAATTGTTAACATATTGAAAATACGATCAGGCCATTAAAATATTGTAATTTACAATTTCAGAGATTTCGAAGTAGCTTAAGTAGATAGGCGCGACTTAATTCAACCCTGTCCGAAATCGGAAATTCTTTTACAAAATAAGTGTATATCTCATTATCTATAAAGGACGTTATTGAATATGTAAATATTATGTGTCTCTGAACAATTAAGTAGCAATCAATTAGTGGACAATCTGCAGGTTTTCGATAATTAAAAAAAAAAAATGATGAGAAAGACATCATTCTTGGCCTTAAAAACTGACTTAATTAATTATGAAGCGAAGAAAGGGCAATACCATAATAATTCAATTTGACAAAAAGATATACATGTTTTACACTTTGAATGTTATGTTATGCTTTTTGTATGTTCTGAAAATAGTTCACCATAACCTTGTAGTATTATACATCAAAGAATACATTTGGAATTTTGTTTTTATAAAACTGGCCTTAGATCCGAGTACAGGGTTTATACTTTATAAGCTTTTCAAAATATTTCATTGTACCTTAAAACACAACATGTTCATGAAATACACCTTCATGTATTCCAGCCTGTATTAAACATGTAAAATTTGAATAAAAATTTGGAAAGAAGTAGGTTCAGTAAGACCCCTTTTGGCCCAAAAACAACGCAATTTTACAAAACTGTGAAAATGTAATCTTTTAGCTATTTACTGGAAAGTAGAATGCTTCTGCTACCTAAATATGGGCTGTTTTGACGAAACAATGCACATATATCGTGTACTAGCATAATTAAGTCATGCGAAATTACTGAAATCTTCACAATTTTAGCATTTTTGTTATATTTTAGACGGTTTCCGTCTAAAATGAAAGTGGCCGCATTCGTGTTCATTCATTACATTGAAATGGAAGTTGTATTTGATGATAATACATAACATATATAAAGGTTGAGGATGAACACGGATGCGAACACTTTCAATTTTGACCAAAAAAAAACCATCTGAAAAGTGACGTTTTTTTTTTACATATTTGATAGATTTTTCATATTTAAGCTTGAATTGTAGCGTTTTTAATGGCTTAATCAGTTAAAATCTTTCACATAATCTAATTGAATCAATTGAAATAGACACTTAAGTTTTAAAAAATGTCAAAAATCTTTAGCTAGATGAACCTGAAATTTGAGGCCAAAATCAGCCCTTACCGGACCTACTACTTTACTTTAAAAACTATTACCCTAGTACACAAGCCATGATGATTTTAATTATGTGTAGTCAATATGCGAAAAATATCCTAAACAATCCATTCAATTATAAAGTATGTCAAGTACAATAGAAATTATGAATTGATTGTTAACAAATATCACAAGGTTATCCCCACAAGTACCTTTGAAAATGTTTCCGTTGAAACAGATACACTTAGTACAAATATATATATAGTATTATATATGATATCATCATATGGCAAGATATATATTTTGTTTATCAATAACTTATATTTTTTTGTTAGATTACAACGCATCAAAACTAAAAACATTTCATATATTCTATACATTTATTATCACATGTAAAATAGTTTTGTACATTTTATAACCTGTACAAAATCATAACTTGTACACGACATATCCACCATGAAAAATTCCTGCGCTTGAGGTTTGTTCTATTGTTTTTGTTTTTTAGACGAACAAGTCACTTATACAAATTGAATATTCTTCTATTATCTAGTGTATGCCATTTAACATGTTTAATTGAATAAATTCAAAATGAAAAAGAAAGGTTGCAACTTTATAAAACACACTGAATCATATCAAAATAAATTCAACTCCCCGCTTGAATGCAGTGTTCAATTGATTAATCACAAGTCAAGTATTCAGTCAACCCCATGCAAAGATTACGTATAAGCTGTACTGGGCACAATTTGTAGGAGTTTTACCGGTATTCAGACAACCTCCAGGAGTAAATTACGTTAGATGAACTTGGCATTCATTTGATCGTCACTGATGAGTCTCTGTAGACAAAGCGTGCGTCTGGCGTTAGTACAAAATTTCAATCTTGGTTTCATCTAGGGTGAGTTTATTTACCACCACTGGATCGATGCCACTGATGGTGGAGGTCTAATTTCCCGAGAGTATACAAAGGACAGGTTTAAATAATTTCACAACCTTCACCCTAAACTCTGAATATTGGAATAATACATATACAATACTATTAATGGTGAATTGACGGGAAGTGTGAGGCTCTACTTTTCCCCTTTTCGTGGCCGAATCCTTGTGTCGTTGATAATTCAAGTTACAACAATATTATTATTTTCACACTGCAATCTAAACAATTACATTCTCAATTGCTGTGTATGTGGTATTGTCATTTATTTGATTCAATTACTGGGAAAATTCCCCCTTGCAAAAAGGCCTCATATCGTATGTATCTGCCAGAGTAATATAATCTTAAAGAATGTTTCTCTTTTCCAGTATTTATTTTTCCTTCATATTCATTTATGTCATTGAATCACTTAAGAATGAACATGGAAGTTTTAAAAACAAATAGGTTGTCACTTATTCGGTATTGAAGCATTTAATATGAATTATTCACAATGGTATAAATAAGATCACAAGTGGAATAGGTTTGTTTTAAACATGTTGGAATTAGTCCACGCATCCCTACATAGGTCACAAGGACAGGTTGAAAAGGTCGTCAAAAATGTAAACACAATTCCGATAACTATCATATAAATATACATTATAGTTAGAACACGTACCAGTAAAAAATGAGCATAGTTTACTATTTAATTTGAGACTTTATTATCAACTCAATTAATTTCAAATGTTAGTATCGAACAAATGAATCAACGAAGAGGCTCACTTAATCAATTTCATGGTAAATACTTTCAAGACTCGCCATGCTTTCCTGCATATTCAAGAACATATTTGGAGCATTCCGGAACTGGTTTTGTTGCCTGATACGTTTTTTTCCGTGTTCAGTCTTGCTTCTTTGTAGACGTTTAAAACAGATAAAACATATCGCTACAACAACCAAAAAACACGCTATGCATAAAGAATATATCGTTATGGCTTGATTGTATGGTCCTGATTCTACAAAATAGCAACAGTTATAATATAAAAAGTCGTACACATGTCATTTTGGTTGATAATATACAGCTATTTTAGAAAAAAATGGACATGAGAGTATACTTTTACAACCATTTCCTTGGTAAAATGCCAGAAGAATCCGTATGAATGTTGTTGTTTGGTCTGGTGAGTAACTCGTCAGCCAACATCAATTCAATTTAAATTGGTTTAGGCTGCACTTATGCTTTATTTTATGTTTTGTACCAGAGATATAACTTACATTTTTGTATAGATACAATTGCATGTAATCTTAAGGCGAATATAAGAGTATTGCGATATGAGTTTAACGGTGCATGGCTAATATTTATAATAAGGTTTATCAAACATGTTTGTATCAGAAGATTTTAATTACAATATAAACGAGAAGGCAATGTGATGCTACCATATCAATCTGACTTTACTTGCTCTTATAAATGATATTGTTGTTGATTGTTGAAAAAGAAAGTAGGAGAAAAAAAGCAATATAAGTATAAATTATAAATTAATGGAAGGCAGTCCACACCATTACAATAGACGGATAGTGAAATTCTACAAAACAAAAACACAACTTATAACATATAGTGCACCACAAGTTGTAATAGTGTTCTATGTATACTTATGCATGTTATGTAAAAGAAATGAAAATGAGGTTTTTGTCAGAACTATGCATACTGTTATATCTGGACACACCCATTGAACTATGGATCGTATGAAAAGACACCGGATGTAAAGAGAAAAATAGTTTTAAAGTGTTGTGGCCACAACAACTTTTTAAGTACTTGTTGAAAAATAGTTGTTATAAACATAATCCTAGGAGGATAAGGCCTACATTGTTTGAATGGTTTCGAGCGTCACTGATGAGTCTTTTGTAGACAAAACGTGCGTCTGACGTAAGTACAAACTTTAAATGTAAATAATACGAGCGTGTTAACTGTTGTTCCTATCTTTGGTGTCTTTTGATTATGTATTGTTTTATCGCAATATCTTATGTTGCAGTATAGAAGTTTACCATTCTTAGATTCATTGTTATCTCTGTCTTTCATCTTTTGGTCCGATGTTGTTAGCCATTGGATTAACTCTGTGCTTTCTATGAAGATAAACCAAAATTGCTAATAAATGACTAACGTGTTTTTAAATTACTGACATTTCACCTTAGAAAAAACTTATATTGGACAATCGGAGTCGTGTAAGTCTAATATCATTTAGCGCAAGGTCGGATCTAAACAGGGATGAAATGTTTGATTATCGTACCCTTTGTATACCCTTCCAAGGCACTTGAGATCACCGCTAGTGTTTGATGGGTTTCGTGTTTTTTATTCTTTAGTTTTCTATGTTGTATCATATGTTCTATTGTTTGTCTGTTTGTCTTCTTTCATTTTTAGCCAGGCGCTGTCAGTTTATTTTCGAATTATGAGTTGAACTGTCCCTCTGGTATTTTTCGTCACTCTTTTATACCAAGTTCCTAAATTATTCAACAAATACTGTATGCTAAAGACAATGTGATATTGTTATATATATATATTTGTTATATCACAAATATGAGATGCAAGACTTTGGACATCAGATCCGGATTTCGACAATTAATGTCTCTTCAGTTATGTTAGGGATCGAAACGTTATTTGGAAGGCCATATAAATGCCTCCATTTTAGGATGGACGTTTGAATTTCAACGAGTCAAAATAGGATAAACGGATCATATAAACTGGTGGGAATATATGATACAAGCCCAAAAGAAAAAATATTAACAAGTCTAAATCAAAAACTAAGGGATTAATGTTAGGGATCGAAATTGTATTTGAAAGGCAATAGAATTTACCTCAATTTATGATGGACTCTTGAATTTTAAAGATTCAACATAGGATGAACGGATCATATAAACTTGAAGGAAAATATGATACAATCCTAAACGAAAAAATATAAACAAATTTAAATTGAAAACTACGTTCAAACCTTTGAATGCGTTGGAAAAAAAACGCAATTTTTATACGTGTGCGTGTAAATCAAATTTCGTTGTAAAAGGGTCCATATACAGCATACATTTTCCAAAAGACCAAAAGAGTGAGAAAGTATAATTTAAGAAAATGCATTTGACTAAGAGGTTGAACAACTGATGTTCTTAAACCGGTATATAAAAACATTTGTTAGCACCAACTACTATGGCTTCAGTTAATAAACATATTCATAATAAATCTGTGCTATAACGATTTGTTTCTAGACTTTATCTTTTATTCAATCTATTTTGGCCGTAATGGATCATACATCAAATTCGAATATTTACATGATGTATTACATCTGATTTGATGAAAAATGTGGTTATATTCCATTCGGTAGCTGCAACCAGCTATTCAAACAGAGAGTTGTGTATCCGAAATAAAAAGGGAACATAGTACATTTTTGATCGAAAACTAATCACAATCCTTTACAGAAATGTTATACAAATGTCGTTTGTCGTTTTCTTTTTGTGAAATCAATTATTAAATAAGAAAAAGCTTTTGCTTTAAATTTTATGTTTTAATATTTCAAAACTCGAAAAGGGAGAAACGAAAGAACACAAATATACACGGACAACTATGATTAAGTATTCGTTGGTCATCTTGCGCATATAAATATCATCAGTCTTATCATGTGAAAACGAACAAAGGAGCAAACCATTTATAATTGTTTACTAATTAAGTTACAATTTATCTGATGAAATATAGTTCATGTCGCAATACGATTCATGCAACTTTTATCCAATGTGATTGTTATCGACAGTGATGACGAAATAATACCAAAATATGTTTCAACTCAAAATGACGGAATAATACCAAAATATGTTTAAACTCAAAATGACGGAATAATACCAAAACATGTTTCAATCCAAAGACATGTTAACTGGGTTAAAATTGTTTTACCAGAGGCAGTAAATTAACGTTTTATTTTCCTGTAGCTCAGTCCTTATTATAAACTTTGAGATGTATGATGGCTCGTTTCGAAGCTGATCTATTTTTAGATATATGGTTATTTTCGAGGTAAAAGGGGAGATTACTTTTCCGTAAATTAACATACACCGACCGATCTCTCTTTTGTGATTGTGGCTGTGAAAGTAAACAATAAATTTTTGTTACATTTTACGGTTTGTAAATCAGTGTATTCGAATCAATAACTCTCGAGAAGTAATATCAAACCAACGAACTAACCGAGATTGATTTTTAATGATTATCAGAATATTGTTCATGAAATTATGAATTTTGATATATTTACAAACCTTTAAATATCGTATTGGAACTTGTAGACTGTAAACGTAAGCATCCAGAAATATGGTGACACCTATTTTAAAATAATATAAAACATGGTGTGATATTAACCATTCACGATCATGCATGTTAAAATAACTCAGAAAATACAACATATTTTTGACCTCTTACAAAAGTTTAAAGCTACAAAATGTACTATGATATATAAGATTTCATTCGAATATAAAATACTTTTCCAGTACACTATTTTGAGTGTTCAAAATTTGAACAACAACATAACTTTAATATCTACAAATGTACCGTTTATCATGTTTGATATAGTTGATCCTTGATTGGTATATTAAAGACTGTCTAATACAAAACAAATACAAAAACCATGTGAATTATGAATTTCCGCATAAAATCATCTGAATTGAGTAAACCATAATGTTAATTAACGGAAATTAAATTTACATCCCTTCCATTACACATGTTATAGTAACACTCACATAATGTATACTAGTTAAGTTTCGAATACTAGTAAAAAAAAATTATTAGAAAACTAATATCTACATCTTAATATCGAATTTATTGAGATATGAAATAAATTATCAGCAGATTCAATTCCTTCTTGAGTGTGAGAAACCATACATTGTTATTTATATTTGGAGTTAGAAGTCAAACTAGCATTCGACTTTGGTTAAACGTTGAGTTACAATGTATGCCTCTTGTGCGAGAATATGTATGAAAGTTGTGTTTGATTTATACAAACTTCATGTACTTTTGATATCGATGCAGATTTTGAAATAAGAGTTTTTGGATAAACTTTTGAGTTACAATGCGCAGTAAATTTTAAATTAATAATATGAGTTCGTATTTTACTTGCAAATCCACGATATTCGAATTGAAGGGCAAGGATCCGCCGAAAATAATTAAAAAAACATGTGAGCGTTCCTAAAAAAAGTACTTGATAGTTACACAAAAGAATTCCAAACACTATTTAAATACAGGGAATTAAATATTCAAGATATGCGATTTATACCAAAGAATGCATTTTATCAGGGTCAAAAGTCAATGTTCTAAATATTCTCAAATGGTAATATGCAATGGAAAGAAAATGACAACTATCGACACTTTGCTTCTACGTCTCTGTGTCCCTCTTAAACTAGGATGATGTGGGATTTGATTAAAAGTTTGCTTGTTTACATACGTTATAGATCGTTCATTTGTTTCTTCATTAAACTACAACTAATACAAGTACTGCACCCATATATCAGATAACCTTCAACAGTTTGGTTTTAATACTACGTCTGTTATTATAGTTATTTGAGGTATAAAATAATGTATACTTCTTTTTAAAGTTTTCAAATTGTTAGATTATTACTGAAAAACAACTTAATCATGTTAATTCCGTGTCAGATAAAATAACTGTTATGTGAGACAATTAAATATCAATTAAGTGTGATAGAAAACAAAAGTTAAAAGTTGTTCTCCTTGCAAATTAAAAATTGAGAATGGAAATGGGGAATGTGTCAAAGAGACAACAACCCGACCATAGAAAAAAACAACAGCAGAAGGTCACCAACAGGTCTTCAATGTAGCTAGAAATTCCCGCATCCGGAGGCGTCCTTCAGCTGGCCCCTAAACAAATATATACTGGTTCAGTGATAATGAACGCCATACTAATTTCCAAATTGTACACAAGAAACTAAAACTAAAATGATACAAGACTAACAAAGGCTAAAGGACAGACTTAGGACAGGCGCAAAAAATGCGGCGGGGTTAAATATGTTTATGAGATCTCAACCCTCCCCCTATACCTCTAGCCAATGTAGTAAAGTAAACGCATAACAATACGCATATTAAAATTCAGTTCAAGAAAAGTCCGAGTCTGATGTCAGAAGATTTAACCAAAGAAAATAAACAAAATGACAATAATACATAAATAACAACAGACTACTAGCAGTTAACTGACATGCCAGCTGGTGTTGGTTTTTGATGGTTTTGTGTTATTTAAGTCTGAGTTTGACCATTTTTCATTCATTTTTCGTTTTTTTCTGTCTTTCCATGCGTTAACAAAAATACTGAATTTCGAGGATTTTCAAAGCGATAAGTTCCGAATGACATGGAAAAATAAAAAGTTTGAACACAGCAAACAATTATATATAGAAATAACCAACCGTCATATTCCTGACTAGGTACAAGCAGTTACCTAATATGAAGAAAAAAGTGAACTGAACCTAGTTTTATAGCTAGCTGAGTATTCCACCTGTATGACATTCGCTAAAAATTCCAACTTTTGTTTAGGGTAGTTTATTAACCGTCGAAATATAAAAAAGAAGATGTGGTATGATTGCCAATGAGACAACTATCCACAAAAGACCAAAATGACACAGACATTAACAACTATATGTCACCGTACGGCCTTCAACAATGAGCAAAGCCCATACCGCATAGTCAGCTATAAAAGGCCCCGATAAAACAATGTAAAACAATTCAAACGAGAAAACTAACGACCTTATTTATGTAAAAAAAATGGATGAAAAACAAATATATAACACATAAACAAACGACAACCACTGAATTACAGGCTCCTGACTTGGGACAGACACATACCTAAATAATGTGACGGGGTTAAACATGTTAGCGGGATCCAAAACCATCCCCCTAACCTGGGACAGTGGTATAACAGTACAACATAAGAACGAACTATAAAAATCAGTTGAAAAAGGCTTAACTCATCAGATGGACAAAAATACAAGTGGACAAAAATCGTTTCACAAATGATACCGGATATGTTCCTTACGTCGTAACTGCAATCCCCTTCCCTTTCATGAATGTGACCTACCAAATTAGGACTATTTACCGGGTTTGTTATCACATAAGCAACACGAAGGATGCCACATGTGGAGCAGGCTCTGCTTACCCTTCCGGATTACCTGAGATCACCCCTAGTTTTTGGTGGAGTTCGTGCTTCTTGTTCTTTAGTTTTCTATGTTGTGTCATGTATTATGTTGTTTGTCTGTTGTCTTCCTTCAATTTAAGCCAGGCATTGTCAGTTTATTTTCGATTTATGTGATTGACTGTCCTGTCCCTCTGGTATCTTTCGTCTTTCTTTTAATATGAATTTGTGCTCATATCATCTTGATATTAAGTCTACATGATTATTGTAATACGGGGATGGTGTAGGCTTGCAAGATTTCACATGACGTGTATATATATATTAATTATAACATGGCATTTTTCATATCAGACCCCTTATCATATTTTTTTTTTACAAATTTACAAAGTTAGTTAAACGAGAATAAGATACATTTGCAATAATTACATTTGTTTTTCTGTGCAATTGCATGGATAACGACATCTTGGACCATATGTCTTTCCCGGGCAGAGCTTACAGCTTTCCCCATTCTTAGAAGTAAAGCCTTCACTGCACTCTAAAATATATAAATATAAATATTCCACACTTCTTTGAGCATCTTCTTACGGAAGAAGAATTGTTATTTTGTTTAAACAATCAGTCTTTGAAGTGTGCAGATATTGACGCACACGACAGCATGAAATAGAAAATGTATTATAGTTCATTCTGTTATAAATTTTAGTTATCCTGCTCAAATTCCGACCTCTGATGAGAAACAAATGGCAAGGGACACAAACTACAAGTGGATACGAAAGGTAAAAATAGCAGGGCATGACATATCTTTGGTAATGTCAACAAACAGTGACTTTCCTAGTTTGTACAATGTTGAAGTAAAGATATGGAGATACTATTAGTTATATAGTGTTAGTGACCTAATACGATATATACGTACGGTGTCAGTAAATTCCATATTGGGTGAGCGCGAAGCAAGTTTTATACGTGTGAATGTGAAAAACAAGTCTTTGTAGGGGGTTCTAAATACAGCGCAAACAACATTTTCCAAAAGTATATTTAAACAAAACGCATTTAAAAACCGGTCGACCAACTGACGTTCTAAAACTCTGCTGAAGGAATAAATAGTCTTCAATGAGAAAATGTGACAGTGTAGGCGGAAATACAAAGGTATGACTTTGGCTCGAAAGTTGGCCATTGTCTATATACAATTGATCCTAAATCATGTTAATACTACAGATAAGACAAAACTAGAAACTGAAAATTCAAATATTCATTGGTTAGACCACACTTAAAGTGCATTGAAAGCGCTCTCAAGCTTGTATTTCTTGTTTTATGTTATGCAATTGTATTGAAGGTTTAGTCTATATCAGTGATGTCATGGACAATAGTTCAAAGTTAAAGCTGATCAGTTATATTTGCTAGTGACGTTCTAGTTGAAATACTTTTATGTCTGGCTTTTTTAGCTGTCAATTTGTAAGGGTTTACAAATTGGTTGACGAATGTGGGCATATAAATGGTTTTATTAACAGTGAATTGTGTGAGTCTTCTGCATTGTGTGTCCCATTTTATCTCTATGCGTAAATAATATTTTGATTTAAATATTGTAAGATTTAATGCAGTAGACTGGTTCTATTATATATTCTTGTATATTTATATATTTATAGATGTTTTGTTAATCACAAATTTCGGCGATCTTGATCACCAAATGAGAAACGGGTTCAGTGTTTAATGAAGTACTTTACTGCTGCTATATTTTGTTGTGTATATTAACTTAGCTGTATTTGGCAAAACTTTTGGGAATTTTGATTCTCAATGCTCTTCAACTTCGTACTTTATTTGGCATTTATAACTTTTTTTGGATTCGAGCGTCACTGATAAGTCTTTTGAAGAAGAAACGCGCGTCTGGCGTATATAATAAATTTAGTCCTGGTATCTATGATGAGTTTATTTACATGTACGGTGAAAAAAGAGAACATACAGAATTTATCCAAATTTGCATTATCTCACAGATTTTAAAGAAATTAACTCAAAGATGAAGTTTTATAAATATTGATAGATTGATAGAATCCTGGGACTTAAATATGATGACTCAGCATACATTCACAGTTTACAGTATGCATAGTTTAATTAAAGTCCTGAATACAAAATTAATTCATAACATTTGCATATATGTAATTTAAATTGTAAAACATGGCTTATATTTACTCTTTGCAGTTATTGAAACTCATAGATTCTTCCTGAATATTATTTATTGAGCCATGTGAGTGTTTGCGTCCTGTCGATAACCCAAAAGTAAGCCGTAACACCTAAATCTGCATTTTTGTCACCGTGGCATAAAAAAATACTAGCTAGAAATACAAAACTAACTCAACAAAACTTACAAAAGTGTGTTCTATCTTGAATATGTACTAAATATTCCATATTGTTAGAAACAGCAGAATAATTTAGAAAATGTGAGGCCAAAAACATAGAAAATTGCCTACCCCCTTGGTCATAAAACAAATAACTTAACTAGTAAATGCTATGATTTTATGATTTTAAAGTTCTTTATATAGAAACAACAACTGTACTTCGAAGTTATGCAAAAATCAGATGTTATCAGTTATCTCTTTAACATTTCTGATGAATCTATATCTCAGACTGGTATCTGCATACATACAACTATTGCAAGTTTGGCTTTGTTTGAACACTTCTAGTTTATATATTAGCTAAATTGTGTTAGATATATGGTTTCAGATGATACGTATATTATTTTGACAAGAATTCTAAACTGACTACTTGAGGCAGAAAATGTGAACTTTTTTTGACAAATAGCATGAATAGGCTAACAGTAAGATGTGGACTGGAAACAGAGGGATGATTGACTACTTCATATGATCTTTAATGTTGGCAGGATTTACCGCTAAACATTACATTTACAGTATTCTGATATGCTTTCAATATGTTATCAAAACAATTCTAAAACAGTTTCTAGGCATTTAATGTCAGAAAATCTGCAAATAGGGTAAGCTGGCAATAATAAAAGTCTTGTTTTCAAATTCTTTAAAAAAATTGAAACAGGGGAGTGGGTATAAAATGTACAGTAAAGAAAAACTAAGAGTATATGCAGTGATTTCCTTAAGGCTATGATTTTGATAAGTGAGTATTAATGTGAGAAAAACAACTGATTTTAGAGAGTTTTCTATTTGAGTAAATATTTGTATAAGTTGCACTTTGTAAATATAGGTTTTTTTTTATACCACGCCTCCTTTGGGGAGATCTCGAATATTCATAGATTCAATTAATTGTGTTTACATACTGGTTCCCACTTATGATCTCTGATATTGTTTTTATTGAAATATGTGGTATCCCTACAGTCGAGTACATGGTGAAAAGAAAATAAGTGTTAGTTTAAACTACTAGAAGTTCAGGGCATATAAACGTTGAAATATGCCGCACAGCCCTATATTTTGACCTTTGAAAACAATTGTAGTGCATAGTTATGAACGTCCAATTGTAGGACATGATTTTTTTCAAAATTCCATGGTAAAAGTAGTACAGTTTTAGCTGTAAAAGGAGTTCCTTTGGGAAATTACATTGTTAATATTTACACAAGAGTGCACACGCTGAAATGTCTCGCCTTCTATACTAATCATTGATATTATGTTGATAGCTAAGCTTTATTACAACTGTCACATAAACTTAACATTAACCAAGATAACTAAACAAAGACCAATGAACCTTGAAAAAGAGGTCCAGGCCAGACGAATCATGCCAGGCAGACAGGTACAGCTAACAATGCTTCTATACAACATATATAGTTGACACATTACTTATAGTTTAAGAAAAATAACCAAAACACAAAAACTTAACACTGTGCAATGAACCGTGAAAATGAGGTCACGGTTAAATAAAACCTGTTCGACTGACATAAAGATCATAAAATATTTCCATACACCAAATATAGTTGACCTATGACATATAGAATTAGATAAAAAGACCAAAACTCAAAAACTTAACTTTGACCACTGAACCATGAAAATGAGGTCAAGGTCACATGAAATCTGTCCGCTAGACATGTTCACTTAACAATCATTGCATACAACAAATATAGTAGACCTATTGCATATGGTATGAAAAAAAAAAACTAAAACACAAAAATTTAACTATAACCACTGAACCATGAAAATGAGGTCAAGGTCAGATGACACCTGCCAGTTGGACATGTACACCTTACAGTCCTTCCATACACCGAATATACTAGCCCTATTGCTTATAGTATCTGAGATATGGACTTGACCACCAAAACTTAACCTTGTTCACTGATCCATGAAATGAGGTCGAGGTCAAGTGAAAACTGTCTGACAGACACGAGGACCTTCCAAGGTACGCACATATCAAATATAGTTATCCTATTACTTATAATAAGAGAGAATTCAACATTATAAAAAATTTGAACTTTTTTTTCAAGTGGTCACTGAACCATGAAAATGAGGTCAAGGACATTGGACATGTGACTGACGGAAACTTCGTAACATGAAGCATCTATATACGAAGTATGAAGCATCCAGGTCTTCCACGTTCTAAAATATAAAGCATTTAAGAAGTGACCTAACGCCGCCGTAGCCGCCGCAAGATCACTATCCCTATGTCGAGCTTTCTGCAACAAAAGTTGCAGGCTCGACAAAAAATACACCTCATAGATCGAAAACAAGCTGAAAACGCCATGACAAAAAAAAAAACGAAAAAGACAAACAGGCAAATAATAGTACACATGACACAATATAGAAACTAAAGACCTAGCAACAAGAATCCAAACAAAAACCAGGGGTGATATTAGGTGCTCCGCAAGGGTAAGCAGATCTTTCTCGACATGTGTTACCCGTTGTGTTGCTCATGTTATTACAAACCTGGTAAATAGTCTAAATTAATAGGTCAAATTCATGAACAAACGAAGATGATTGTAGTTTCGACGTAATGGACATATTCTGTGAAACGGCTATTCCATAACGTCCGTACAATTTATAGCTTATTTGTGAGTAGCAACCCTCTATCAAGGAAATACAAGCACGGAATATCGTATACGTATCAATTATATATATAATCCGTATGCAGGCAATGCTGGAATGTTGCTACTTAGAAATGGAAAGTTTACAATTGGGAAGTTGAACTCTTTACCTTTGTCGTAAAGTTTTGTTTTCAATCGACCCTCATTGTCAATGTCTGGATGTAAGTTTAGCGGCCATCTGACCAGTGCTTGTCTTTTGTCATATCTTATTTTGGTAAGTCCTTTAGAAAGTTGATGACATACATGTACGTTCGAAAGTCTTTGTTTTTAATGTCAATACCGGAATCGATGAAAAGTTATACTTTTAATATTGTACACCGTTATTTCTATTGATGGATACTTAAATGAACCTCTTTTATCTTTTTAGGAAGAATTATCTTAAAGCTACAAGGTGAAAACTATTCAGGAAATACATACCTATGCATTTCCCATTCTTCATTTCGTAGTTTCTACAGCAGAATTTCACTTCATTATTTGTCCTGAAAATATGATATTTAATCATAACTATAGAATCATATTTATAATGTGTAGCTAATTATTTTCCATTTATATGACTTCATTTGTTACCAGCAATTGATTGGTTAGACTATTATACGCACCACTTGCGTTATACTTGCAGTAAATAAGTAGGTGGTAATTTACGTTCGGTGATATACATATCATTACCACAAGCCGTCGAATAACACACACACTAACATATTATCCATTCATCCTTGTTATTGTATTTTTGTAGATCTTTGAATACTGTTTTTATTGGTATTTATATTGATTTTGTAATCAATAAATCAAAAACTAACAATTTTTGTTATATACATATGCATATGCATACATCCACCACCTGTTAATACATTTATCTTCACATTCCACATGGTAATGTTTTTTTTCTGACTAGTTGTGACGTCGGTAGACTGAATCCATCGGATGGTGGATGTGTCATTTCCGGTCCTTTAAAACTGACCATGCGGTATAAGCTTTTCTCATAGTTGAAAGACATGCGATGATCTATAGCTGTCAATTTCTGTGTCAAATTGTCTCTAATGAATATTTGTCTCATTGGCAAACACGCCACATCTTATTTTTTATTTGTAATCTGTTGTTCTCATAACATGGCGTCAAGTTGTTTTTTGTATGGCTGATTATTGATAGTAGTAAAACAAATGAACAAAAGCTACCACAAATATATATTCAATCTCATAACTCAAAAAATAAACTGACAACAACATGACTCCCTTAGACATAGATAATGGAAAAACCACAACATTGTACATATAAGACTTAACAAAACGAACCTCACCATCAAATGATGCTCTCAGATGCTTCGGAAAGGTAAGAATATTCTGCATTATAAGTAAGTAAGTAAGTAAGTAATTTTTTTATTATAGTGACATGTGTAATCACATTTCAGTAAAGTACAATATAATACATTCTCTATAAAATACACCCGACCCATTGGGTCTATAAGTCACTTTCATATGTGATACCCGCCTTGTTTTTCATGTAAGTTTAATTCAATACATCACATTCAGGGTAAAGTGGTTACAACAATTGAAACTTATCTGTAGTCAACAGTGCAACATATATCCAAAACGGTTAACTCATGATGTCGATGCTATTCAAATATTCCTTCATTTGTGGAGAATAAAACAGTAATGTTTCCTGTGTACGCTATACCTGTTCAGGGTAAATCTTAACAGTTTCAACTCTTTATCTTCGGCTGAAATAATCTTAAAGAACATATAACAGACGAATATTTATGACGAAATGTTGTGGGGGTATATAATCAGTTGTTGTCTCTTGATATATTTCAAACTTCCATTCTCAATTATATATTGACGAGTTAGGAGTATTTTATGTTGTTCGATAGATGTCACAATGAACCGAACCTTATTAAAATTTGATATGTAAGTATAAAAGGTCTTTAAAAGGATTAAAGCCAAATTTAATTTCAATTTTCTAAATATAGTGCAACTGTAAAAACTTAGTAAGTGTAGAAGAAAAAACAAACACATATTGACAACTAGCTTATAAAGTAATGTTTAGTATGAAATTAAAAGAGGGGAGAAAGATACCAGAGGGACAGTAAAAACCACAAATCGAAAATAAACTGACAACGCCATGGCTAAAAATAAAAAGGACAAACAAACAAATAATCGACACATAACACAACATAGAAAACTAAAGACTAAGCAACACAAACCCTACCAAAACTTGGGTGATCTCAGGTGCTCCGAAAGTGTAAGCAGATCCTTCTTAACATGTGGCACCCGTCGGGTTGCTCATGTTATTACAAACCCGGTAAAAAGTCTAATTCGGTAAGTCTAATTCATGAAAGGGAAGGGGATTGTAGTTACGACGTAAGGAAACTATCCGATATTATCTGTGAAACGGTTAATCCATAACGGTCAACCAACTCGTGATGGCGTCCATAAAATTTACGAAGGGATGATTTCAACTGAAACATTTGGAACTCTTGGTTTAATAGCTTCCTTGTGAGAAGCAACCCTCTATCAAGAAAATCATTATATGAAATACAAGCACGGGCGTTTCTTATCAATTTGGAGATGTATTAAACGATTGCAAAAATACGTCATTCACACATATTGTTTTTAATATCTAGTATCTGATTCAATGAAATGATTGAAAGAAAATGTTAATACACATGTTTACATTACCTGTCTGTCTTTAAGCATATACGTCCGTTCACAAAAACATATGAAATTAAAGTCAATTGTAAAAATATAGTGCTTGTTAACATTTGTTGCAGGAGATTACAATCCATTTATTTAACGGTAATATAACTCACGGAAATAATTTGAAACACATTATAGTGATTTATATATTTTGAACAATTCAGGAAATCCTCTTCTATAATATTGTTACTAATACACACGTACTATCAATACATACAGCAAGAAGTTCTAGAGTTCATCCGTTCCACCGAGGTCTGCTTGTTAATTCTGTTTGACAAGAAAGTATCCTATTTGACAAAGTTGCGTTTCAACTATCTGTTTGCAAATTTATTTAAAGTCTTTATCTCTAATGAGAAAGGTTAAAATGAAGGATAAATTTGAGGGAAATATGATGAAATGATAGTATATATTTTCCTTGGCAACATATGTGTATGTTTTAACGATAAATAGATGTGTTTTATGTAGTCATATGGCACTATTGAATCACAGACAATTTACTGTTATGAATCATAGTTTATTAACAAACTCAGTAAAGACACGCCTTAATTCTTTTTTTTTTCAAATGATGTTAACAAAACATACCGTTTATCATTATAACCTGGATAGGTTTTTCCGTTAAAAGTTATAAAATGTACAATTGTCTTATAAGAGCTAATCTGATTCGACTTGACATACATTGTACATATATAATTAAAATAAAGGCCTCTTGTATTGAATTTAATATTTTAAAGTGGTTACATATGTAGTTATCATGGTGGCTTTTAGTTAAATTGAACACTTTTGTCTTCTTGAGGCTTTTTTTCATCACGATCGATATTATGCTAAGCAACCGTTCCGTTAATGAACTACCCACAAAGGTAAATGATAATAAATACAAACAAAATATGTTTTTTTCTCTCACCTTTTATCAATAAAAACAAATACCAATTTAACATCTTTATAAAATATAATAACATCAAAGTCAAATAAAAGCTGTAACACTGAAATTAACATCAAAAAATATTTCCATACACCAAATTTAGTTGACCCATTGTACATATATAAAAAAAAAACAAAAAAAAAACAACGTTGACCACTGATCGATGAAAATTATGTGAAGTTCAGATGATACCTACCAGTTTGACATGTTCAACTTTGAATCATTCCATACACCAAATATAGTATATCTATTGCTGACAGCATCTGATATATGGACTTGACTATCAAAACTTTCCTTGGTCAACGATTAATGAAATAAGGTCTAGACCAAATGAACTCTGTCTGACAGGCATGAGGTCCTTGCAAGGTTCGCATATATTAAATATATGTATCGTATTACTCATAATAAGAAAAAACTAGAGGCTCTAAAGAGCCTGTGTCGCTCACCTTGGTCTATGTGCATATTAAACAAAGGATACAGATTAATTCATGACAAAATTGTGTTTTGGTGATGTGTTTGTAGATCTTACTTTTACTGAACATTCTTACAATACTCTGTCTATATTGACTTGGCCCTTTAAATACAGAGGAAAATATTTTGTAAAATTTTACAAAAATTTACCAAATAAATGAAAATTGTTAAAAATTGACTATAAAGGGCAATAATTCCTCAAGGGGTCAACTGATCATTTTGATAATTTTTGTCTTATTTGTAGATCGTACTTTGTTGAACATAATTGCTGTTACAGTTTAACTCTATCTATAATAGTATTCAAGACAATAATCAAAAACCGCAAAATTTCTTTAAAAATTACCAATGGGGGAGCAGCAACCCAACAACCATCTGTCCAATTCATCTGCAACTAGATATTGACTTAATAAACAATTCAATTCCTTGTCAGATTTGCTCTTAATGCTTTGGTTATCAGATTTGCTCTTAATGCTTTGGTGTCAAAGTTATAAGCCAAAATCTATATTTTACCCTATTTTTAGCCATGGTGGCCATCTTAATTGGTTGGCTGGGTCACCGCACACGTTTTTAAACTAGATACCCTAATAATGAGTGTGGCTAAGTTTGGTTGAATATGACCCAGTAGTTTCAGGGGAGAAGAAATTTTTGTAAAAGATTACAAAAAATTACGAAAAATTTATAAAAAATTACTTTAAAGGGCAATAACTCCTTGAGGAGTCTATTGCTCATTTTGATCATGTTGACTTATTTATAGATCTTACTTTGCTGAACATTATTGCTATATACAGTTTATCTCTATCTATAATAATATTCGAGATAATAACCAAAAACGGCAAAATCTCCTTAAAATTACCAATTCAGGGGCAGCAACATAACAACCGGTTGTCAGATTCATCTAAAAATTTCATGGCAGATTGATCTTGACCTGATAAACAATTTTACTCCAGTGAGATTTGCCCTGAATACTTTGATTTCAGAGTTATAAGCCAGAATCTACATTTACCCCCTATGTTCTATTTTTAGCCATGGTGGCCATCTTGGTTGGTTGGCCGGGTTAAGGGCACATCTTTTAAACTAGGTACCCTAATGATGATTGTGGTCAAATTTAGTTAAATTTGGCCCAGTAATTTTAGAGGAGGAGATTTTTGTAAAAGTTAACGACGACGACGAGGGACGCCAAGAGATGAGAAAGCTCACCTGGTCCTTTGATAATTCTAAGATATAAAGCTTTGAAGAATTTCGTAATTTGTAGTATTTATATCCATATCTATCATTTCTGCCAAACTAATTAGTCAATATGTTTCTTTCAAGATTATTTTAATGCAATCATGAGACACACGTTAAACACAGTACGATATTGTTTCACAGTCAGACATAAATATTTAAAGCAATGACATAGACTACAGTTTAGTTTTCCATTTGGAGATAGGTATTTCCAAACAGAAGGATACATTATACAGGTGTATATTCCCAAATAATGAACAACAGAGACATTAAGATGATTCACTTTTCTCGTTACAACGGTCTGGAATTTTAAATTCAAATACATTGCAATCATCATTTCTAATATTGATAAAAAATTACATCAAAATAACATATCACAGTGGTATTATTGTCTACAAAGTTACAAGGGACTGTGTCTCCTCTGGGACTCGAACCGGTTGTCTCTGTTTTTTTTTGACAAGGTATCTTCTCATAATGGGAGTAAATCCCGTCACGAAATCACATAGTATACAACTCCTCACTAGAGACCAACTGACATCAATGTTACCACGTAAGGTCTCCATACAGCCTTCGACATACGGCAACATTATTTATAAAAGGCCCAAAAAAAGATAAATGTAACACAATTCAACCAAACAACAAATAAATATCCTGATTTATTAACAAACAATGATCCAAAAAGAAATATAATTTACTGCAATAAACAACAAAATATATTTATAAAATCATCAAATTTCGTTTAACACGGATTTAAAAATAAAATAAAATGAAATTATTAAAAACAATCCGTTCAGGCCTGATCTAACTGCATTTTAAATTGAATATTATACAATTACTGTCTTTTGATGAGGTAAATGTGTGGTTTTATTGACTTTTGAAAAACTGATCAACAGCCGAAGTGAATAGCAGTTTTTCAAAAGTCATTAAAACCACATATTTACCGAAACAAAAGACAGTAATTGTTTTATTCCATATTCCGAGAGGAATGTGTGTAAAGGAAAATATTTACACAAAATCAATTGTACATCAAAATTATACACGTAAAAGCACGCGAGGTTTTGCGCGGTGAATATACTTTTCCGCAGGTGAATATGCTTATTTATTTAAAATCCCATACATATAGAAAAACCTACTAAAGTTTAAGCAATATGGAATAACTCATATATATCTAATATTACAATATTACCATCTTAAATATAGTCATTTCTTTTGTACAGAAACCCGTTTTTTTAATGTGTTTTGTTTATACATTGTACATAATCTATTCTTCTAACTTTACTTTGTTATTATAAACAATCGGTAAAATTCCCCTACAGTTCTTTCTGGATTGAATACTTTCAAAGAAATATCGCTTTAGTTTCATTTGAAACAAAAAGAAATTGACACTTTTCTTTCCTATATGCACAATCACCTAAATATTTTGTCTGGTTTTTAAAAGCTTATCAAATCAGTACTATATCTCTAAAATATGACAAATTTCTGTCATCTGTTTCCTAATGAAAATGTGACTTGAAGCTTAAAATATAGCCACTTTCCCTATATCATGTATATATATATCATGTCTATACAAAATAAGCTGAAATATATTATTTTTTACTGTTCATATAATTTTCTTATATATATGGCCGATGGCCTCCCGATTTTTTTTTTTATATTTCCGATAAATATCTTCTAGGTTTTTATACCCATGTTCGAAATCTCTTCGTAAGCAGCAATTTTGAAGAACATACAGGCGCCTTATTTGCTGTTATTCGTAATCCGTATTTTTGAATTTCTATTTGTACTTCTCAAATCCTATGTTAGGCTTTCATTATTGCGTCTTCCGTATAATAACGCAATGCATTTTTGAATTTCAGTGCTTCAATTGCGTTCATGAGACACATAACGTATTGTTCTCTGTCTCTTGTATTGGCTTTATTGTTAATTAGACAGTATCTTCTATCACATTCATTTAAAAAGTTTTCCAAATCAGGAAACTTCCTTAGCCATTGATCGATTGTCTGATTTTCCTTCAATCTTTCAGCATGGGTGAAAACAATTATAATGTAGTGTTTCAGATTTTCTCCAAAAAAGTTGAGAAATGTTTTAAATGATTCAATATCGTCTTTTCTGAAACGACCATACTTAATTATAAATAAAAAAACATGTGGTCCAGGGGCTGCTAAAAGCATACCCTTCTTTATCTCTAATTCAATCTCTTTCTCATTCTCATTTATTCCAAATACACCTGGTGTATCAATTACGAGAAATTTTTTTTGACGTACGGTTCCTTTCACCGATGAACATGTTTTTGTCACTAGTGAAGGTTCATCATTTGAAGAAAATAAATAGCATCCGAGAAAAGTATTTGCTGTTGAACTCTTTCCTACTCCAATTTTTCCAAGAACGACTATGCGGGTCTCTTCTTCTGATTTTTGAAAATGAAAGTAATCAAACAAATTAACATAATGTTATGTAATCAATCTTAGAATAATAATCTGTATCGCTTTCTGGCTCACACGTTTTTGGTGAACAGCATAATTTGGGTTAAATTATATTGTTGATATGTTTTTAAAGTTTAAATCATGAATTATGTGTAGTATGTTTAAAATTTATGTTGCCAAGCCTTCATTTTCAACCCAATAAAAGCAACACAAGGGTCGGGCGAACTGATTGACATTTAGAGTAATGGACGAAACACATATAATGAAGCATAATGTCTCAACAATTATATGCAGACCATAAAGAAAAATACCAACAAAGGAATTATCTTCTGAATAGTTAAAGTGTAATTGAGATTCTGTAGTGTTGACGATCGTTTAATTATAATATCCGGAATGTAAAATGAAAGATACAAAATAATCTAACAAAATTATAAATAAAAAATGACCGCAAAGTTGTCTATTTAAAAAATACCTAAATGCTATACTACCAATTATCAAGACCATAATCCAATTTAGGTGTTTTACATGTTTTAAACAATGAATATTTTTCGTTAAGTAGAATAATTATGTTCTTTCGTCAGAATAGTACTATCTGACTGTATTGTACCTTTTTAACATAAACGAATGTATAAACATTAATTTAGTCTAATTATAATACTACACCTTTAGTTTATACCTTAATGTTACGGATTCCAGAACATCACAATAACAAAAATCTCCATTCAATTTTATTTGTTAACTGTAAATTATTTGAGTATTGGTCTCAATTGTTAGTAGATATAGGAAGATGTGGTGTGAGTGCCAATGAGACAACTCTCCATACAAATGTTTTATTTTTATCCGCAATCTTACTTCATCTCTGTGTGTGTTTGTATTTAGAATACATTATTTCTGCTTACACACCAGAAACGTTTTAAACAGAATATGAAGAAGACTGCATTTGTGTTATTCTGTACCTTCAAGCCAAAAGCTTAATTAATAATTAGCACATACACTATTTAGTTCTATCGGAACGTTAGACTTGAATAAAGCTGCATCATTTTTTTATTCTAAGTAATGTTGAGAAGAAACTGAGCATAGCTAGTGTCCATGAAATGTCGTTTTCGTATATGAATACTAAAGTAGTATGTGCATACGAATGAAAGAAGAAATCTATTATTCTTAATCGTTGCTTGAAATTTCAAAGTAAGATTACGCATTTAACAACCATATGCAAACTGAATTATTTATTAAACATGTGTAATATCTTATATGGAATAATGTTTATCTTATCAAGCAATTGTCTAGCCCTTTTCGCTTTGTTGGCGTCCCCACCAAACAGTAAAACCTGCGTAAAGAAGGTAACTGTATCTCCTGTAGCTCGATAATGAAAGGAAATTGAAAAAAAACTTAAATAAAGTCTTCTTGTACGAATTCGGTGAAGAAATATACGTAATATCGAGAAAAAATTTTTTTTGATGAAATCTAAAATAAATATTTTATCTTAAACATTTTAACCAACTTTTTGTTCCTTTTCATATGTGTGTACGTATAATTTACAACATGCATTGTAATCTTTGTTTTCATAGACAAAGCCTGATATCACAAATTCCGTTAACATAGGACAAAATTGAACAACACTATACAAAAATTTCATGATTCCGTGTGATTTGATAATCAGAGTACTAAAATATATTTTTTGAAATTTTTATACTTAAAACTCTTATTTTCGAGCTAACCTTTCTTATTATTCATGCATGATCTTATGAATAATAATCAAAAACGAGATTTGAGTTCCAATTTAACAAGTGTAACAAATTGCCTGGCTTTTCACCAGGAGTACAAAATAGATTCATACAAATTTAACATATATGTAAAAAATGTACTATTTGAGTAGTATTTATTGAACTTTGTAGATAATACAGGTTGTATATAAATAACCGTACTTGAGGTGGTGTTTCACGATGAAAGATAAAAGTTGATAGAAAAAAAAAGAATTACCTTTACCGGAAACGTTGGCGCTAGTTTCTTTTGGCAAGGTCATATACGGCCCTGACTGATCGAATTTAAATGACATGGTATCTTCAGCTTTTGTTCCTTTTTCTTTGTAAAAAAAAAAGTAGATTATTACTCGTTCAATAACAGATAACAAATGTATACATTCAAACGTAATATATTCATTTCTTTCAAAGCGTTGCCAAGGTTTTTCCTTTTAACGGCAAGTGTTTATATTTCATAGCTCTTAACTAAATACTAAATATGTTAGAATGTTCAGATAAATAGAAAAAAAAAACAATTGATGCAAACAACAATTTCTTGACTAGAGTAACACGGAATGGAACATGCATACACATTATGTAGTTGTATTTATGTAATTGAAGAGTGCTACAGTCTTCCATAAAAATAAGAATAAACATTAAAAAGCAGCGTGTCTGTTAAAGACTTTTATAATGATGTATATGCTTATTGTTAATATTAATATTAAACAATTGATGATTTTTTTGTCATAAAAGAAACATGTGAAGCATTATAGATGGCAGATACGTTTTGATAAAAAAAAACATATGTGATTATTTGTTTACCTGAAAGGACGAAATCTTTCAAAAGTCTTTGAAAGAGGACTATGCTACCTGATACATTTTGCAGATCAAGTTATGAGCAGGTAGTTAACGCACTTGTCGTTTCATATTTAAAGTAAATGCTCGAAAAAGCCTGTGTTGTTTACTAAGGTCTTTGAAAATATTCAGTAAAAAACAAAATAAATGTCACACGAGTTGCATTTATTTTATATATCCTAGCTTCAAGATCAACAACAAGACAAAACACTGTTTTTGGTCTTCAATTCAATTTATAAATATATCAAGAGAAACACAAGCTTCGTTGATATTAATATCATATCTTCTTTTATCTAATCAGCATGTTCAAATCAAATGCAATACAATTTCCATTCTAATTATTTTTTCAAGGGACATAACTCTTGCGAAATGTTTTACATTGATTTTCGAGAGTGTCAAAGTAATTTCCGATATAAACCTATGATATAAGTTTCATCAAAATATGGCAAGAATTGGGCCAATGAGAGCGTCAAAACAATACAATATTCCATATAATCAATATATCCAATGGCAATAACATATTATTACCAGAGACGTAGCAGCCACGTTCTAAGTATATCGATCGATGCATTCAAATATACATTTTACCACATATTTGACACTTTAACTGCTATCGATGGGTTTTAGGTCACATTTAAAGTCGATCAATTCATACACACATTGTAAATGATTCTGTTTTCAGAATTGAAACGTGATAATGCTCACGATGAATAAATAAAATAGGAACAGATAACATTACCTCTACGGCTCTCAAAACTATGTGTGTCTTTTTGCGAGGTCATATAAAACTGTGACTGCTGCGATGTATGTGGCTTGGTAAGTTCATACGTACTTCCTAGTTTATCTAAAAAGGTTATTTAAAGTTAATACTAGACAAAGTATGCGTAAAACTATACGTAAATATGATGAATGTATAAAATACACTCAAATATATATTTATTTTATACAAAAAAGAATGGTGAATCTGCCTTTTTTCTTTAAATAATTACTCAAGAAAGGTTTATGTGTAGATGAACGCATTTTCAGATCCCGTCAATGAATAAAATGCCGGTGCACATATGGCATGTACAGTGTCATACTATTTTCGCGTTTGTATCATTAAATATCGTGGAATCATAGTTATTTTTATCATTTCACATTATTTCCTCTATACACTATTTACATGATTATAAAAATTGTATCAATCATACTTGATTATAGTTGAATAATCATTTCAGTTTTGTTTAATTCCAGGAACACGTCAAATGAAATCTTAAATATGACAAATCTATCAAATATGCTATACTACATGTATGTCACTTGTCAGATGGTTTTTGTCAAAAAAAGAAAGTGTCCGTATCCGTATTCACTTTCAACCTTTATATATGTTATGTATATGTATTATCAAATACTTACATTTAAATATAAAGAATGAACATAAATACTGCCACATCCATTTAAGACGGATACCGTCTTAAATTTAACTCAAATGCTAAGATTGTTAAGATTTCAGTAATTAAGCATGACTTAATGATGCTAGTACCCGATATATGTACAATGTATTGTCAAAAAAACAGTCCATATGTATGTAGCAGAAGTATTCTACTTTCCAATAAATAGCTAAAAGTTTATATTTTAACAATTTTGTAAAACTGCTGTAACTGGGTCTTAATGGACCTACTCCTTTCCGAAATATTGTGAAAAATTTACTTAAAATTAAGACACAAACTCCTTAAGGGGTTAATTGACAATTGAAAATTTGTTGGTCTCACAAGTTTTTCGAATTTTGGGTTCTCAATGCTTTTCAACTTTGAACTTGTTTGGCTTTATAACTATTTCGATCATACGCAATATAAACTATTGACTTAGTTATTATGATTATGTTTCCATATTTTATGTATCTTTGAATGTGTTCATAAACTAAATAGGATATATGGCATAACTGACATGATAGAAATATTAATAAAAGATATGGTAAATAATACAAACACCAGTTTCTTTTCCATATTGACAAGATCAGGCTGTTCACTAAGTAAAAATGTAAAGACTAGAGCCTGTGTCGTTCATTTGCATATACTCACTGGGGTAAAGCTGATGACCGTAACTGCATTCACGGTCATCCCAAGATGTCGGATGAAAAATTAGGTCAGTTTCTGTATTGTCTGTTAAAGTGTTTCTATATCATTTTCTTTACAAATCATACATTGAAACGATGTAAATTTATAAAAGAATCACTCGGAAATCACTAATTACTTCTGAGAAATGTGCATGAAACGGGAAATTCGATTTGAAAAAATCGCCAAGATGACCGTAAATCACAATCGAGATGACCGTAACAGAACCAGCGATTCATAACAAGGCTGACCGTAACTGCTTTTAAGATGACCGTAATTTGTAAATGATGACCGTAACTTTTAAAGGATGACCCTCAATTCTAAGAAATATCCGTATTTATATAACTATCTTTTTGTATCAAATGATTAATCGTGTTGGTATACACATATTAATTTGAGAGTTTTATCCTATAGGTAGAAGAAAATAAGACGTGCTTCAAATGCAAAGATTACCATATGTATCTTTTTACAGTAGAGGGTTCATTTTTTAAAATGAATTTGCCAAAAGACATGCAAATGAACAGGAAGGGAAAACATGCTACAAAAGCGCAATAAAATGACACCTTACAAGCATAATGAAAAAAATGCGGTGCACAGCCTTCAACTGCTCGACAGAAGATTTTTTTTGTTTCTGGGATTCCTTTGAATGACATATAATAAATACACATTTTTAAAAATGCCAAAAAATTGCATGTACACCCATTGATATTATATCGTCTTTCATTTTGTCGTGCAAATAAAATAACAAAAATATTTTGAAAATATCATTCAGCAAAGTAGATCCTTAAAATAGTATTGTACGAAAAGCGTATCACAAGGCGGAACGTTGTCAATTTGTATATATATATACAGAAATGTTATTCATACAGTTAGGATTCTACTTCTTCAAAATTATCTCCCCATTACGCCAGTTCATGCTCACAATCGTAGAAATAGAAGCCATTGTAGGGATGACGCTCTGCCAATTTTGATCTTAAAAACTGATAAATTTATCCACATAGCACCATTACGATCGATCGTTATATGTCAGTTATATTTTAAAAGACAAATGTATCTACTAGCTAATGAGCATTAGTTAATGATCTTGTCTGCATTGATTCAACTTAAAAATATTGTCTGTTTGGATGTCAGATGGAATTTTTGAAAATTCTTAAGCATTTAAAAAAATTCTAATTAAATATTTCGTGGAAGGGCAGACTGAACATTTTCAGTGGTTGAAGATTATAAACCCTAGTTATCACACACAAGAAAATCACATTTTTTTCGAAGATATCCATTTTCATCATCCAAATTAAAAAACTGTCGTCAAGTACTTTTAGAAAAAAATAGCGATTCGAACACACCTACTCTGGTTTTGTGATTCATTAGATAGGTATCTCAATTGACCCATATATTTCATCTTTTTGTACTGTCATTTTTTTACGTTATAAAGTCAACCTGTAGCTTTGATATATAATAATGATAGAATCTGAAGCGAGATGCTATATAAAATACTCTTGCTTTGTACGTTTTAAAGACAAAATATACACCCCAAACATGCCCTAACATAAAAAGGTGCACTCGATTTTTCTCTTTTCGATACAATTGTTACCTGTTTTGGGGAATTTTTTCTTGATTTACATAATGGAAGGGCAGACACGAAAATTTCTGAACTAAAAGATTGATATGTTCTCCGTCCGTGATAAAAAAAAATCGGAGGTTATGCATTTTCTACATCCAACTTATAGATACTATATATAAAAAAGAAGATGTGGTATTATTGCCAATGAGACAGCTATCCAGAAAAGACCAAAATGACACAAACATTAACAACTATAGGTAACCGTAAGGCCTTCAACAATGAGCAAAGCCCATACCGCATAGTCAGCTATAAAAGGCCCCGATAAGAACCATGTCGTCGACTTGATATCTTATTGTTTTGCATTACTATGTAATAGATACATTGAAAATTTATGCAAATCGTGTTTTTAAAATAAGAAAATTGTCGTTTTAGTTGTTTCTATTAACTTTTTAAAATTTTGTTACTATATCAAACATTACAGTTAACTTTTATCGCTTTCTCGATAAACACAGAGCTTCGATTCTTTTGTTCTGTTTCAAAAGTTTTTCCGCCTGCATATATCAAGACAAATTAAGATTTTAATCTGCTTCCTCTGGAACCATACACATGGGCTCGATTACCAAATATTCTTATGTATTATTAATGTTTTTAATGCTCCATTTATTTGCATTATGTTTTTCTGGTCTGTGCGTACGTTCGTCCGTTCGTCTGTTTGTTTGTCCGTTTGTCCAGCTTCAAGTTAAATAAAATTGAAACTTAGTACACATTTTCCCTATGGTATGATCTTTTTAATTCTAATGCCAAATTACAGTTTTATCCCATTTTCATAGTCCACTAAACATAGAAAATGATAGTGTAGATGAGGCATCCGTGTACTAGGGACACATTCATGTTTCTTCAAATTTTCGTCGTATCGCTGTCAATTTGTGTTAAAATGTTAACGTCGATATCAATAAATATTTCATTGTTTACGAGAAATATGCAATTTACAATCATTGTTATAAATCCTAAATATGGCCAATTATATTATAGTTTAAAAAAAGAAATTTATGAAACATATTTATATCCGCTAACCGAGCCCCTATTGAGATCGACAAACTCAACAAAAAAGCTTTGAATACAATACGGATATTTCTTAGAATTGATGGTCATCCTATAAAAGTTACGGTCGTCCTATATAAATTACAGTCAGTCTTTACAAATTACGGTCATCCTTTACAAGTTATGGTCATCTTTTTACCAATCATGGTCATCCTTGTTTTATGTTACGGTCATCTTGAAAATATTTTGATTATGATTTACGGTCATCTTAACGATTTTTTCAAATCGAATTTCCCGTTTCATGCACATTTCTCCGAAGTAATTAGTGATTTTCGAGTGATTCTTTTATAAATTTACATCGTTTCAATGTATGATTTGTAAAGAAAATGATATAGAAACACTTCAACAGACAATACAGAAACTGACCTAATTTTTCATCCGACATCTTGGGATGACCGTGAATGCAGTTACGGTCATCAGCTTTACCCCAGTGATACTGTTGTTTCGAAAATCAGTAAAATATCATACTAGATACATGAAAAATAATTGAGGTCAAGATTGTTTAAATTAGTACAGTAATGTTTTGAAAAGCAAACAGAAGATGTTTTATGAAAATTTTCAAAAATTATCAATAAATTGCAGAAAAAGACTTTAAAGAACAAATACTACAATAAGATGTCATTGGATATTTAAATCGTGATGATTTATTTGTTGCTCTTACTCTACTCAACATGCCTGTTGTTTACGGTTTGTCTCTATCTTATTATATTGCCGACAATAACCAAACATTTCGAAATCTCCAATTCAGGGAGAGGGACAGCAACCCAAAAACATGTTTTTTTTAGTTAAAATAGTTTTGTTAAGATTAAACAAAGGAGTATTGTCTACTTCAGTTGATTCATCTAGTTCATAAGAAAGATTTGGACTGATTTAGTCATTAATGAAATGAAAGCGTCTTGCGTATTAAATGTAAGCCCGGTACCTTTGATAACTCTTTACATTACTAGGTCGATGCAAAGGCTGGTTGACGTTTCGTCTCCGAGGGTATCACCAGCCCAGCCCAGTAGTCATGACTTCGTTGTTGATATGAATATCAATTATATTGTCATTTTTATAAATTTCCTATTGACAAAACTTTGAATTTTTCGAAAACTAAGGATTTTCTTATCCCAAGACTAGATTACCTTAGCCGTATTTGGCACAACTTTTTTGGAATTTTCGGTCCTCAGTTCTCTTCAACTTAGTACTTGTCTTGCTTCAAAACTATTTTGATCTGAGAGTCACTGATGAGTCTTATGTAGACGAATCTCGCGTCTGGCATATTAAATTATAATTCCGGTACCTTTGATAACTATTTGACAGTTTATTTCTGTCTATCATAATATTCAAGGTAACCAAAAACTGCAAAAGTGAAACACCAAAAAGATACGAATTGAGGAGCAGCAATACAACAACGGGTGGTTTTTTTTTCTATGTCAGATTTGCTCTAAATACTTTCGTTTAAGAAATATGAACCAAAAAAAAAAAAAAAAAACAGTTTATCCCTATGTTTTATTTTTAACCATGTCGGCCATGTTGGTTGACATGATGGGTCGTCAGAAACATTTTTTTAAACAAGAAACCCTTGTTACGATTATGGCCAAGTTTTATTCATTTTTTCTCAGTAGTTTACGAAGGGAATATTTTTAAAAGATTATAAAAACGTATGAAAATGGTTTTACCGTTTAAAAGGTTTTACACTAGTAATTTTGGGGCCCTTTATAGCGTGTTGTTCGGTGTGAGCCAAGGCTCCGTGTTGAAGTTTGTACATTGACCTATAATGGTTTACTTTTATAAATTGTTTATTGGATGGAGAGTTGTCACATTAGCACTCATAATACATGTTCCTATATCTAAAAATGTATAAAATACGCTCAAATATATTTATCGCATACGAAATATAAAAAAATATTGCCTTGATTCCACTTTCTGATGTTCATGATGTTATGGGGTTTGTAATAAAATGAGCAATATGGTGGGTGCCACAGGTTGAGTAGGATCTTCTTAACCCAATGAAGCATCTGAAATCACCCCCAGTTCTCGATGAGGTTCGTGTTGCTAAGTCTTTAGTAAGTTTATTATTGAAATCAAAATAATAGATACCGTAGTTTCTTAAGCGATTTTTTTCAACAGTGAGGAAACATTGTTATATTTGCAGTTACAAAAACATTGCAAATGCAAAAAAAAAAAATCATTGCGGCAGATATAGATTTATTAACGTGATGTTCCAACAGAGTCCCTATCTTTAGTTTCCTATGTTGTGTACCTTTGTATTATTATTTGTCTGTCTGTCTGTCTGTCTGTCTGTCTGTCTGTCTGTTTGTCTTTTTTTTAGCCATGGTGTTGTCAGTTTATTTTAGATCTATGAGTTTGACTGTCCCCTGGAACCTTTGACTCTCTTTTTCGGTTTATATTTTTATTTATGTACCCTTAAAGGTGTGCATGCCTGAATTATGTATAGCATATCTGACTTGGTAAAACTATCAACTGATGACATGGTATAAAATTACATCTGTTTTATTTACACATTGATAACATCAACATGTGCACAAAACAGTATAGTGAAAATAGAAATATATATTACCATTTACAGAACACTCTTTTAATTTGAAATAAAATTACTTCTTGAATCCTATGCAAATGTTAAAGCTTAAACCATTATCCCTTTAAACATTTATTAAATTGTGTCATGTCTCCTTTAAAGTCGATCAATCCATATTCACATTGAAAATGTTTCTTTTTTAAAAACATTAACCGTGACCATGGAGAATATGCCTGAATTAGAAAAAGAACATTACCTCTACGTCGCTGAAAGCTGCATGTACCTTCTGCTGGGGTTCTAGTTATCTGTGATTTCTCCAATTTCTGTGGCGGGTAATGTTCATTCGTACTTCCTAGTTAATTCCATAAGAACAATTAACGTTAAAAATAGACCAAGTATACGTAAATATGATTCAATAATTATATAAAATACACTTTAATTTATTTATTTCAAACAAAATATAAAATATTGCCTAGATTCCTCTTTCTTATGCAACCAATTTATATTTTATTTGTTTATTTAAAGGTATGCTTAATTATATTTAGAGGTGTGGCATGACAAATATGAGATAACATTCAACTAAAGACATGGTACACAAACACACGCACCCGTTTTATTTTTGCATATTGACTAAAGGTGCACAAAATAGGAATTACAGTAAACTAGAAAATTTAAACATTTACAGAATATTTTTTTTAAGAAAAGTACGCCTTCATTGTCATTCACTTGTTTCAGATTAAAGCATTACTCCTTTGCAGTCTGTATAACAGTTTAATTTGCATAAGCGGTAGTCCTAATACGATTATCTATGGCAATCGAAACAACTTTACTTTTTTAACATAAAAAGTTTGTCTACCTTAGAAGCAATATACCAATTTATCATATTCATGGTATATACATTACCCAACAAATTCGGTATTAAAGAGATTGAAGCATCAACTTAACTTTTCTAAAACATGTAAAACGTCATAAACGTTTCAGCAGAAAAATGATGAGCCAAGCTTATGTGAAAAAGGGTATCGTCATGTTTCTCAATTAGATCATCGGCAGATACAATGTAGTATGAAATTGATAATCATTATTCCGGAACAACTTCACAAGGATGGACCTGAGATAAAGATTCTAGAAACTGACCGTGTTTATTATTTTAATTACGTGTTAACGTTACCTATGTGTGTCCTTATTTTTAACCTTTATTATTAATTATTTATCTTAACGAGTCTGTATGCTTATACATCACATTTGTGTTATTGTTGTATTGGGTATCTATGAAAATATAATGTATCTACCATAAAGTTTAGTCCATTATGTTCCACACAAACAAAGGTTTGTACCAAGTAAGAACTATGACAGTTGTTTTCTATTCGTTAGATGTGTTTCAGCTTTTGCTTTATGTTATTTTAAAGGAATTTCCGCTTTGAATTCCGTTCGATATTTTTGTTGTTTCATTTTAAACATGTTTCACATAATAACAATAATAAAAGTAGTAAACATATTAAATATAAATGATTATGAAATCAAGTCGTTCAATTTGACGTTTTTAGTGTAGGTATAATCAAATTATGCGGTTATTTTTATCATGTTAATTACAAATACAAAACAGACAATAGTGCACACGCTGAAATATCTCGCCTTCTATACGTATAATTGATATCATGTTCACAGTCCTAAATATAAAACTTTAAGAAAACCAACATTGAACAATGAACCATTAAATGAGGTCAAGGTCAGATGAACCATGCCATGGAGACATGTACGTCTACCACCTTGTCCATAAAACAAACATAGTTAACCTATTGCATATAGTTTAAGAAAAACAGACCAAAAACACTGAGCAATGCACTGTGAAAATCTAGGTCAAATAAAACCTGCATGACTGACATAAAAATTATAAAATATTTCCATACACCAAATATAGTTGACGTTTTGCATATAGTATTTGAAAAAAAAACTAAAAAACTTAACTTTGACCTCTGAATCATGAAAATGAGGTCAAGGTCAGATGACACTTGTCAGCTAGACATATACACCTAACAATAATTCCATACACTAAATAAAGTAGATCTATTGCATACAGTATAAGAAAACAGACCAAACTACAACAACTTAACTATAACCACTGAACCATGAAAATAGGGTAAAAGTTAGATGACATCTGCCAGTTCGACATGTACACCTTACAGTCCTTCCATAAACCGAATATACTACAACTATTGCTTAAAGTATCTGAGAGGACTTGACCACCAAAACTAAACCTTGTCCACTGCTCCCTGAAATGAGGTCGAGGTCTAGTGAAAACTGTCTGACAATCATGAGGACCTTGCAAGGTACGCACATACCAAATATAGTTATCCTATTACTTATAATAAGAGAGAACTTAACATTAAAAAAATCTGAACTTTTTGTTCAAGAAGTCACTGAACCATACAAATGAGGTCAAGGACATTGGACATGTGACTGACAGAAACTTCTTAACATTAGACCTCTATAAACAAAGTATGAAGCATCAGGTCTTGCATCTTTTAAAATATAAAGCTTTTAAGAAGTAAGCTAACACCGCCGCTACCGCGGTATCCGCCGCAGCTGCCATCGGATCACTATCCCTATGTCGAGCTTTCTGCGACAAAAACATAATTTGGTTTATCTGTTCTCTTGCTGTTCCTTAAATACAATGCATTTTCATTTGGGTTTACTTTTATATTTGTTACAAACACCAACCGTGTCTAGACATACAGACAACGGAAGAAGAGATATGAATCTAGAAATTGTGTACTTGTACACTTAAATATGTTGAGAAACTTAAATGATATATTCATTTAATGTAAGCAGGGAAAACATCAATGGTCAAATATATGACTGTGTATTTGTTGTTTAGTTTAAACATAGCTATGTATAGTGTATTGGAAGTTATAGCAACTTATATTAATACCTTTCCACTTTACAGGTGCGAGTGCTGCCTTGTAGCGGCATTTACCTTCTCTTTTTTAAATCTACAAGGATGCCTTTTACATGCAAGAGATGCAGCTCTTTATTAACATGGGTACGCCATTTGTCGTCCCTTTCAGACGGACTATCATGGTCTCTCAAGACCATACTCGTGAATGGTGTCAAGGGAGAGCCAATAAAGTTAGTCCTTAAAAATTCATGTTTTTCTCTATCTATAATAATATGTTAGATACAAATGTACATATGTTATTATTAAAAAAATTATCAAGATTAATAGAATGTTTAATGTAAAGACACATCTGCTATTTTAATTCTTATCAATTTTCAGACGTTTTTTTTTATTTCTACTGTTGTGCAGTCGGTTCATTTTGTTCTCTGGAGTAAAAAAAAACTGGATAGTGAAGTTTAACATTAAAATCATATGAATGTCTTTCTTACAACAGTTTTGAGATCAATTTAAACTTACCGCAGGGATACACTATAATAAACACAGCAAATACTGAAAATAAAAATATATTTAAAATTCTAACTTATTCGTATTTGAATCTTAATAACTCTAATCAGCATGCTATATTAGTTCACATTGAGCATTTTCAACTCTAGATTTCACTTTTATAAAAAATAAATGATTATGAAAAAATGTTAGGTGTTGTTTCAATAGATATGTCTTTTCGTCAATATATATTTGAAAATATGTCTTTTTCTTCAATATGTATTTTACAATATGTTTTTTTTTTCTTTATGGACTTTTTGTCGATTATAAATAGTATGATTGTACTAACCTGTCGTCAAAATGATAGTGAATACCAACAATGTAAATACAACCCATCCAAATACATTCGAAAAGATATCTGAAATTATGATTTTTATCATAAGAAATTATTCAATCCTACGTACAGCATAACATTTAGGAATAAAGTCAAAAATAAACCCAATAAAGCTTATAAGTATAGATTATCGGGTTTTCTACACATTGATATCGTAAAATATCAGCCGCGATTCACAATGTTAACCTTTTTGGCGAGTGAGCGCAGCTAACGAGATAAAAAGTTTCACATTGTGTCGAGTGGCTGATATTTTACGATATCTATTCGACGAAAACGCGATTATCTGTATATCGTTCTATTACTGGTATTTTCCCTCTTCCTAATACAGTTTTACGCTTGACGATTGTGACGTCGATGATAACTTCTCCTCTCACATTGTGACGTCGTTGATAACTTCTCCTCTCACATTGGTACGTCGCTGATAATGTCTGGTCTCGTTTTTGAGCCTTGATACGAGAATTACGGAGTGACAGAGCAGGGTGCTATACCCGTAGGGAAGGACAATAATCCAGATTTCAAGTCGATCACCTGCTTAAGTGTATGGAATAAGCAAAGAAACGCTAAGTAAATTGAAAGAAGCAGGGTGGTGATCAACAATCATTTTAAATCAATGTGCAGGACGTAGTTGACGTAGTCCTCTAGTGGGTCGTTGAGCTAGCGACAAAACTATGTTTAATCCGAATTTTTTTCCTAAGAACAGGCCTGTGTCAAGCATATATGACAGATATTTTATGTGCATTCCAATAGTTGATAACGTTTGATTATGTCAGGTTTTATGGACATTTCCATTTTTGGTTTAACTTTTTTTACACTTTTTGTAGATCTTGTAATTTTGCTTTGAATAGTCATTACCTAAGTAAAATAGTGTAATTATAATAGGCAAAACGTTTTTCTACATTGTCGAGGAAATTTCATTTGAAACTCCCATAAATGTGTCATCCAATCGTTTCGGTAATTTTACAGTTTTTACTATATCTTACAATACTAATCATTACTGCTAAAACTTCTACGCACCTTTTAAAGAAATCGAGATAAAATGCAAAAATTGCGATAAGAGTCAAGCATATTTAAAGACAAAACTGCTTGTCATTTGATAGTGTTGTGCCTATTGATCGTTTTATATGAATCGTTTTTTTTTTAATTTTGTCTTAAATTTCAAGAACCTATCTATCTGATATCAAGTTGTAGATACACATTTGTCAAAACCATTCATTTCAGAGCAATTACACGAATAACTATATTAGGAAGATATCCAATGGTTCAACTCAAATCAACTTTTTTGCAAGTCCTGTTTTGATAATATCTTTTTTGAACAGACCCATTAAATATACCATTCTTACAGTTTTACACACTACACACGTCCACGCGTTTCATCTGCAAAACACTGATCATTGACTCTCGAAAAAAAAAAAAGACTCCTCCGTAGCTGTGTAACCACTTTGTATATCTAATATTTGGTAAAAAAATTCATTAAAAGGACAATAACTTCTCAAAATGCTAAAAAAGCCTACTCACTATTTTAGTCATGTTTACGTCCTACTTTTAAAAAAAAAATTCTTTCTCGTTTGTTTCTATTGTCTAAGACAAAATGCAAGTCTCCAAAAGTACAATAACTTCAGTAAAGAGTCGTCTTAATGTTAAAGCTATCATGTATAATTTCTGAATCGTGTCGTGTTGATAATTTTGCTAACTTCACTTTCTATTATCTGACGAGTTCAGCAATTTTCCCTTTTTTAAATATAATTTAACTCTTTCTTTACAAGTATATTAAAATTTTCAAAATAAAAGCAGTAATGATCTCGACATTTTGAACACTTCTGCCATTTCTGCTCCACCATATTAAACAGGTAAACTTGTCTGTATTTATAGCGGTTTTCAAGATTATAGACAAAACTTGTATTTTCAACATATATTCTATTTCAGTCAAAAAAGCCATGTTGGTTTATAGACAGGGTAATTGGACACATGTTGTTAGCTACCGCCATTACTATGGCGTCAAAGTTTGGTTGAACTTTGCTTGGTCGTTTAAACATATTAAAATCAACATTTGTTCTAAGAGGTCAAAGAATAAAAAATAAGCAAATATCGTCATTACAGGGCATCACACTTATTAAGAGCCATCTTGCGATTTCGGTAATATTGACTTATTTGTAGATTTTGTTTGTTGATTAATTTTGCGATATAAAGTATGTGTCTGTACTTAATAGTTTCCACAACAAAAGTTTAAAAACAAAATCAAATGTTTTAATGGGTTATACCTACTATAAATAGTTTTGGGCAGTTTTGACGGAAATCCACATTAGGTAGATTACATGATATGAACATTTTTGCCACAGTTAGAATTTCTCATTTCATTGCTATTTACAAAATTTACAAAATAATAGCATCTTGGATATTATCCCAGTGTTCTATTTAAGTCACGTCAGTCATTGTGGTTTAACACACACATTAATCAAATTAGATACCCCAATGCTTATTTTGGCCAAGTTCGGCAGAGTAGTTTCAGAGGAGAAGATTTTTGTAAAAGCTCAGGGAAGGCAACAAATACAGACGCCATATACTTAGAAAATCTCACTTGGCCCTTGAGCCTGAATGTTTGAAGGCTAAATAAAGTAGAACATTGAAGACCATTAAGTAGCCTTTTCAATAGTCGTCTGGCGCGAAAAGGACGATAACTCAATTTTAGAATTTAATATTTTTGGAGACGGTCAATTTCCGGAATTCCATGCTTGATCATCCCGATTTTTTCTTTGGCCGTTGACAACAGAATTATTGCTGCATTCTTTGACAATAATGTATATTTAATAAGGCAGTATTATCAATGTATTATCGTGGTATCAATATATGTTAGAAATGTTAGATACCTGAATTATTTGTAATTTTGGCAAGGACAATTCATCACGTCCCCTAAAAACCTGATTTTGTAAAATATTACTTATCGGCATCTCCGGGCGTCAAGCCAGAGTAATTTCCTGATAATCTTTACTACAGCATTCTGATTGTTATTAATTGCTACATATTACCGCTTTTTTGTAAATCGATGTTTGTTTACATTATCAACAAATTTGAGTAACATTCTAGGTCGAGTTGTCGTTCGTGGTGTATAGTTTGTTCCAAACCATTGTTTGTTTCTGGTACAGGTTGGCAGTTGTTTATCAACAATAAAGTTGTTGCAACATAAACACATGTTATTTTCAGTGTGTATGTGTGTTTTTTCTTTCTTTCTAATTAGTTATGATTGTTTATAAAAACAAAATGTTTTTAAATTCATTTGGAAGACAGGATTGTCATGTAATTGTTATTTCCCTTGTTTAAAAATAGAAATTGCGTGTTTCTATATTTAACGATTTGCATGACACTATTTAGTACATATTTATTAAATAATATAGATATTGCTGTTTTGAATTCATTGTTAAAGAGAATTATATATGTTCTAAAATTTAATATTTGCATCGTTGCTTATCATTTATAACCTTTGTTGAAAGACTTAATCATTTTAGATAAGTTGTTTGAAAATATTGTTGGTTACAAACTTCCTTCTGTTGTTTGATTGAAAGCAGTCAATGGCGCTTTTCAAGGACTGCCAACGCTAATACTGTATATGGTTGGTAACAAAATTGAATGATTAAGATGTTTATAAACTGACATTCAGTCCGACCATGGGAAGCTGTGCTCTGCCGGATGCGTGCTCAATTATTGGAGTCATTTAATGCTACATTTCTCTACTTTAGGTCTACATAATAAAAATTATACTTATTGAAAAAAAATATATATTGTTTTCATTTATTTTATTTAGATAGCGCTATCACATTCGGCATCCATCGTATTTTTATTTATCAGTTGTCAAATTAGACCAATCTGTGGTCTGCATCCCCTGCATAATTGATCCTTTTACATACATGTCAGACCCCACTCCTTTATTTCTTTAATTGCTTTCAGTTATTTGGTGGACACAAGGAATTGATTCCCAGTTCCCTCCCCAAACTCCTACATCACTCCATATTCTTTTCCTCTGCACTCTTATTTTTTGATCAACAAGAATTATCCCTGTTTTATCAAACTTTTCTCACGATTAAGACCACACCTGCCTCAAGCTTTCATCCATCAAATTCTCTTTTCTAGTCCTCTTATTCCACAGTTCCCATAATTCTGTCCAACCCCTTTAAAGTGTCCCAACGACTCGCACCCATTAACAACCCATCATTCGACAAATTATATTAAACAACCTGATTTGTCTCCTATATGCTAAAATTACGAGTCAGGTTTTTTTGCTTTAATATAAATGGCAATTTTTTTTCACACATCTCGTTTTTGAACTCCCATGCGTATTTGTTACTATCAACTATATGGCATCAATGCACACAATTCAAACGATCTTTTCACAAAACCACAAAAATTGCATAGCAAATACATTCTCAGGATTTTTAATAATGTTTACTTTGCGAGCACAAAGTGAGGAATTAATTATAAAACAATTTGGTAAAGCAAAATAAATAACTAAAAGATGTTTTAAAAATAGACTATAGTGGATGAGCTTCCCCTTCGCGTAACAAGATTTATCTCTCCTGGGATTTAAACACAATAAGATTGAGATTGAATTGTTTCCCTTTGATAACAACCAGTTCCAAAGCAAGATCATTTGTTTGATGATTTTTAATTGATTAACAATATTTTGATAAAGGAAAAGGATAATACTTTCAATTTCGGGGTGTCACAAAGACTTTTTCACCTTCTATTCTAATTTTACATTAAAACCCAAATTTAGATGAAAAGGCTACATTAAGACAAAAATATCAATCTAAATTTTGTATCTATCTATTAGAGTTTCCATTTTTACAGGCAAAAATTACAAGAAATGAAATGCTCCTCTGTGCGCAACTTGATAATTAAGACAGTAAAGGTCAAATCCTTACCATTTGGGCAGGATGGACACTAAATGTAAGCTTGATATAATTCTGAAATTAAATGATGCTTTAGATTTTGACACAGCATAGGTTTCAGCTATACAATGAATGTAATCGAAGGAGTAAATATATGAAATTACCCCGTATGGTCCAATATTCAAAATATAAATGCATGGTTATACTCAGCATATCAAAGAAGCAGGATAATTTAATTTTTAATGAACTGTAAGCTCTAATTCGGGACCCTTTTGACCTCAATGTGAACCAATTAGTTAACGGGGTCCATAATCAAAATTTAAGGTTAGATTAACCAAGGACAAAACAATACACAAATAATTTTTGTCGAAATGAAACATTGTTCAATTCTTGACACTGATTTTGACAAGCTAGTAAACTTTGCATAAATTAAAAAAAAATCTATTGGCATTTTTGTATTTAGAAAAAAACACTAAATCATTGGAATTCAACTTTTGTTGAAATCAAACTAAGCTTAATTTTGGACCCTTTGAACCTTAATCAGAACCGATTGAAAAACTGGGACCAAACTAACAAATATAAATACATGATCATGCAACATAAAAATCCCCACCTTCCTTTTTGTTGGTATGGAACTTTTTTATATCATGAAGAGTTTAGCTTCAGATCAGTTTAAATGAGGTATTGAGTTGATATTTCAGTAACTGTTAGTATTTCTTTGTTAATTTATGTTTCATTGTCATTTTCTTTAGTTACCTATTCTGACATCGGACTCGAACTTCCTTTAATTTGGGATTTATTTGCAATATTGCAGACCCGTTGATGGCCATTTGGTGGTAGAATCTGTTTTTCTAATGATTTTCAAATATTAAGCAGGCAAAATGTTCCGTTCATTTCGAGTGATCTGCAAAAATATGTGCTCTTACTACGTGACGTCATTAGGCATGATCGCCTTTTTTCATGCCGTCACAATAAGAAATTGAGAGGAAAGCAAGCAAATTCGACGTCATAATCGGATTTTAACCAATGAAGAACTGAGATCATACGAACCACACGTTGATTAATTTTGTTTATACAATGGGTGCAGATAGGCCTAAATTGACGACGAATTGGAGATCAAAAGACTTATAATAGTGGAAGCCAGAACATCCTTGTTTATGGCCTCATTTTTGGCATAACATTAATAGATGGTTTGTGCTATCGACTCATAAAATCAATCCCAAACTTTATCGTGAGGTGTGAACCTCGTTGTAACATTTCGTGAAACCATACATCTGTACTCAAGTAAATCTATGGAAACCAAACTTCTTCGGGCACAATGATGACGACGTTTGACATTATATGACCGCAAAAATTATTTGAGACATGCAACTGTTCAACTTTGAAAGTATTTAAATGACTCAAAATTTCAAACTCCTCATGAATCAACAATGTTACTTTGTTAATTGAAAAATATTATTTAAATCAGATGCTTCAAATCGATTTTTCACTTAATGCAATTATAATGGTAACCTATATTTTTTGCCGTATATTTCATTTAATAATTCGGTATTAAAAAATAGAAAAGGGATAGCATTTATGGATTGATACACACTTAATGCTGTTTTCACTCGATGTTTACATGAATATTCTTTCAGAATAAATGTTATTTCAGGCACGAGGGTGATTCAAAGCAATAAAACATACTAAATATATATCAAAAACGAACCATAAATAACCTAAAGAATGAGATTGAAGATTGAAAAAAATCTCGGAATCCCTGCTGACCGATGCTGTAGTAAAGTTTATAAACCTTCCTCGATGGATGAAGACGGAAAAATTGTTTAGTATCCTGGGTACACTTTTTTAGTGGACTTTCACTTGTGTACATATATTAACTTAACATTGTCAATTAACAATGAATTATTCATCTACCTATATGTATTTAGAACTTAATATGTCTAGAATGACATAATTGGTATAATAAACATTTCTATTTCTATTTGTGTTTCATTCATTTATTATTGTGTTCAATAGCAGTGCAGATTTATTTAATATGCAATTATTGCACTTACATATAATGATGAAATATCCTGTAGCAATACGTTGCACTATATTTTATATTTATATACTAAACACTATAAAAATCATTCATTACACGTTTGCAATGATTGAAATAAGTCGGAAATTTTTTTAATACTTGTGGGCGCTAAATGTTGATAAAATATAGCACTAGGTTATAGATAATGCATATTTTAAGGTTTTTCTTGTCGTAGAACACACCCCGAGATGTGTTCTACGACAGGAAAAACCTTAAAATATGCATTATCTGACTTATATACCGTCAAAAAAATATTAAATTATAAAGATTTGTAAAATTTAGTATCCTATTTTACCGACAACACTTAAGTGGGTTATTCCTTTCTAATGCGTTCATGTTTTAATACGCCCTGCGGCTCATTTAGAATGTGAAATAAAACTCACTAAATAATTTAGATATAAACCTTTTAAAAATTATAATCCATACACAATAAAAATATTACTGTAACTGCATGAAGTAAGACACAAGTATATTGATACAATCGGATAACGGTGTATGACAAATACAAGACACATTGTAAGTAATTTATTGTACCACTTAGCTTATGAAAAAGGGGTAGGGGGTATGTTTTTTTTTATCTATTTGTTATGTTATTTCTATCGCGGAAAAGTGGTTATTTTTTTAACAATTTTACTTGAATCGAATGAAAAATTCAGAAAGATTGTCTTTTGAATAGCAATACATTTTATTAAAAGATAATCAGGATATAATTATATACCCTCCGCACCCGACCCTTTCGTGAGTTAAGTTAATGTTATTCAATAGAATATAAGATTATCTTATTAGTTGATCATTTGATAGAGTAAAAGGTATACATAAATTTAAAAACAAAAGTTAAGAACTGACACGAAGACGAATATAAATACATGTAGGTCACAGTATGATTTCCTATTCAGTGTGTATCGTTCTGAAAATGCATGAAATATTTGCCACTGGACGTTAAGCAAGCAACCAAAAATCAATCAACCTATTCAGTTTGACTCAATAAGATTTTCAAAATGTTACACACGAATATGTTAAATCTGGATTTATTTTATGAAAGTCTACATTAAAATTCATCTGACATATATGATAATGTTTCTTTATTGTAGCGATAAATTAACAAAACTTCACGTACAAATGTACTTCACGTTATTTGTTTCTAAAATTAAAATGCGGGACTACAATGACGGTTTCTTTTGCACCTATCATCGATTGAACTTTAAAGAATAAATTTCCAAATTGGCAACAAAAAACAATTAGACGAATAAAGTTTTGAAGTAAATCATAGATTGCATGTTTATCAAGGAAAACTCACACAGGTCATTATTTTATGCCTCGGAGCATATATCATTGAAACATGGTATCGTGCGGGTTGATTCTGAAAAAGAATGACCTGTCGTTCTGGAAGAAAATAACTCCATATAAGTATTAATGTAAATTACTTCAACACATGTCAAAGCTTAGATAACATCACTACATTATTTTAAAATAGCTATCACAAATGGCTTCTATTTAATGTCCTCTAGACTTGATAAATATTACATTATATTACTTGAAATTCGCACGACACTACATTTAAGACTACATATGTTTATCATATTCATATTACAAGGATAATTCCTTTTGGTGTTAATTTAAAATATATCGTTTTTCTTCTATTATTCATACATGATAAACAGTAACTGGAGTTTAAACTAAACTCTATTCAATACCGTCATGATATTACAATCCTGATTTGGTTAATATATAAATATTCATTATTTCTCTGTAAATTGAAATAAACTAAACAATAACAAAGCTAAACAAAAAACTAACCATCAGATACCTTTTTTTATTTCTATCATACAATCACATACCTCTAGTAATTGTATCGGTATTTTCTGTTGTAAAGTTCGTATTAACAAATAGTAGCCACCTGAAATAGAAAATTTAGTAAAATTGTTTTCCCCGAGAAGAAAAGTGTTTACTAGTTCTGCCAACCAATATATGTAGCTCTGAACATGATATAATCACGAAGCGTATAAAGAGACCTGCTCAGCTTTCGTTGCGGACTAGACAATAACTGCATAAAACAACGTTATTATTATATCTCGTGTTGTCTTCTTTTGTTAATTTAATGTTTTTTCCTCATTTTAAGATTTTTAGATTAGGTACAGTATAGACAATTGATAAAAAGGTTTACGAAAAAAAAGCAATAGCTATAACGATCTACTATTCGAATTTTAAGATAATGACCGTATCATGCTATTATCAGTTATTATAATAAATAATAAAGGAGATAAAGCGGCTGGGTGCAAAAGTTTCTGTGCAATAACTTATAAACCGTTCAACCAATACTTCGCAAATATATCAATATGTTGAAACTAAACACAAAATCCAGGTCATGTTCGAAACCAATGATTTCTACTTTTACCATGAAGGAGTTATGAAACTTGATTTATTAGAAACTTATTGGAAAATGGCTTTTTATGATTTCTACGTTCAATAATGGATGAACTCTACCAGTGTTGTTCAAATTATAGTATGTTGTTATTGATGACAGAATAGAGGTAAAGAACAAAGTAACGATTTTAAGTTTTACTGTTCATAAGTTATGGATTTTGGTCAATTGGAACATAACACCTATTGTACAGGGTATGGAATTAGCAAGGGCCCACGGGCCATTAGCCCCTAAAATTTGGTGTGGGTTACTTAAATTCCTACTTTTTTTGGCATAGGACTATAAATAATGAGGGCTACAAAATTGAAGCTGCAGACTACCATTGCCAAAGTCTTTTAAAAGTTCCATCCCTGTTGTAGATTGAAAGCAATTACTTATAAACCACTTGGCCATTCTGACCAATGCTTTTAAACTTTTTGAATATAAAAAAGAAGGTGTGGTATGATTGCCAATGAGACAACTGTCCACAATTCTGGACATGTATGTTGTTACTAAATAAAAAAAATTACGGTCAATATAAAAAATCTGATTTTGTATGATTGCCCATGAGACAACTCTCACAGGAGACCAAATGACACAGAAATTAATAACTATAGGCCATCTAAGGCCTTCAAGAATGAAAAAAGCCCATACCGCAATTTCGATATTGATAATTTTTACTTTTCCCGTCTAGAGTCGTGTCTGTGCAATTTGAACAGTTCAATATATGATCTTTAATTTTATGTATATACTGTTATTGAAGACAAAATTGCAGTCAAGTTTCATATTAACGAATTTCATATTTACTTCTCATGAGTATTACAGGCAGTCCTTGAAATATTTTTAAATTTGCACATCATGTTATTTCGTTCAATTACTTAGTAACGGGTAATCCAATGTTTTTATACTTTAATGTGCTGTTACTGATAATAAATAAAACTAGTGGTTAATTTTGATATACTTGTCGATTTTCATTTTTTGCCGTTCAGAAGTAATTGTTCTTCATTGGTTTGAAAATTTGCATACGAAGTGGCAGGTCAGACATCCTGATAGCAGTTTTCAAGTAAGAGCCCCATGTAGTTTGGTGTCATTTGGAACCTCATTTCTTGTTATATTATGTTTCACACTTGAAATAAAATCAATGTATCCACAGCATAATGTAGCTTGTTTTTTGAAATTGAAATACGCTATTTTACCGTTTTGTCTTTGAATATCTAACCAAGGTGTCTTTCGTACAGTTGTATTCTAAAAAAAAACAAGTAGTATACAATAACCTGTAGATATATGATTGGGTAAATATATATGGTAGCCTCTGCGTAGTTCCAGGTTTTCGCGATTGGCAAAAGACACTCAATACACATTTAATTAGAAGTTTACACACATGTAAAGTCACTTGTATTAGCTAGTGGTAATGCCACGGTTTGAGAGTCATATTTCTCAATCTCAAAATGTCTTCCTACATATTATATTAGAAATTGATAGTTTTAAAAAGATTTCGAATTCAGTTGCATTTGGTTACATCTTTTTACGTTTATACTCAAGTTCGTTGAAAACAAAAGTAAAATAACGAATATACCTTGTACATGTTGTAACTCCATGGAAAATTAAAAACGGAAAGTTCATGTAAATAATCAAAAGCTCAAACACTGTTTCACTTTTTTAAATTGTTACTATTATTAACTTTAATCTTATTTCACTGCACAATCAAACATATACCTTCGAAATGCACGAATAACTCTTCAGACGTATTTTTGAAGCAAGAACAGTCATCCTGATAGGGATTGCAAAAGGAACCATGTTGTGGTGTCGAAACAAAGAAATATCCACTAGCACAGTCACATCGACATTGTCGATTGCCTGTAGTAGACCCATTGTGATGAATAACAAGTCCTTTATCCTCACATAAAGCCTTCGTATAAATGCACTCACTGTTTCCCTCGGTACTAAATCCATATGGTTGAAAACGTTCAGGGGAGCATTCTTCGTTATCAATGTCTCCACGAAAAACACACTTTGTACCTTTGTGAAAAAAGTGAACAAATTTTTTAATTTACAACAAATGATCGATAGAGAAAATGCAATACAAATATAAATTTGCTATCAATCAAATGTAATGCTTTCGCCTTAATTTTTATAGGCGTTCTATGTGATGTCTGCATAAAAGTGTCGATTACTTAAAAAAATGTACCATGATAAATAATTAAAAGAAAACAAACCATAAACTCTATTTCTTAAAAGCGACCACTGTTGACACTGTAAGGTGCATGACAAAATTATCAAATAAAGAAGAAAGTTACATGTTGAGCCTCGAATTCTTCTGTTGTCTATATGGCGACGATCCAACAGGTTTGCAGACTTTTTCATTTGTGGCATTGTTAAGCTAACGTATAAATTATAAATTAAATAGAATTTGTTCTAATATTTAGCATTAATAAGAAGATAACTGTGTTGTGTTTTACGCTTGGTCTTCGTAAAACGTGATTTCACTGTGGCAAACAGCTGTTTACCTTGCATCGCTAACATACAATACAGTATTCCCCTAAAACTGTGGTGGCAATCCTTAACCAAAGACCTTTTGATTCAATTCATCAATGATACCATCCTTGTATGCGTAAAATGTGTAATCAAATTAATGGGATCTCGATTTTTTCAGAATCTTGTCCTTGTATACTATAATCAATACATATATGTACATGCTAATTGATGTTAATGCAGTAAAACGTAAAATCACAAAAACAAAACCTGAACAATCAAATCTTTAAATTGAAAAAAACAGGGATTATGGAGGAAAAAATGCCTGACTGTCAGTTATCATCTTTCAATCAGAAACAGAGTGTCGGTTAAACTGTACTGAAATAAACGTAGATTTGAAAAGTCACTAATTGAACTGTAATGTTTAAAAAAAGGTAGACAAGCTATACAAAAACAATTTATGTCTATTAATTAAAAAAAACATACGAAAAAAAAACTCAAACACTTTATATATATCTAGTTTAAGATGGTTTGTATATTTTTAAGAAAAGCATGTTCAAATTTATAAATTGTAATGAACATGATGAAGGAATATGTGCTTACAAAAGTCGAAACAGACAAAATCTGCATGTTTATTTTAACTGTGAACACATATTTGAGATCTTGTTCAGTAAGATATGGATAAAATAAAAACAAAATTTTCCAAATTTGGATCTTTCAAAATATTGAATCTTCAATGCTTGGATTTATCCTTTAAACATGTTTAATTCGAGCGTCATTGATGATTCTTTTGTAGATCAAACTGACATCTGGCATACACAATTATCAGTTTGACATTTCTTATGAATTCTTTTTTTAGAACTTATGAATAGGTTACCCGACGGCCAAAGATCCGGCTTGTCTCGACAAAACTGTCGATACTCGTTCTGGTAATCGTCCCAAAGACAAAAGTATTTAGAGACTTCAACACATGTTTCTTTTGCTTTTATTTTCCATTCAGATTTGTATGGACATCTTTTGTCGTATTCAGTTATGTTAAAACTGTTGCATCTTATTTGATCAAGAAGCAATCCCTACAAAAAAGAAGATTCATTATTGTAACTGTAAACTCGCCTCGTTGGCAATGTTCAAAACTAACAATCTTTGGCGCAGAGATCACCTATCCGTTCCGTTCAATACTTTGTAACACTACACTCAATATAACCTCTGCCATACCTTTTTTTGCGTACTTTTTTGTTCCCAATCTCTAAACGAAATCTACATTACTGATCATTTCATTAAGATACTTTTTATGGAAAAAAAAAAATCGCATTTTAACGAAGATAAGTATATAAAATGGAAAATGTTGCTATGTTTGATAAGTTATACTTAAAGTTGCATTTCCTTTAGAGATTAAATGTCATTCGTAAACACAGCCGGTTGTGAAGGGACTATTTTGTTACCGTTATTACCCTTTTATTAATATTTCACATTAACTTTATATTAATTTCTACCTATAATTGCAATAATTATTATGTTCTGTAAGGCCTGTAATAGCTCAGGTTTCCGGAGATATCCTTTTCAAATGTTGATCCTGTCACGTTTTTTTAACAAAAATTGATGAATGACATTCCTGTCTCCGAAAAAAACCATGGTGCATCTATGTTTGTTTTGTCATGGTTAGGAAGATTAAGGAATGGAAGCAAAAGCTACATGTATTATACAGAAAATATAAACCAATGTAAGCCATTTGATAAGAAAAAGAATTATTGGCAGGGCTCATTTTTAACAAAACATCAGAAATCAAATAATGGGGGGGGGGGGGGGCGGTGGATACAGCCAACACAGTATTTATAACAACAATAATTGTTCACTTGTATAAAAAAAAAGACACCCTGCTAGCCACTAATAGGTCTTAAACAATACCCCACATCCATAAGTGGACTTCAGCTGGCCTCTACATGTATGTAAATAATATTTATATGCTGTATTCTATTGATAAATTGTAAATAAAGATATATGTAGGTTGTCACTTCCTTAGTTTACAATTTTTATACTTTGATATAAGTTATAACTTATATCAAAGTATAAAAATTAATTTATCTACATTCATACCTACACAATTTAGTCCTTATAAATATGATGTCTTGCAAGTATATTTTTTTCTGCCAGGATGAAGATGTTTTTTATAATAATTATTTTGACTACATTCAATACCCAAAGATTTATTATAATATCAGTTAGTGGATCTGCCACTGATTTAAAGTCTACCACCAGTTCCATGTTGTACAGTTTTTCCAGAAAGAGTCTTCCACAATTTTGTCCAATTAAGTTGGTTCAGCAGGGGATACAAGTACAACTGACAAAACAGAGAAAGTAAAGTAAAAGTACTCACATATCATTTTGTTTTCTAGCAAGGACTAGAGAGTGAAGTGTTTATAAAGTGACAAATTAAATATGATAGTAATAAATTGTAAAATGATAGTAGATGCATAACTAAATCAATTATTATATTTTTCTTAGATTCACCATAGTTTGATTTAAAATAAATATTTTTCTGGTACAAATGTGGTAGTTCAAATAGTTTTTGCACTAATATGTGTTATTTTTTTATAGTTTTGCTAACAAATGCACACAAAGAAAAAATAGATAGGGACAGCTGGTAAAGTTTTGCCTATTTATTTGATTATCAGACAATAAAAATATTCTCTGAAATTTTACAAAGGCCAAATGATACCATGATGGGTTGCTTTACTGTAAGCTGTCAATATAATGAATACACTGAAATTAAGAACACTTTAAGTTTGAATGTTTATGACTTAACAGAAATGTGGTTATAATTCTCATTAGAGCTATTTTCCTAATGCTTGTAAAATAAGACTTTGGTTGGCTTGCCTGCAGGGTTCCCCCTGGGTCAATTATTTTCTTCGCCACCTCTTTCGCCAAAACAATATATTTTTCGCCACTTTAATTTTTTTTTCGCCAAGTAACATAAACATATTTTTCGTTTAAAATTTACCTTTTTTTTTCTACCCCCTCCCTTAAATAAGATGATTTTGCCCCATTGTGTCTATCATTATTCTCTCAAACTTGTTTTTAGAGTCTACATTTAATTGAATAAACACTAAACATTAACTTTAAAACAACAGAAATTGTTTTTAACTTAAAAGGGTAAAATATTCATTGTATTTTAAACAACTTTTCTAAATGAGGGGGCAACAATACTTGTAATAATAAAGAAGATATAAGTCCTGGAAGATATAAGTCCTGGAATATAACAAAATTAATGGACATGTTTTGATCATATAATACCAGTATAGTTCGTAGGGAAAGTTTCTTTAAAAGAAAAATACTGATGTGCACTTTTGTACTAAGAAGTGGTTTTTACAACAAAACAAAAGCTTTTATCACATGAAATTAATCCCTCATTTCATGTGTAGTCATTACATTGAAGGGTAACTCTCATTCGAGGGGTTGTTCCCAACCTTTTTGATATATTTCTTCATGAGGACAGTTTTTTTTTCTTGACCATCGTAAATGAAAAAGTTTAGACGTAAAACATTTTTTGTAAAACTATGTTTGAAACACGTTTGTCACTCAAACGACTTTAAAGTAGTCTCCCTAATCAATTACCTATATTAAAGTCAAAGGATAATTAAAAATTTTAAATCGGAGATTTTTCTTGTTTTCGAACATTTTTCGCCACAACAACAGCTTTCTTTTCTAAACTATTGTTAAGGTTCATCATAACAAACGGACAAATATGGCTGTATTTACATGCCAAAAACTACTCTGAGTACAGACTTACCTGTGTGAAGTTGGAAAAGTTTTAATGCCTGGCATCCACTAAATATATTAAAGTTAAATGCATTTTGTGTTTCAGAAAGATAAAATCTCTTTTGGATTTTGATGGGCATTTTTTTTCCCTTCATGCATAAGGTGTGAAAATTAACTAAGTTGTGGTACAACTTTGAGATGCTCCCTCAGGTAGAAAACCTGTTTGTATTGTTTTGATTGTCCTTAATTGACATGGACAAGAGGTATCTTCACAACTATAGGTGAGTTAAAGAGTGTATCTGAGTCAGTGAGTGGACAGTATCAAAGTAATTTAGGTGTTTGTTTATTTTTACACCTTCTGCAGAAAGGAATAAACATGCCCATCAAAAACCAAGAAAGATTAAACAGAATCTGATTTAACTTTTATATATTTAGTGGATGCTAGACCTTAAAACTTTCCAAACAGCACAGGTAAGTCTTTTTGTAGTTTTTGAGGTGAAAATACAGCCATATTTGTCTATTTGTTATGATGAACCTTATAAGGGTAGGAGACGTCAATTGTTTGCTTCAAACACGTGCGTCGCAAAGTGGTAAATAAATTCTGTATGTGACATTTAGCGGAAGCCATTTAACCATATCATTTTGTCAAACAATTCAATCAACACCTTTATTGCGTAAACCCCTGAGGGTTAACCACTGGGGGTTTACGCAGTATATATTGGACAATGTCCGTAGTCTTTCGGAACACCGGATGTTATTCGGAATACATCTGTTCTTTCTATTGCCACCTTTCATGTACGTGCGCAATAGCTTACCAATAGACCTGTTGAATAAGCATTAGCATCTTAAGAGGCTACAGAAATATGTTACATATAATGCGAAATTTATCATGAGACAAGCTTTTTTAATGAGCATTTGAATACTTTCTTGCATGCAATTACAATCTGCTAATATTTACCTTACATATATATGCGTAATTATTTTAATTAGAGTCAAACGTTGAAACCAGCTGTGTCAATTTATGAGATAAGATATCATGTAAACAATGCGATTTATATTCGAAAACGAGATTTGTCAGAACTAAAATCTATAAAAGTAGTATAAAATTATTACTCGCTTTTCATTTAAGATTCTGAGACTAGGGAAGATGTACGAGATGTACAAAGCAGGCTATTTATTTATTTTTAATACTGAAATTAAGAGGAAATCCTTCTTGCACTTCATTAAAATTTGACATCTAGGATAGACCAAGGACGTATATCATCTAATATACGTCCTTGAATAGTTGTAAAAAAACGAGGAATGTACAAAAAAAATCGTTTATTGAAAATACTGTTAGAATTAATTAAAAATGTACAGTTCCGTTTTATTTTCTTAAAATTGCACATTCAAATACAGTTATTTTCTTTATTCAAATATTGCAACACTATTTCCTTTTTGTAAAAGGTACATCTGGATCCTTTTCGTTATTAAAATGTGAATAAGTATAGGGAGAGGGTTGAGATCTCACAAACATGTTTAACCCCGCTGCATTTTTGCGCCTGATCCAAGTCAGGAGCCTCTGGCCTTTGTTAGTCTTGTATTATTTTAATTTTAGTTTCTTGTGTACAATTCGGAAATTAGTATGGCGTTCATTATCACTGAACTAGTATATATTTGTTTAGGGGCCAGTTGAAGGACGCCTCCGGGTGCGGGAATTTCTCGCTACATTGAAGACCTGTTGGTGACCTTTTGCTGTTGTTTTTTTTCTATGGTCGGGTTGTTGTCTCTTTGGCACATTCCCCATTTCCATTCTCAATTTTATATATTAAATATGAAGAAACAAAACTTAAACTGAAATCTAAAACTGTATTTAAAAAAAAAGCAGACTTAACAGGATTTTAGCAGACTCAACATGATCAGCGATAAGATATCAAATATATATTTATAGACACCGGGTGAAGATAGATGCCGAGACAGAGATAAGAAAAAATAATTTCTTTGATATAGTTATGGTCAACGAACAGATAAATTTATCTTACTTTATGTTCCTGTTGTAATTAAGGCTCTTCAAAATGTTCGTCAAAATAAAAATAAATAATTATTACCTCTTGAAGACGATCAGATGATGAATTTTCGGTTTCATATTAAGTATACGAAAATGTAAAACAGTGTAAGGAGATCTTGAGCCATCTCACTGATCAGTAGACTACACAGTGCCCCAAATGACCAGCATAAAACTATCCAGCAAGAGAGAAAAAGGATATGTCAATATAAGAAACTAACAAGGCAACTTCAGTTCAATTTCAATATTTAGATTTTTCTAATGAATTTGTTAAATGTCAGAGGGAATATCTTTTTAAATGTGGTAGGAATACCAGTGAGACAACTCTCCGTGAAATGTTATACACAGTGTAGTCAAAATTAGCAGTCATATGTTATAATATAGCCTTCATAACAAAGGCTTGGGTCACATTGGACAGCATCCTACTAAGGGCACCAAAACACTTTTATAAAACAATTTAAACAGAAAAAACAAATATAATTTAACTTGAAACCAGAAACAAAAAGCAAATATGAACTGCACCAAAAAAAAGACAACTATTAAACAACATGCTTCTGACTAGGAACATGTGCTTATGAATACATCTGGTTTAAAAGAATTAATTTACATACATACCATTAGGTTTAAGCTGTTTTGTCTAGGCTATAATTAATGCATTTGTTTTAAGGCGAAGAGGATATGGTGCAATTCAAATTATATATATTAACAATTAAACTTGCAGGCCTTTTTCATGACCCACAATTTGAAATATAAGAAAACATCAAAATAAAAAGGGACATTCGGAAAGTATCTTCAAAGCGAGTTAAAGTTTTTAATAAAAACCTTGTAGAGCAGTAGTGAAGATAACGATAATGATCAATATCAAGCCATTGTTCAAATAACCATGAACATATATCAAATTTCAATAAAAACAGCTATTTTACAGGTTCACGTATTGCGTTTCTTAAACACAAATAATCATTAATTGATTAAATTTCTTCACATTTGTATTTGAACTTTAGCCTAAAAACTAACTCTTATAAAAAAAACCCACCTTAGAATGGAACATACAGTGGGTTACTTAGCATGTTGACTTTCGGGAGAGAGGAGGGAAAAAAATATTCCTTGGAGGTGTGGACAATGATTCCTTTAGTAGGAATATTTTAACCAAAAATGAACAATCAATGTCAGTTTTTAATTCTTATGCCACAAGAATGATATAAAACAATACATCTTTATTAAACAATTATCTAATATTTAATGCCAAACAAGCATTTGGGTTTACGATTGCATATCTTTTTTTTTTTAAAGAAAGCAACTTGTTAATTAGTTCTTTGCTGTCGATAGCTATAAAATGCAATCAGCTGATTATTGATTTTCTGTCCAAATCTGAATGAGGCCAAGGTGAATTCCGAGTATTGTCTGATCACCTAAAGTCCGAGAAACTCGAAAAAAAAAGTAAATAAATAAGATGGAGGAAAATAAATCGCTATATATATATTTCTTTCGACAAATTCTTTCGCAAATGACGAATTTTTATCGCCACAATTATTATTTTTTCGCAAATTGCCAGCGGAAACCCTGCTTGCCTGCAATGTTAGCTCAAGCATTGTAATTAAGATTGTCATCTTCAAACAATATAGAATTAGATAGGCAGTTATAGTTATTTAAACTTGTATATTATATTTCAATTTAATTGAATGTTATCCCAATAACAATTGTACAACATACAAACAAAACAAGCAAGCTAACCAAATTCTTACTCTACATACATTAGGAAAATTATACAAAAAGATGATTTAAAGGGGCATCTGGAGTAAAAAGACAGGCTACAGAGTATAACATGACATATATACTGTCAAAGTTTTATTCACAAAATTCACAATGCTACAAAGAACTGAATTTTTATATAGTTGGTTATTGTTGTGCTATTCATAGACATCTTCTGTGTTATTACTCTATTTACATGCAAACACAGGATCATACAAATCATACATAGTAAACATTGTAAAAAGATGTTAATACATGTATAGTGTATGTAGAAATTGAGTCAATATCTAGCTATAGGAGTAATTAAACAATTAAAAATACTGTCTTTATTAGCTCACCTGGCCCGAAGGGCCAAGTTAGTTTTTCTCGTCACTTTGCGTCCAGCGTCCGGTTTCGTCGTCGTCCGTCGTCGTTAACTTTTACAAAAATCTTCTCCTCTGAAACTACTGAGCCAAATTTAACCATACTTGGCCACAATCATCATTGGGGTATTTTAATTTAAAATATGTGTGGCGTGACCCGGTCAACCAATCAAGATGGCCGGGCCATGGCTAAAAATAGAACATAGGGGTAAAATGTAGATTTTGGCTTATTATTTTAATAACTCTGACACCAAAGCATTAAGAGCAAATCTGACAAAGGTAAAATTGTTTGTTAGGTCAAGATCTATCTGGCCTGAAATTTTCAGACAAATCAGACAACCCCTTGTTGGGTTTCTGCCCCAAAAATAATAATTTTAAATAAAATTTTGCAGTTTTTGGTTTTTATCTTGAATATTATTATAGATATAGATGAACTGTAAACAGCAATAATGTTCAGCAAAGAAAGGTCTACAATTAAGTCAACATAACCAAAATTCTCAAGTGACCCTGGATAGAGATAAACTGTAAACAGCAATAATGTTCAGCAAAGTAAGATCTAAAAAAAAGTTAACATGACCAAAATTGTCAAAATTAGTATCCTTTAAAAAATCTTCTCCTCTGAAACTACTGGGCCAAATTTAACCAAACTTGGCCACAATCATCATTGGGGTATCTGGTTTTAACAATGTGTGGCGTGACCTGGCCAACCAACCAAGATGACCGCCATGGCTCAAAATAGTACATAGGGGTGACATGTAGATTTTGGCTTAAATCTCTTAAACCAAAGCATTAGGAGCAAATCTGTCAGGAATAAAATTATTATGAGATCAAGATCTATCTGCCCTAAAATTTTCAGATAAATCAGAAAACCCCTTGTTGGGTTCTGCCCCCAAAATAGTAATTTTAAATAAAATTTTGCAGTTTTTGGTTTTTATCTTGAATATTATTATAGATATAGATGAACTGTAAACAGCAATAACGTTCAGCAAAGAAAGGTCTACAATTAAGTCAACATAACCAAAATTTTCAAGTGACCCTTTAAAGAGTTATTGCCCTTTATAGTCAATTTTAAAAATTTTCATAAATATTTAGAAAATATTTTCCACTGTAATTAGTTGGCAAAGTTCATTATAGATATAGATAATTGTAGCAACAAGAATGTTCAGTAAAGTAAGATCTACAAACACATCACCATCACCAAACACAATTTGTAATGAATTTATCTGTGTCCATTGTTTAATATGCACATAAACCAAGGTGAGCGACACAGGCTCTTGAGAGCCTCTAGTTTTTAAGTTACCATTAATTTAAATTGCAGTCCTTCAAATGACCATGACCATGAGTACAGTTGTAAATTATTAATGGAAGAAGAGGAAGAAGTTGATGGACAGGAATACAGTAATCAGACAAAAACAATTATGCATATGTTGAATAAAACAAGTGATTTTTTTTTTAACTATGCCAGTTTATTAAGAATAGACCTGATTTGGATATACATGATGAAGATAAATACACCATAACAATATTTAATTTGACTTTATTCTTTTGCAGGAAACCAAGTATGAAATTGAGAGGGTTCATTATTTCTAGTATATTATATCATTCATTTATACTTTGGATTGCTATACAACTATGAAAACAGCTGATCATACACAAGCCACCATTTGTTATTTTGCAACTCACTAATTGCTTTATCTTTTATTTTTGCTTCAATTTACTCATTTGGCCCTATGTTGCTTCTCCCGTTTTTTTGTTTTTTTTTGCTTGAAGATAAAATTTTTGCTCTATACTAACAAAGTTCATTATATATCAGTCTGTAAATAAGGGAAAAAACATTGTTGTATGTTGGTTGGAATCCAACTGCAGACGAACAAATATAAGATAGTAAAGCTTATGAAAGCATTTTCTTTTTTTATCATTTTACAAAATAGCAATGTTTTTTAGGATAATAGCTTCTATAATAATAATTGGAAAAAAAACTTGTATATTTTTCTATAGACTTTTGTTTTTTATTTCATATAAATAAAGAAACACAATTCATTTAATTGGCACTTATGCAAAAAAAAAATAGAAAATGAAATATTATACATGTATATTGATCAGATTGATATTAAAGAATGCTTTCACATTTTGCTTTTCCCCTCTTATAGTGTTGAATTCACTACGATTTTCTACATATTGGTGTTGGTGTTTAAACTAACAGAAAAATATACCAAACTGGACATATTTTTATGCTGTAAAAGTTAGTCTCCATCTGCAGGAGATAGTAGCACAGACTTATTTGTATATTTTTAAACAAAATGCATATGATAGAAAAGCAAAATCATGACCTCGCAAGGAAGGTTGAGGTTTGAAGGTTGGGGGGTTTTGGTACCAACGGTTTATGAAAAAGGGGCAAAAAAGGGGCTCAAATACATTTTGTAAGCAGTTGATTTTGGTTTTCGCTCAATGACTTTAGTATAAGTAAATAGAAATCTATGAAATTTTAACACAAGGTTCATGACAACAAAAGAAAGGTTGGGATTTTTTTTGGGAGTTTGGGTCTCAAAGTTTAGGAATTAGGGGCCAAAAAAGGGGCATAAATAAGCATTTTTCTTGGTTTTCACACAATAACTTTACTATAAGTAAATAGAAATCTATGAAACTTAAACACAAGGTTCATGACCACCAAAGGAAGGTTGGGATTGAGTTTTGAGGGTTTGGGTCCCAACAGTTTAGGAATAAGGGACCAAAAGGGTCCAAAATTAAACTTTCACCGAAAATTGAAATAAAGGGGCTATTTGATATGCCGAATCTAACTGTGTAATTAGATTCTTAATTGTTGGTCTTGTTTTCAAATTGGTCTACATTAAGGTCCAAAGGGTCCAAAATTAAACTAAGTTTGATTTTAACAAAAATTGAATATATGGGGTTCTTTGATATGCTGAATCTTACCATATGTATTTAAATTTTTGATATTTGGGACCAGTTATTAAATTTGTCGGCATTGAGGTCTATAAGGTTCAAAATGGAACTTTATTAGATTTCTTCAAAAATTGAATTCTTGGGGTTATTTCATATGCTGAATATCACAATGAATTTTGATTTTGGATATTGGACAATAATAGAAGAATTTCCAATTTAATTTTAGACCACATTCATTCTGTGTCAGAAACCTATCTTGTGTCAACTATTTATTCACAATCCACTTTCAGAGCTGTATCCAGGTTGAATGGTGTGTCAATACTTGCCTAACTGTTCAGGATTCGACCTCTGGGGTCGTATAAAGCTGTGCCCTGTAGAGCATCTGGTTAAAGTTATACTCATTTTATTATTTTAGCTCCTTAGTCTAGTTTGGACGAATTTTTAAATGTTTAGGATTAAGATGACTTTCAAATTTGCAGTAATATTAATTTGGGTCAAAAAATGGTCTTTTATGCTACTCCTTTGAAATATTGAGTGAAGTGTTGACATTTGAACGGCTGGATTGACAAACAATGGCATACCATGAATATCCCTTATCTTCATAAAAACCAGAAATTACAAAGTTAAAAAAAAGGTTATTATATTATCAGATCACAATTATGTTAACCTGATCATAGGAGGTTTATCTAAAAACATGAGAAGCATTACAAGCCTCCATAGATTATACACACAAATGGAATAAACTCTCACTTTAAAAGAACTTACGAACAAGACTTAAGAACTCATAAAAAAAATGAATCATGTTTCAATGAGTGATTTGGAGTAATTCTAATTGCACATGAAGCTTTGTGTGCATTTAATAGATGTATTAATTACAATTTTATTAATTGTTGTTTTGAAAATTTTGTCTGTCTTCTTAAATCTGTCATGAACATATTGATTGTTGTTAACAATTAAAAATAGAAATAAAGAATACATTTTATCAGTTTTAGCCAATTAGCATGAAAATATAAATGACCTTCACATTGTTTAAATTTTTAATACTTAAAAAAAGCCTTTTCCTTTATACTACTCGTAACTTCAGTAATGTTCAGATAAAACTGATTTAACTTTTCCCCCTAGATTTAAGCATATAAATTCAATGAAATATAGGGTATAAGTCCATTGGATAGCATTCCAAAACACAAAAATCTATTCAGTTACAAATAAAGATCTCCCATCAATAAAAAGAAAACAGTAATAACAGTTGTCTTGCAAAAAATTTATAATGGGTTAAATGCATCTTAAACTGGATACATGTACATCATGTCTGTGCTTAATTAAATGGTTGCATTGATGCATAAGAAAGTTCAGTATTATTACCTTTTACAATGACAATTAAATCATGACCCCACACAATGAACTTGCAGATTGGATCATGTTTTTGACCCATGCATTTGTCTGTCTGTCTGTCTGTCAGTCCTGGTCTTCAACAACTCGTCATCACAACTCCTCTGAAAACACACAGCAGAACTTCATTAAATTTTATAGATGTGCATATCAACAGGAAATTGTGATTCAATTCTTTTTCCCTTTGAACTTATTGGACTCAATATACTTCTGCAACAGTTTTTCATTGCAAATTCTATGAAGCCTCACAAGAGAATTTTTATTAAACTTTGTAGACAACAAGGATATACAAGGTAAATGTGCATATCGACAGGAAATTATGATTCAATTTTTTTTCTAGTAGTTAAAGAGGAAAATTTTTATCAGTTGACTTATGTAAAGTTATAACTGAACCAAGGAATCTGTTGAGATTTTGTTTGTCCAGTGACAATGTGGGGACGTGGGGTATGTGAATGTGCTCACAATGATTTTTGAATTTATTCTGAATTCAATATGGCATGTATTACAAGATGAAAAATTCAAGCTCAATATAGCTTCCAGGTTTTGTTGGCTTACTGAATAAAAAATCTGAGATATGTTTGTTACCAGTGAGACAATAACTTTTTAGCAGTGATAATGGGTCATTGGACCACAATTTGGTTTAACTTGAAATAATAGCAATTGATTAACAGTACATACATTCATCACTGGCACATAACTCCAATATCAATTATTGTTAATGCCAAGAGTATCAGGACATAATTTGGGTGTAACAGCTACCAAAGTATCTGTTAGCTTAAAACCCAGTCCCCAATCATGTATATAAAATAATAGATATTGGTTAATGTGCAGTAAATTTCAAAATTATATGATTGAAAGAAGGGGTCAAAATGCAAGAATTATAGTAGAGTAATAAAAACATCGTCATGTGTTATGCTGCAAGATTCAGAATTTGAAAGAATTATTTCATATAGGTGTCTATGTACTGTAGAATGCTTGCAATAATAGGCCTCATCAAAGCAAAGCATTATATTTTTCTCATTTGGTAGCAGGAACTTTTATTAGGATAGGAACAACCCCAGCAAACTATGAGAGGCTGTCCCTCTGACAAAGGGTTATGCAGTTAAACATGTATCACAGAGATTTGTCAATATTTGCCATTTACCTTGGTTTTAATGGAAGTAACTAAGTTTAAGGGATTCTTATGGTTTGGATACATTGGGCCATAAAAAAAGAATATGTTTGTTTGCCCTTACCTTACCTACCCAGAAAATAGCTACCTAATCAAAATCTTTTATTGTCCTGATTTGAAGAATTTTGTTTTTAATCAGATAGGCAGGAAGACTAATACACATCTGATACTTCAATTTCTTTTTGTTGGAAAAAAAAAAGGAAATGCCTAACTACCTACCCATTGTCCCGACCTTTGAATGTAGGGTTTGGGCAAACCAAAATATTTTTAAGTGTAGCCTTGTTGTAATATGTAGCACTTTATTCAAGACTTCCAACCTTAGATCATCTTAATTTCTAAATTTGTTCTTTTTGTCAAAACTTTGGAACACAGGGAGGGGTTTTGTTACAATTTGCCGGGTTTACTTTTTATCTATACAAAAAACGAAAAAAATTACAAGGGTGGAACCTCCTATGCAACTTTGTTTCAAATCATTGTTCAATTAGACTTTCACTTACATGTACTTTGTTCCAACTGGATAATTTTCTCTTCTCAGTAGCGGATCCAGAACTGTTCATAAAAAGAGGGGGGGGGGGGTATCTGACTGACCTAAGGAGAGCCCACTCCAGTCATGCTTCAGCGATTCCCTATATAATCAACCATTTTTTTCCCAAGAAAAGGGAGGGCATGGCCCCCTGAATCCGCCTATGCTTCTATGTCTATCACACTATGACATGTAAAATGAAGTGTGATTTCTTGGGGTTTCTTATGTATATATGAACCCGGCAAAATATAAAAAAAACCTGTGGATTACACAGAGCTGCTGAGTGGACAACTACCATCCAGGACCAGGATCTAAAGTGCTAACCGAGTGATAAAAAACTTGAAACACTCAAGATTGCCGTAGGTAGGCTGTCGGTAAAATTCATAAAATTTGTTCTTTTTTCGCTTCAAATATACTCATAGTTACCAGGATTGAAATTTTGTGTTTGCGTCAGATGCACGTTTCGTCAAAGTATTTTTAAAACTTTAATTTGGCGACAATCCTAGTTGAAGGAGATGAAGCGAGGAGATGATTCTCATAATTTCCGCCATCGCCACTTTACCTGATTACTCCTAACCTTCCGCATTTCGACAGTCCTCGCTGGTTGTGCATCACTCAAGGGATTTTGTAGAGAATACCGAATGCTTGTCGCTCCTCATGGGGTCGGACAATGTATGGCAGAGGTCATATTAAGTGCAGTATTGCGGAGCATGTATGGAACGGATATGAACTCTGCGCCGGAGATTGCAAAACTAAGTCTTTTTTCCCGTAAAGTCAAGGAACAGTACATGGTCTATGTCAAAGAGTTTGGTACAATTTTGCATAACAGTTGACCACAAGATATGTTACACGCAAAATTGTCCTTCAATACTTTGGTACAATAAAACATTCAAAACTGTATTAACGTCAGGCAAGTTTATAATAATTTATCAATCCGTGGTACAAGTGTATAACATATTAAAACAAAAACATGTGAACGCATCTACAAGCCACCGAGAAACTGAAAAGGTGTGGGAAGTCCCTAAATTTATATTAAATTAAATGACAATTGAAATGTAAACTCTTCGCTTATCCTGCAGAATATACAGCTTCACCGGAACAGGGTTTGGTCTTCTATCATGAAAAGTTCTATAAATTAATGTATTCTCTCACTGCATATACAAGTTAGCATCATTGGAGGTTACATTCCAATTGTAAAGTTACATTGTTTCTTTAATTATAACACAGAAACGTTCTGTTATCGGCTTTGGGGAAGTCCAAGTATAAAACTACAAATCAGACATATAAGTCCGACATATTATTCACTTCATAAACAGTTCTGCAGGTATCAATTAACCCTTATCTTGTAGAAATAAATAAAATCACTGAAATAAAATATTGTCAAATTTTTAGCCCTAGCAGTACAAAAGAATAAACGAAAATCAAATATGATATATGTAACAAACGACAACCATTGGTGTAAAGAAACCTGACTCTGGACAGACACATACAGAATGTACCAGGGTTAAACAAATTGTCTGGCACCGAACCCGTTGGATTTTTTTTCATCAAAAGGAAGGCAGATTCATTGATGGAGACCATTAAATGTTACATTTCTGTAAATATAAACAACGTAATTTCGTAAATGAACTCCATATGCGGCTAAAACTGTGCCACTTTTAATTTGAATTTTCCTTCTTTTTTTTTTATATCCTAAAAAGGAAAGTTGAAATGCACTACCGTTTTTTATCAATGGTAAATATAAACGGCTGTGCGGCAATTTTTCAACATGTATATGCCCCGAACTAGATATAGAGTTTAAACTTACAATAAAATTCTGAACTAACCATTCCTTCACTTTGTGCTTACTTCAGAATCAAATGTTTACCGCAACAATATATTTCAATTATGGTCACATTCGCAAGTTATGTTTCTATGGGATGAACCATATATAGTATATCATGCAAATTTGACGAGGTCATTCATTTGGTGACACTCGATATTTTTATACGGTACATTTCTTTTATTAGTCAGTATATGTCATGGATGTATCGGTGTCCGTATAAGTGTCAGAGTGAACTCCTTCTAAAAAATGTCTATTAATATGTGTCAAAATTAAAATAATTATTTGACAACATATATATAATAACATAAGCATGTACCATCCGTCCAAAAATGTCATACATGTAGAGTATTCAAATATTTATATTAAACAATATTTAAATAACAGCCTAAATATTTAACTGATTCAATCTGCATATCGTTTTAAAATTTAAAAAAAAAATGCCTATCTCTGTTACAAGTACTGTAATTATTGAGTATTTAATTTGCTCTACATTTGCCTGATTATTGGAAACTCGAACCTTCTCTTTTTAAAAACATCATATAACACAACGGCCATAATGCGCGTTTGTGACTAAATCTACAGCTTATTTTCACTCTGGATACTTAGTATTCATATTTTCATTTGACAAAGTAATGCTGTAAAGTTTTCTTTGCTTTTTTAAAATCTTTTTGTTTGAACCTGTCCTGCTTTTCTTATTACATCTGGAAACACTTGTAGATATATTCTTGGGTCAAAGTGTAAATCCATGTATAATGAGAAATTTCAGGTGTGATTTTGATTCAATATACACCGTTTGGTAGTACACCTGACAGTCGGAAAGAACAGATTCTGCAACAGGTTACGGGCACTATTGGGATCGGTATCGAAATTGACCCAGGAACTTGCTAATTATTGGTTATTATATAAGTGAAAAACAAAAGGGCCTGTAATTTCATAATTTTCAACACCTTTGTCCTATATACGTTACTTTTTGCGTGCAGTACGTCGATTGACCAGGCCCGACAGTGTATAAGACAGAGATCGATAACGGTCTCCGCAATTTGGATAGCTTCTCAAAAATTTACATTATCTGCGGAAAAACAAGTGTTTCAAAGACAGGTTTAGATAAAAGAAAACACAAGATTTATACGTGATATGACAAATATTTCGGACTTTGTATGGTTTTAGAGGATTTGAGTCTGAAATTAGTGTCCTTAGGTAGTATAGTTTCCTTCTTAATGTTATCAATTCCACCTACTTCATGTTCTAAGTGTCAAAAATATACATTTGTATAAGCATACAAAAGTCAAACGGTTCTATTTTTGGTATGGCTCAAAATGTTACATCCTTGACGTCTTCCAAAATTGCACACATTTAAATGATGACCGCGGCCTAGATTGTAAAATCTATCATGAATGAAAGCTTTTTAGAAACAGTATGTCAATTTAACACAAAAAAAATAATTGATTAAACTAATCCCTGTTTTTTTTTTTATATTCTTCAACTTACAAGTTTGTATTTGATTTGACGTTTGTACGATTCCTATGCTACTACTGAGTTTGACGTAGCATTTCTAGCGTACCAAATTATAAGTTCCATACATTTTTTTGTACATGAGATTTCGCTACTCGTCCGTCTGTAAGGGTAGTAATGTCTTTACTATCAAGCTTCAAACGGTCAGGTTCAGCTACCGTTAGCGTCAAAGGGGATAAAATTTTACTGTGATTCCTCAAAATATCCTTATCGTGATTCGTCAGAGGTATCCAAAACTATCGCTACCGTCATTTTGGGGAAATATTTAACGTGATTCGTCAACATCAGTCGATTTTTTTATCGTCTTAAAGAAAGTGTAAATTTTATCGTTATGCACCACAAATAACAGTTAAAGTCATTTGATAAGAATTTGTATCGTTATTCGTCATGAAGGTATCCCCATTACCACACTAGCTCGTCTGTCATCATGAAATAATTAACCTTGTTCTTCTGATGTATTTCATGATAATGCCCACTACAATGCACTAGTACTGTTCATAACATTAAACGTGTTTAAGAAAATTTGATGACTGAGATATAAAATTGAATACAAACTATGCATTGATGTCTTGTTAAAGAAAAACTATTCATTGATGTCTAAATTACTTTTCCCCAGTCAGAAACATACTTTTGGATTATCGTTCTTTACTACGTTTATAACTCGAAAACACACAGATGATCATGATTCAAGCATCCGAGTGGTTCATGCTTCAGTTTATCATTCGGTGTGTACAAAACACTTTAAGGTTCGCTTTTGGTTAGTAAATATTTTACTGCCGCATTTATTTTGTCGTTTGACTATGACTATATTTGTTTAACCATAGAAGAAACGAACAGAATATCCGAAGAAGAATTACAAAGTGATTCTGTAGGTTTTACCGGAAGAACAGGTACAAAAATTCGTGAAACCAGAATGACCAAAACCTGCAACAAATCAACACGTAAGTCTTAGAAACTTCTTCCAAGACGGCGGAACTAGACATGAAAATGTTCAGCATAGAAGAAAGCTTTGAAAAGCTGTTTGATAAACTTTTAAACTTGCTACAGGCAGAGAATAAAAGTGCAGATAGTTCTCATACTGCTGGGTCAGCTACGTAGGAGAACGATGTTACGAGAATGGATAACTTTCCTGTACAGAGGGAACGTAGACCATTAATTCCTGTGGCACCTAACTTGAATGAAGATTTAGGTAGTCCAATAATTTATGTTGTAAAAGATTTTAATGAACGCTCTGAAATATCTTTACAAGTAGACCGTCGAGAGAGACGAGATCTGTTTGGTCTGATTTCAGATCATGAAGACAGTAAAACTCAATCAGTGTATAGTCATTTACTTGATAAAAATAGTAGTTCTAAGAAAACTGACAGGTCTAGTAAATACTTTAATTCAAGTGTACATAATATATCTACTGTTGATGAATTTTCTTCAGATAGTTCCATCACTACACGCAACAATGCCAATAAAGTTGATAGACTAGCTAAACTTTTTAATGGATGATTTTCCAGTTGGCCTACTGGATTGATTGTATGATGCGTATGGTGTGTGTGTTAACGTTGTTGCGTTTGTGCTTGTCGATTTCGCTCTCAGCCTCACCACTGGATAGCTGCTTGCTGTGAAAGGGAAGACGAGGGCACAAGTCTTCCCTGCCAGTTATAGCCTTTTATGCAGTAAGACCAATATGGCCATATAGGAAATCTTTCTCGAGGTGGCAGAGGTAAACTAGGTACCATACGATCCTAGACAGAACCACAGGATCTAGAAGGAAACTATGCCCCTAGATACACGGTATGCAGGCCCATCGATGTGTGGACACGCCCTGATGCCTGCAAACCTAGTCCTCAGCTATGGGATGAATAACTTCACTGCCTTGTGGATGCCCTAGTAAAAGGTCAAAGGTTATAGAAGTCAATCCAGACAGTAAATCCGGGTAGATCATGTAGATGGGCTTTGTTAGGTCAGTAATAGCATCCGTCTAAGGGAAGGAACATCCTGACAGAAAAACCCGACCCTTCACGTAAGAGGTTGAGCTGAGGGCTAACAACCCTAACTTGTAAAAAAATTATGTTACAAAAGCAGTAACGAAGAATCTTCGTTACTGCCCTACACGCCAATGGGCGTACACGGGCAGTAAGTAAGTAACACTAGTGGCGAGTCAGTAGGTTTAGTTTTAGATGATTCCCAAGTTAAGATTTTTATCTTATTGTTTGAGACCTCAACATCCTTAACTTGTGCCTGCTAATACAGATGAATATAGATCATGTTTTCCTGTACATAACAGGAAACGTGTGCATACAAATTAAACTGTGAAATCTTGAGACATGCAAAAACAGTTAATTTTCAACCTGTGAAACAAATTGAGAAGTTGAAGAGCATTGAGGATCCAAAATTCCAAAAAGTTGTGCCAAATACGGCTAAGGTAATCTATGACTGAAATTAGAAAATCCTCATTTTTTCGAAAAAGTTAAAGGTTTGGAAGTATTTTCAATATCATGATTTTATGATGAACATTATTTTGTGTTGAACTATTGGTGTGTTATATATAAACATGTGTACATATGGTACATTTTAGATGACAGAAATTTATTCGCCTCCAATCTATTTAAAAGTGTGTTTCTGACTAGTAAGTATCAGGTTATAATTTTACTAAATATTTATACTTACAGATGGGTGCGGTCCTAACCTTGACAGAAGTTAACTTAGAGTTAACTTGTTGACTGCTTTTTAAGTTAACTTGAGAATTTTTTAGCAGACCAGCAAGTTAATTTCGTCTACGGTGGACCAGACCTACGGTCCGTTTTTTTATGACTGCTGCAGACCTATCGACGGGTCTGTTCCGGCAGACCAGACCTGTGGACAAGTCTGCTTTTGACCAGTCCTGAGGACAGGTCTGCCCCAGACCAGACCTGTGGACAGGTCTGCTCCTGACCAGACCTGTGGACAGGTCTGCTTCTGACCAGACCTGTGGACAGGTCTGCTTCTGACCAAACCTGTGGACAGGTCTGCTTCTGACCAGACCTGTGGACAAGTCTGCTATTGACCAGACCTGGGGACATGTCTGCTTATGAAATGTGATCGTTTTTGCGACTTTTCATATCAGACTTGAGCTTTATTAAAATATGTATAAACAACATTCGCATTGTTCTTCCCAAGAAGGCCTCTGATAGCAAATTTCTTTACTGGCTATACTCTACTAGACGTTATTAATAACAACACAATTCTTTCTTTTTTTATTTTTATATATTCTTATAAACATTAGTCAATTACATAGAGCTATAATCATATTTTTTTAATTAGAAGGCGGATAGAAATTAGGGTTATCCCACGCATCGGAACAACATTCGTATATAATGGGATATCAACATCTTTGTCGACGTTAAGTCTTCGTTCCCCGTTTTTTACCTGTCCCTTCATAATTTTTACTTTCCGCATTTATACATGCATGGATATTTCATTGTTATTCTACTTATTTGGATTGGATTTACTATTCTTTTTCCACAGAATATTCTAACGAAAATTGTACAGTTGTACAGTGTCCGGATATGTACGATGTGGTAAAACTACCAACAATCTCGTCAAATTTGTCAGATTTGTCGAGAGATTTGTGCACATGAATGAAATAGATGTCACTTGACGTTTAACTACAAACAAAACCAATCAACCGACATAATAGATTAACAGTATACTATTACCAGAAGAGAACCTCAAATACATTTTTTATTAAAAATCACAAATGAATTCAGACATGTCAGTGTTGGTACATGTACTTGGATGATTCGGCCTAATAGTTTCGTTTTACACACCCTAGTGACTGTTCAATATTATGAATACAGAGATGAAACGCTGACATTCTCAATGTATGCGGAAAAAAAATTGCATTAATTGTTTTCCTTATTGCTTACATTTGCCGTCCTACTAACATGTTCACAGGAGTGCCAGGAGAAGACATAATTATGCGCCATCCCAACAGCGGCCATTTATTTTAGAATGTAGGACAGAAAGTCACAGGACAAAAAGTCATGGACAAAAAGTCACGGACAAAAAGTCACAGGACAAAAAGTCACAATTAATTTTTTCTGATTATTTTCTTTAAATAAAAAACATTTATTCTACAAAAATATTTTGTATTTTTCTTGAACTATTGTATATTAACCAGCTTTGTAAACAAAATTTATCAAAAAAATATCAAAGATGATCAAATAATTGTTAAAAAAAACAAAATGTCAAAGTGGCTTGGCACTTAAATGGCTTCATGGTGCCAAAATATCTTTCTTTTGCATGATTAAAATTAAATAAATCTTCATTTTTTAAATATAATGACACATTTCCTAAACTTTAATATGAATATATGTATTAAAAAGTAAATATTTCAAGATATTTCTCTTATATATTCAAACAATTGTCAAAAGATTATTTGTGACTTTTTGTCCTGTGACTTTTTGTCCCACCAAATTTGTGACTTTATGTCCTGTGACTTTTTGTCCTGTGACTTTCTGTCCGTTTACCTTTATTTTATACATTGAATCCAGACATCAAAAATATGGCTGATTTACTATGCGGATATATATAGATTTTTAAATTAAAGTGCACATATGCAGGTCAGTTTTTGGTCGATGCAGTCAAATAATTTTGTTGTATAAGTCAGCATGAGGTATCAAATCTACTGAAATTTTGTTACATATCAATATTTTGAATAAAAGGAGGACATGCTGACATCCAAAATTAATGCGAACAAAAATTTGTTGTTATTATATTGCAATATTACTGTCCATTGTATTATACATTGAATCCTGGCATAAAAAATATGGCTTATTTACTATGCTGGTATACATGGTATATAGATTTACAAATTAAAGTGCACATAATTATTTATGGTCAGTTTTGGTCAATGCAGTCAAATCATTTTGTTGTATAAGTGAGCATGAGGTATCAAAACTACTGAAATTTTGTTACGTATCAATATTTTGAATAAAAGGAGGACATGCTGGCACCCTAAATTTATGCGAACAAAAATTTGTTGTTCATGTTGTTATTGTATTGCAATATAGCTGTCCATTGTATTATACATTGAATCCTGACATAAAAAAATATGGCTGATTTACTATGCTGGCATATAGATTTACAAATTAGAGTGCACATATGGTCAGTTTTGGTCTTGGTCAATGCGGTCAAATTATTTCATTGTACAAGTCAGCATGAGGTATCAAAACTATTGAAATTTTGTTACGTATCAATATTTTGAATATAAGGAGGATATGCTGGCACCCTAAATTTATGCGAAACAAAAATTTGTTGTTATCAGCTGGTTATTGTATTGCAATATTGCAATCCATTGTATTATACATTGAATCCTGACATAAAAAATATGGCTGAATTACTATGCGGGTATATATGGTATATAGATTTACAAATTTAAGTGCACATATGGTCAGTTTTGGTGGAAGCGCTCAAAATATTTTGTTGTACAAGTCAGCATGAGGTATCAAAACACTGTAATTTTGATACGTATCAATATTTTGAATAAAAGGAGGACATTCTAGCACCCTAAATGTATGCGAACACAAATTTGTTGTTATTGTATTGCAATATTGCTGTGCATTGTATTGTACATTGAATCCTAACACAAAAAATATGGCTGATTTACTATACAGGTATATAACTTTACAAATTAAAGTGTACATATGGTCAGTTTTAGTTGATGCGGTCAAATAATTTTGTTGTACAAGTCAGCATGGTCAGCATGAGGTATCAAAACTACTGAAATTTTGTTACGTATCAATATTTTGAATTAAAGGAGGACATGCTGGCACCCTAAATTTATGCGAACACAAATTTGTTGTTATTGTATTGCAATATTGCTGTCCATTGTATTATACATTGAATCCTGACATAAAAAAATATGGCTGAATAACTATGCTGGTATATAGATTTAGAAATTAAAGTGCACAAATTGTCAGTTTTAGTTGATGCAGTCAAATAATTTTGTTGTACAAGTCAGCATGAGGTATCAAAACTATTGTAATTTTGTTACGTATTAATATTTTGAATAAAAGGAGGACATGCTGTCACCCTTAATTTATGCGAACAAAAATTTGTTGTAATTGTATTACAATCTTGCTGTCCATTGTATAATACATTGAATCCTGACATAAAAAATATGGCTGAATAACTATGCTGGTATATAGATTTAGAAATTAAAGTGCACAAATTGTCAGTTTTAGTTGATGCAGTCAAATAATTTTGTTGTACAAGTCAGCATGAGGTATCAAAACTACTGAAATTTTGTTACGTATCAAAATTTTGAATAAAAGGAGGACATGAAGGCACCCTAAATTTATGCAAACAAAAATTTGAAAAAATATGGCTGATTTACTATGCAGGTATATAGATTTATAAAAAAAAGTGCACACATGGTCAGTTTTGGTAAACACGGTCAAATAATTTTCTTGCACAAGTCAGCAAGAGGTATCAAAACTACTGAAATTTTGTTACGTATTAATATTTTGAATAAAAGGAGGACATATGCTGGCACCCCAAATTCATGCAAACAAAAAATTGTTGTTATTGTATAGCAATATTGCTGTCCATTGTAATATACATTGAATCCTGACATAACAAATATGGCTGATTTACATTTTTTACTATGCTGGTATATAGATTTAGAAATTAAAGTGCACATATGGTCACTTTTAGTTGATGCAGTCAAATAATTTTGTAGTACAAGTCAACATGAGGTATCAAAACTACTGAAATTTTGTTACGTATCAGAATTTTGAATAAAAGGAGGACATGCTGGCACCCTAAATTTATGCGAACAAAAATTTGAAAAAATATGGCTGATTTACTATGCAGGTATATAGATTTATAAAAAAAAGTGCACACATGGTCAGTTTTGGTCAACACGGTCAAATAATTTTGTTGCACAAGTCAGCAAGAGGTATCAAAACTACTGAAATTTTGTTACGTATCAATATTTTGAATAAAAGGAGGACATATGCTGGCACCCTAAATTTATGCAAACAAAAAATTGTTGTTATTGTATAGCAATATTGCTGTCCATTGTAATATACATTGAATCCTGACATAACAAATATGGCTGATTTACTATGCTGGTATATAGATTTACAAATTAAAGTGCACATATGGTCACTTTTAGTTGATGCAGTCAAATAATTTTGTTGTACAAGTCAGTATGAGGTATCAAAACTGCTGAAATTTTGTTACGTATCAAAATTTTGAATAAAAGGAGGACATGCTGGTACCCTAAATTTATGCAAACAAAAATTTGAAAAAATATGGCTGATTTACTATGCGGGTATATAGATTTATAAAAAAAAGTGCACACATGGTCAGTTTTGGTCAACACGGTCAAATAATTTTGTTGCACAAGTCAGCAAGAGGTATCAAAACTACTGAAATTTTGTTACGTATCAAAATTTTGAATAAAAGGAGGACATATGCTGCCACCCTAAATTTATGCAAGCAAAAAATTGTTGTTATTGTTAGCAATATTGCTGTCCATTGTAATATACATTGAATCCTGACATAACAAATATGGCTGATTTACTATGCTGGTATATAGATTTACAAATTAAAGTGCACATATGGTCACTTTTAGTTGATGCAGTCAAATAATTTTGTTGTACAAGTCAGTATGAGGTATCAAAACTACTGAAATTTTGTTACGTATCCAAATTTTGAATAAAAGGAGGACATGCTGGTACCCTAAATTTATGCAAACAAAAATTTGAAAAAATATGGCTGATTTACTATGCGGGTATATAGATTTATAAAAAAAAGTGCACACCTGGTCAGTTTTGGTCAACACGGTCAAATAATTTTGTTGCACAAGTCAGCAAGAGGTATCAAAACTACTGAAATTTTGTTACGTATCAATATTTTGAATAAAAGGAGGACATATGCTGCCACCCTAAATTTATGCAAACAAAAAATTGTTGTTATTGTATAGCAATATTGCTGTCCATTGTAATATACATTGAATCCTGACATAACAAATATGGCTGATTTACTATGCTGGTATATAGATTTACAAATTAAAGTGCACATATGTTCACTTTTAGTTGATGCAGTCAAATAATTTTGTTGTACAAGTCAGTATGAGGTATCAAAACTACTGAAATTTTGTTACGTATCCAAATTTTGAATAAAAGGGGACATGCTGGTATCCTAAATTTATGCAAACAAAAATTTGAAAAAATATGGCTGATTTAGTATGCGGGTATATAGATTTATAAAAAAAAGTGCACACATGGTCAGTTTTGGTCAACACGGTCAAATAATTTTGTTGCACAAGTCAGCAAGAGGTATTAAAACTACTGAAATTTTGTTACGTATCAATATTTTGAATAAAAGGAGGACATATGCTGGCACCCTAAATTTATGCAAACAAAAAATTGTTGTTATTGTATAGCAATATTGCTGTCCATTGTAATATACATTGAATCCTGACATAACAAATATGGCTGATTTACTATGCTGGTATATAGATTTACAAATTAAAGTGCACATATGGTCACTTTTAGTTGATGCAGTCAAATAATTTTGTTGTACAAGTCAGTATGAGGTATCAAAACTACTGATATTTTGTTACGTATCAAAATTTTGAATAAAAGGAGGACAGGCTGGTACCCTAAATTTATGCGAACAAAAATTTGAAAAAATATGGATGATTTACTATGCAGGTATATAGATTTATAAATAAAAGTGCACACATGGTCAGTTTTGGTCAACGCGGTCAAATAATTTTGTTGTACAAGTCAGCATGAGGTATCAAAACGTAACTAAATTTTTTGATCAATCAATATTTTTAATAAAAGGAGGACATGCTGGCACCCTAAATTTATGCGAACAAAAATTTGTAGTCATGTGTTAAAATGATGCTTTCCTCTAAAATAAGTCCTTTCATAGATATACATATAAATAAAGTGCAAATATGGTTGAATTTGATAGGTATTGGAATATATATTCAGTGCCCGTTATCATTGTAACCAAGATCGTTTTTTAATTTATAGATTGGCAGATCACAGATAAATTTGTGTTTCAAGCAACGTTTTATGCGAACTTTATTTTCAAATATTTGTATTAAATCCTGTTTATAAAACGGAAGTATTAGTTTTACTTTATTTTCGATGTTTATACTACGAAAAAAAGATATTAAAAAATATTTTTTAAAAATCGATGTAGAGCGGTCCTGGTTACAAGTTAACTTAGTGCTGAGCAGACCAGTCAAAAGTTAACTTGGGAACAGGTCTGGTATCGATCGGATTTGTCAAAGCAAAAGTTAACTTTGTGGCAGGACTGGTCTCGAAGTTAACTTATGTTAACTTTATGACAGGACTGGTTTCGAAGTTAACTTATGTTAACTTTACGGCAGGACTGGTTCGAAGTTAACTTATATCAATAGCGGACCTGTTTCGAAGTTAACTTTTTGGCAGACATAAAAACAGTCCTAGGACCAAGTCCGCTTTTCAAGTTAACTAGATTTTGGTCCTAGGACTGGTCAGAGCAGTCCTAAATTTGGTCACAGGTTAACTTTGACCAGTCCAAATGACTGGTTATCAAGTTAACTTGCTGTACAGGTTAGGACTGCACCCATCTGTACCAGTCAATATTCCAACCGCCGCCACATGCTTTTATTTCAGTGTGGGTGTTTTGTACACGCAGATGAACTGAAGCATGAACCACACGGATGATCTGGGTAAGTAATGTTGGAATCAAGATCATCTGTGTGTGTGTTTGAGTTATGAACGGAGTAAAGAAAGATAATCCTAAAGTAAGTTTCTGACTGGTATATATAAATATTTAATACAAATTTAATTTGATTACAAATTTGTAAATTTTCCGTAATGGGAAATAAACGCAAAAAAACGGGAGATATCAAAACAGGAGGATTATGAGAAGAAATTTTACAGAATGTTGTTTAAATTCAATCTCTTTTTTTTTACTTTTTATAACAGGACAATCCTAGGAATCTAAGTTGTTCCTATTTCACAAAACGGTTGAGGTGAGAGTCTTGGAAGAGAGTCAATGGTTAAAGTCTGCCGATTGCCTGAATGCACTCGTATCTACATAAATCTCCATATTTGGGATGATCAGGAACTACTGGAACGCAATCCCAGGACAGTCTGCTGTAACGCATTGCAAACTGCTTGGTCGGGACTTCGTCGTATACATAGTAATGTGTTCTGTAATTGTCGGGTTTTATTCGTAGATATCATTGCCGAGTTTCGTATTAATACCGGGACTGTTCTGGAACAAAGACAGTTCGTTTACGGCAAGATTTGAAATTCAACATGCAATGTTGACTCAATCAGCATTTTTCCAGATCATGCCCATCCCCAGGACACCGCCAATAAAGCATAGAACATTGTTACGATTTTAATCCGATATCACAGAATCTTTCACGACATAGTCACGATTGTAATTCGACTAAAAAAATTGGGTGAGATTTCCCAAATGTTACGGGACGCAACTTACTGTCGGGGATGCTTGGTCTATATCTCCGGACTATTCCCGGTCCTTAGGAATCTGAAACGAACGTATACGACTGCGTTCAGACAATTATAGATCATCCCAGAGAAGTGAGGAAAGTAATCAAACTTTTTTTATAATTTTAATTTGTTAGCTCTGTCTTTCTGTCAGTTTCTGTTTGATGTCGATACGATTCTCCAATACTTAACTTTCCCATTTGAATTTTCCTTGGAGGTCGGTATTTTTTATTATTTTAGGAAAATTGTTACCGTTTTCATTAAATGTTCACTGAATACCGATCGAGGGCCTTGTGGTGCTACTTATAACAAGGCAATTTGCACGTATTGTCTTTTTCGATACCAACATGGCGACTTGTCTATCTCTAAAAGGCTTGGTACATTGCTATTCCACCAAAACTATAACTTTTTTCGTCCAGTTGCAAATTAATGCATGTTTGTTAACGAGGGAAACAAATGAAGAATATGAAGCTACTGCAACAGGTGGTTGACCAGAATGAAGGAGAACTCCCTAATGGAATTTTTACAAGAGTTCTTATCGTGCAAAGTGCATTGCATTTCTTCTGCACGATACAAAATTCTCATAAACATTTTTTTTTACCTGAAACATCTTTTACAATAAAAAAAAACATTTATAGCAACAGTTTTATAAGTGAACAACAAGTACATATTGAAGTAAGACATTTAGGTTTTGAACTTGTGGAAATGTCACAGGTCCTACATGCATTAAATAAGTCGTCATGTCACGAAGTTCCCGGTCAGGCACCTAAGGTCGTTGATCAAATTTGATGTTGAAGTTGAAGCCATCAGTTTGTGGAACTTCGGAACACCTCTTTCATTATTGTACAGTTATGTAACTGATCATCACTTCAATCTACTGACTAGAGAGATAGTTGTGTCATTACTGTTAACTTACAGCACACCAAAGATGTATAAGTTCATATGTATCTATTAACTTTTCAATGTTCAGCTTTCTATGAAATGCGGTCTATAACAGGATTTGATTTTCCCCTTTATGTCTATCTACTAATTGTAGACGCTGTTTACGGTCTGTCCGTTACATATATATTCCAAATACATAATAACATCGTACTAATTCTGTCAAATTAAAAAAAAATATACATCATAATATTATAATCATTTAAATAAATCTTTCGATATAACATCACAATCAATATTACGAAAATATATTCAACATGCTTGGGGATACGTGTAGTTATAAAGAAACATGACATATGTTTGTAATATTAACACATATGACTTCACGTATTTTACATTCCAAAGTATTGACTTTATTTCTTTTTTTAGATTTAAAATTCATCAGGAGGTGTGTTTTTGGTTTTAATGTGAATAGCTTCGTTATCAAATAAAATAAAAGATCTTATATATTTGTTTGATTATAATTATAATTTCTTAAATGGAGCTTTACAGTACATATGAAGAACTGTCTGCGGTCTACTGTTGTTGGGCAGTACAGTAATTATCATACTCAAATATTGAACATCAGGTAAGTATTTGCCTCGAAACAAATCTGATGCGGAATTGAGGCCAGCATTATTGATTAGTGTGCATTTGCAGCTACATTTACAATGCAGTAGGGTCGAAGAATAATTTAAATAGAAATAGAGGTCTGGTGTAATTGTCCAAATGTCAAATGTTCATGCAAATTAGTAATTACTGAAGAGCTAACCTGCAGCCAATAATTGCATGTATTCTGGTATGTAATTTCATTACACGATGCCAGGATATGTCAGGTCATATTGTTACGTACAGCAATACAAATACTGTAAATTTTAAAGAATTTTCTTAGTATTGTATAAGTAAAAAATTCTTGAACCATGCAATATATTTATTTGCAAGCGTACGCCCCTACAAATAAATTATCATAACTACTCCTTTAATAAATCTGAGTATGCTTTTCCGAATATTTGCTACTGAATATTTCTACGAAACCGAAATAACCCCTAAAACATAAACTTTGACCAAATTCAAGGTCAGATGAACAATGCCAGACAAATATGTAAACCTTTTAATAAATATATGCAATAAATATAATTGACCTATTGCATTAGTTATTGCGTTCACATGTAGTATCTACAAATGTAAGAAACAAACCTACATTGTGTAACCATGAAAACCTATCACTGACCAATGAACCATGCAAAACGAGGTCAAGATAAAATGATACCTTCGAGACAACATATACACTAAATATAATCCTTCCAGACAACATATAATACACTAAATATAATACAACCAAAAAAGTTGATATACTGCTTATAGTTTAAGAAAAACAGACCAAAAACACAAAACTTAACACTGAGAAATGTACCGTGGAAATTAGGTCAAGGTCAAATAAAACCAGCGAGACAGACATGTACAATGTATTTATCAAAGTTGTACAAAAGTCGAACATGTAAGAGTGTTGTTTTTGTTGATAGTTAACAGGTGTTTATTTATTTATAGTAAGGTAAGTAAGTAAGTAGGTAAGTAAGTAAGTAGGTAAGTAAGTAAGTAATGACTTTATTTAAAGAGGGTGACTCAATTAGCTTTCGCTAATCTACCTTGAGGCCCTCACAAAGAACAAATAGTACACATATTACAAAGCTTACAGTTAGAATATTCATTAGAATATTTGAGTAAGTTGTTATAAATCATTTATAGTCAAGAAATCAACACATTTTTGTTTAAACGTGTCCAGGTTTTCACAACATTTTATTTCATTTGGTAGTTTATTCCAAAGTATAGATGAGCTATATGCAAAAGATTTCTTCATTGAATTTGTGTTCGGACGTACAACATAAAATTGAGAATGAAAATGGGGAATGTGCTAAAGAGACAACAATCCGACCATAGAAAAAAAAAACAACAGCAGAAGGTCACCAACAGGTCTTCAATGTAGCGAGAAATTCCCGCACCCGGAGGCGTCCTTCAACTGGCCCCTAAACAAATATATACTAGTTCAGTGATAATGAACGCCATACTAATTTCCAAATTGTACACAAGAAACTAAAATTAAAATAATACAAGACTAACAAAGGCCAGAGGCTCCTGACTTGAAACAGGCTACATTATTATTTGAAGATGACCTTAGATTTCTACTATGTAGGTTAACAATTGGACAAAAGAGTTCCTTTAAGTAATCAGGTGCTTTATCGTTTAGAATTTTATGAACAAAAATAAGTTTATGATATGAAATTCTAGATTTGAAATTCATCCACTTTAGCTCTTTAAATAAATTTATACTAGGTGTTAGTATTGGTGCATCAAGTATAATCCTTGCAGCTCTTTTCTGCATTTTAAGAATTTTTTTTTATATCCATCCTCATAGCAATTTCGCCATATTGAGCAACAAAAATCAAATATGAGCAGAATATAAGCATTATAAAACAGCTTTCTACTACTAATATCCAAAAATTTCTTAATTCTAGATAGAAGTCCGGTACGAGAACTTAAGTTTTTACATACATAGTCAATTTGAAATTTCCAGTCCAAATTTGTGTCAATATATACACCCAAAAGTTTCTGTATTTCAACGGGTGTGATTGGGCTATCTTGTATACATATATTCATATATTCATATCATTTCCTAGCAAAGTCCTTTTCTTATTTGTTCTAATCAACATAGAAGTGGTTTTAAGGGATTTATAACCACCCCATTGTTCAGACACCAATTATTCATGGTGTTGGCATCGTAATCAACAACACATGTATTCCGTATTTGATCAAATTTACTAGTATTTCATTTTTTTTATTTCCAATCCAAATGAACATGATGAACAATGCATAGTGATCTGCTAAACCGTGTCATCTACAGAGAGTGTGCATAGAGTGTGCATAGAGAACTGAGGGTTTACGACCCCTTCTGTAGCAATGTGAATTAAAATTTATGAAATTCTGAAACTGCAATAGTACCAAAACAGCAAAAAACTAAATAATAGAGATGGTCATTTTGTACATATACCAAGTGGAAACTGCGTTCAAAGTATTATTATACATTTTTCATTGCATTTAATAGAAACTAGAGGCTCTCAAGAGCCAGTAACGCTCACCTGACTCTTCTTAGGGTTTTGAAATCATCTAAAAAAAGATAAAATTTGGCTACAAAGTTACAAAACTTGGTCAGCACCTACTAAGGAATATTCATGCTAAGTTGGGTTTCATTCCATTCAGTGGTACTCTAAAAGATGACTTTTGTATGCATTTCCCATAGGGTCCTATATTAAACTACCCCCTCCCCTGGCGGCCATCTTGGATGATGGATCGGCTACAAAGTTACAACACTTGGTCAGCATCTCATAAGAAAAAAACATTTATGCTATGTCTGATTTCATTCCATTCAGTGTTTCTCTAAAAGAAGAAATTTGAATGTATTTTCCATAGGGTCCTATGTTAAACTAAGTCCCCCTACTGCAGCCATCTTGGATGTTTGATTGGCGACAAAGTAACAAAACTTGGTCAGCATCTCATTAGGAACATTCATGCTATGTTTTTTTTCATTCCATACAGTGGTTCACTAAAAGAAGTCATTTGTATGTATTTCCCTTAGGGACCTATGTTAAACTAAGTCCCCTGCTGGCGGCCATCTTGGATGATGCATCGGCTACAAAGTAACAACACTTGGTCAGCACCTCATAAGGAACATTCATGCTATGTTTAGTTTCATTCCATTCAATGGTTCTTTAAAAGAAGACATTTGAATGTATTTCCCTTAGGGTCCTATGTTAAACTAAGTCCCCCCTGGCGGCCATCCTGGATGATGGATCGGCTACAAAGTAACAACACTTAGTCAGCACCTCACAAGGAACATGCGTGCTATGTTTGGTTTCATATCATTCAGTGGTTCTCTAAAAGAAGACATTTGAATGTATTTCCCCTAGGGTCCTATGTTAAACTAAGTCCCCCGCTGACGGCCATCTTGGATGATGGATCGGCTAGAAATTAACACCACTTGGTCAGCATCTCATAAGGAACATTCATGCTATGTTTGGTTTTATTCAATGCAACAGTTCTCTAAAAGAAGTCATTTGTATGCATTTCCCGTAGGGTCCTATGTTAAACTTAGTCCCCCCGCTGGTGGCCATCTTGGATGATGGATCGGCTACAAAGTAACTACACCTGGTCAGCACCTGATAAGGAACATTAATGCCATGTTTGGTTTCCATTCAGTATTTCTTTAGAAGAAGTTCAAAATGTTAAATGTTAACGACGACCACGACGGACAACGACGGACGACGGACGACGGACGACGACGGACGACGACGGACGCCAAGTGAAGAGAAAATCTCACTTGGCCCTTCGGGCCAGGTGAGCTAAAAAGGGGATTGTGTGGAAAATAAAACCAAATATTTTGTAGAAAATCCAGACTTTAGAAATGAAATTTTTTTATAAAATTTTATAAACAAAGCTTAATCACTTGTTTATCTAAGATGTGCTACCAATGATTGTTTTAAAAAAAAGTCATAAACAACCATTTAAATTCACCAAAAAGTCTATCTCTCAAACACTGAATTGCCAAATAAGAGACTACAAGGGGAAAGGCTGTGGATTTTCACTAAAATTTCTATATGTTTAGCATTGAATCAACATAAGGGTATATAATCTTTAAAAGTGTACAAATATCTCAAAAGCTCACTTTTATAGATAATTTAAGTAAAAACACATACATTATAAAGTAGGTTCAATGATCAAACGTTTAAAGCCCAAAAAAAACAGGTGTAAACAATTCAAATTAACAAACTTTGCCTATTTTTCCTTGTCTAACACGAAGTTCTATTTCTTTTGTTTAATTGCAACTGGGTTTCCCCTTGGTATTACTATTCACATCCTTATTAGGTCTTTCCACTTTTCGTGGAAAGACCTTTTGTTTTTCTTCTGATTCTTTTTTTTTTTTTTTTTTGTCTTACAACATATCGAATGAATTTTTTGGCCAATGATGTTGTACAGTAATGGGGGTTTCAAAACTCACCCTGTGTGACCGAACACTTATTAGGTCTTTCCACTTTTCGTGGAAAGACCTTTTGTTTTTCTTCTGATTATTATTTTTTTTTCTTCTGTCGTCTGAGATGCTTTTTTGTCTTACAACATATCGAATGGATTTTTTGGCCAATAAAGTTGTACAGTAATGGGGGTTTCAAAACTCACCCTGTGTGACCAAACACGTATTCTTATAGGAGTTATCTCCCCGCATCCCCTTTTTCTTGTTATCGCTATATCTCTAAAACCGTAAAAGATTTTAGCAAACTGTTTTCACCAAATTGTTCGTCTACTCTTGAGAATGATTTGGTTTATTTTGACTTTAGTGATCGGAAGACATCTTATGGGAGTTATTTCCCTTTGAAAATTTAAGATAGGAGATTTGTTGGATCAATTCATACGTTATAAGTCGTAGAGGCCTACAGTCTTTTGATATGAAGTCCTTGGTCCATTTGAAGGAAATTGAGGTCAAGGTCAAAGGTCAAGGTCATGTTCTAAATTTTGAATTTTGCTTGTTATCGTTATACCACAGAAACTGTGACAGTAAATGATATGATGTGTTTGCCAAATAACTGTTTACAATAAGGCGCAACTTCAACCTATTTCAGTCAAAGTGTTTTGGTTAACCCTTATAGGAGTTTTCTCCCCTTATGTATTTCACATCAGTATTTCTCCACAACCATACAAGTGATTGACCTGGGGTCTTTTGATTTGAGATCACTGACCTATGACCTCAAAATTGAGGTCATGGTCAAAGGTCAACTTGCCGTTCTAGATTTTGACTTTTGCTAAAAATTCTTTCTGGTTCATTATAAAACAATTAAGTCTTCTGCATTAACCTACCAATCTTATTTTTTTTATATCAGTTTGATTTACCACATTATATCAACACGGAGTGACATTTTCTAACATCGTTTTTAAAATTCATTCTTATTATCGAGGTGGAAAGACCTTCAATTGTTCTCTGAAGAATTGGTTTTTAATTAGGTCTTTCCACTTTTCGTGGAAAGACCTTTTGTTTATCTTCTGATTATTTTTTTTTTCTTCTGCCGTCTGAGATGCTTTTTTGTCTTACAACATATCGAATTGATTTTTTGGCCAATGATGTTGTACAGTAATGGGGGTTTCAAAACTCACTCTGTGTGACCGAACACTTATTCTTATAGGAGTTATCTCCCCGCGTCCCCTTTTTCTTGTTATCGCTATATCTCTAAAACCGTAAAAGATTTTAGCAAACTGTTTTCATCAAATTGTTTGTCTACTCTTGAGAATGATTTAGTTTATTTTGACTTGAGTGATCGGAAGACATCTTATAGGAGTTATTGCCCTTTGAAAATTTCAGATAGGCAATTTGTTGGATAAATTCCTACGTTATAAGTCGTAGAGGTCTAGAGTCTTTTGATATGAAGTCCTTGGTCCATTAGAAGAAAATTGAGGTCAAGGTCAAAGATCAAGGTCATGTTCTAAATTTTGAATTTTGCTTGTTATCGTTATTCCACTGAAACTGTGACAATAAATGATATGATGAGTTTGCCAAATAACTGTTTACAATAAGGCGCAACTTCAACCTATTTCAGTCTTTTTGTTAACCCTTATAGGAGTTTTCTCTCCTCATGTATTTCAAATCAGTATTTCTCCACAACCATACAAGTGATTGACCTCCGGTCTTCTGTTTTGAGTTCACTGACCTATGACCTTGAAATTGAGATCAAGGTAAAAAGTCAAGGTCATGTTATAAATTTTGAATTTTGCTTGTTATCGTTATTCAAAAGAAACTGTTACAGTTAATGATGTGATTTGCTTGCCAAATTAATGTTTACAAAAAGGCGCAACTTCAATCTATTTCAGTCGAAGTGTTTTGGTTAACCCTTATAGGAGTTTTCTCCCCTTGTGTATTTGAAATCAGCATTTCTCCACAACCATACAAATGATTGACCTTGGGTCTTTTGATTTGAGATCACTGACCTATGACCTTGAAATTGAGGTCAAGGTCAAAGGTCAATTTGATGTTCTAGATTTTGACCTTTGCTAAAAATTATTTTCTGTTCATAATAAAACAATCAAGTCTTCTGCATATACCTATTAATCTTATTCTTTTATATCAATTTGATGAACCAAATTACATCAACAAGGAGAGACATTTTCTAACATCGTTTCATTCTTATTATCGAGGTGGAAAGACCTTCAATTGTTCTCTGAAGAATTGGTTTTTAACTTATGTTTACATCGCTTAAACGGTCATCTGAGGTCAAATCGATAGTTAATTAGATGGCGTCTGGACTAAAATACACACGAAACGAACTTATATATATCATCTACCCCATGCTCTGTAAACTGTATTTGCTTATTTACCAACACAAGTTATGTGTTATTGTGTGTTAACACTTGTATTATTAACACACGAAAAAATATGACACAGTCATCACGTTTTCAATCTAATCTGAAACCTATACCTATTTGTAATTAACACGTCTAGTAAAATGTGTTACACAGTTAACACGTAGACGAACTTGATGATATATGACCCATATAAATTATCCTCGTTTATAATATTCATCAACACACACACACACATATATATAATATGTACTTTACATGTTAACCCGTAAGGGAAATAATTTTATTAATTGTATTTTCCGTAAATTACATTAACATTACATTAACATTTTGTATCCATAATTATGGTAACTCAAAGTTGCAGTTGGTTTATATTTATTATGTATCGTGTGACTCGTGTCATATCAAACTGAAGGAAGATTAAATAATCCGATTGTTAGAATATTTAAATTAATACTCACTGTTAATTCTATAATACACAAGAGGTAGTACATTTGTATTGCCATTCCCGTTTAAGCCTGAGGCCTTGACGATCAATATATGTTATTGTTAGGATTTTTAAATCCTGTCGAGTTGTACATAATGTATATGTACTATAAATATAGTTCTGGGTATTTTTTAAAGTAAATATAGATTTTGTTTTTGTTGTGTATTCATAATTGATAAAAGTGTATGTACGGCAAGTACGGGGTGCAATAGCTATTACATGTATTATCAAGCACTAAAAGTAATTCAAGTATTTAGAACACAAATAAAAAAAAAATGCTTGAGGCATAAAAGCCAGAGTATACAAGATAAAAAAATAACTGATCCACAGTTCACTGAGATCTGCAGCAGGAACACTGACACAAACTGCCCTCCCAATTACCAACCAAACTTTTTAACTATTAATCCGTCTTGTGTTTACATTTTGTACTTCAACAGCCGGAACTTACATGGAGATAATTTTTTCGGTAGTGTTATTAAATCCATGTGTGATTATGACCTGTGTATTTACAAGACTTAGTAGCATATATACCAGTTAAATACACTGTATAGTCGTGCGCATGACAGAGGCGGAAAGTACAGATTAAACATGTAACAGGTAACAAGTACTTTTGGTATCGGTATCTGATTCGACCCGGAACGTGACTGTTAATAATGTGTAATATTAATTCTAAGTAGTAATTGTGTGGAAAACAAAGGGACCTGGACATGCTGGAATGGTGTAATTTTCAATCAGCACCATTGTCCTACTTTTTATAAGTTATATATAAAGTTAAATTCTTTGATTATTCGATCGTGTATAACATTTCTTTATATATTTACCCTTTAAAAACCATCTTTAGAATCCCATGTTGAGTGCCTGTGGTGGATAATTATAATACACTGAACCCGGATTAAAAAACCTTTGTAATTTATTTTGGTAGATACAAAACAAAAAGGAATTTTCGTCCTCAGGATAAAGTGTACTGACGGAATCAAACCACTGTTATCATGGTTACAGAGAAAAAGACGATTGATATATCAAAGTACTGAAGTACTGAACATCGGAAGCACGCAAGTTAATTATTGTGGATGGTCTCCAGCACTGACTTGTCTCAGAAAAAAATACATCTCTATACTACCTGAAAGTGAGGTTAGTGTACAGGGAGATATTTTTTCTGAGACAAGTTCGTGTGTGGATGCATAATAAATGATAGGGAATTAAACCTCACAGTATTAACTATTATATACATGTATTGTAGGGATACAGTATACATTATATTAATTTTTGTATATAACAGTTGCATGTATAGATAGTTTTCATCCATTTTTATAACATTCTTTTCTACTATAGATTCTACTAATAGTGCAGTGCAAGTGCATGGTGGACAATCTCCTGTAACAGTTCGATTTTTTTAATAGATTGGAGTTGAGTAGGTATTCATATTTTCCTGCAAAATGTTCTTGATATATTTCTCAGCATGCGTTAACACAATGTTTCTGTACGTGTACATCGACATTAATGATTTTTTTCGTTTATATATATTTCTAACGACAAAAAGTTTTCATAATTGTTAATTTATGTTCTAATAAAAGAAAATGTGTATGAGTATTCATTGAAGAAATGAATTTCTAATAACAAGCGATAAGGAATGTTAGTTTGCACTCGATAATGTCCGCGTATTTATAGATCGGTTACCAGTCAAAAAACGAAAGTTATACGTACAATATAAGTAAAAATCTCTCTGGCAACAATACATCGGAATGCCCTTTGGGACATCGCGATGTAGAAAAAATGTGTTGTTATGTACTAAACCAACACAAAGGATAGAATTTTAACGTGCTACATGTAGCTCACACGCCGCATAAAGGCACATCACATTATTAATGGCGTGTCGACTTGTCTTTGATTTTTCTCCTATACCTGTGCATTCAGAAAAAAATGACCATATTTGAAGAAGTCAAATGGGTGACTCGGTATCGATATATCGTAATCCAAAGGACTGTGTTCGTCATGCACCAAAATTCGTCTATGCAGGATGTTAATGTACGTATCCCCGTTTGACCGGAACTCATTAGAGTGCGCCTGTATGACGTAGATATTGCAAGAAGACACTGCCCCCTCCGTAGATTAAAGAACCAACACATTTCGTATGGGTCAGAAGGCATGGTCTATTGCAAGACAACAGTTCTACTCTCAATCCAACAAACCCTCATTTTTCCAGTTGCGTTTCGTATTATAGCCTTTCACTTTGATCAATCCACTTTACCGAACCTGTACATTTATAAAATATAAAATATTATATTATAATAGTTATGTGGTGTTCAATGTCATTTTCTTTTTCATTTTTGCCCTGACTTGGTGTTTATTCTATTATATACTTTAGAATCACTACTGTTATAATGTGAGTTATTTTATTCTCTGCTTAAGGTTTGTTGTATAATTATTTATAAAATGCATTGCCACGGTGGTATTGCTATTAAAGTCTGCGACGCGGATACCTCGGCTGAATCATACCACATCTTTTTTTTTTTTTTAATATTTGTTGTACATGTATATAGATTATTTATTGGTTTTTTTTCGTTTTCTATCTCAATGTACACGAAATGTTTTCATATGGACTTAATGCATAAAACAATCAATCGATCAGTTTGAAAACATTCGAATATAAAATCACTACTCTCTTAACTCGATTAAAGCACGCAACCAGGCAGTTAATCGAAGTTTTTCTGTCTTTTTTACTAAAATGCCAAGCAGTAAAACAAAACTGAAAGAAAGTATATCTACAAAACAATAAAATAGATTTTAAAAACAAAAGCATGCAATTCTTCTATTTCATTGCCCCCAATATGAGATGTTATCCCTACACATCTGGAAGAAAAAGTGTTCTAATAGATCAAAAGAAATTTTCCCAGTCGGCCGCGGGTCTGGACGCATAGGACGAAAATGAAATCTTATTTTATACCAGGAAGAAATATTTTGCCCACCAGAAGAAAGTTTCATAGACGGTCGCTGGTCAGGGAAGATGGTCACTTAAAAGAAAAATGAAGGTCTTCTTTCGACCGGCTGTAAAATATTTACCAAAGAGGGAAGGAAGTCTGTTTGACTGTGCGGAATGTACGCACCAACCTCCGGTCAAACAAGGAATGTTAAATTCCCGATGTCTCGTTTAAAAACAGTGCCACGCACCCTGTACGTTCAGAAGCCTTGTAACGGCTGTCAGAGGTTTATATGTTGCCTGTCGCAAGTTAAAATTTCACTTTCCAGTAAGTAATATCCTCGACTTCAAAACCGGAGGGCCTCTATTACGTATGCACATGGCCTACATATTGTTTTATTTGTCAAATTTTTCTTGTCTTGAACATGCTTGAAATATTTGCCACTGGATCAACCAGTAATCAGTCAACTTTACTGTAAACATATTTTATTAAAGAAATCATTATATATATAGCTACAAGGGTAAAGACATAAATACGAAATATACAAAAGATTCAATAACTGGGATTAGGAAACAAGAGCAGTGCTCTTATATAAATCCGTCTCCCTAAATTCGAAAATAAAATTACAAGCTAGGAACACATGTTGAATAGCAAACGAATAAATATTTAACAAAATACAGTCAATGATTACAATAACAAAAGGAATATTCATAAGAAAAAAATATATAGCAAAGGAAGGGGGTGAAAGGTGTTTTTAGAAAAATGAAAGTGTTATTAAAGAATGAAACAATATTTTTTATATAGGGGAGGAGTGAGTAATTAGAATTATTTGATTGTGGATGTGAATCGATTGCTACTTATAATAAAGTTTTGCACAGCTTTAAATATCAGTTTGTTTTGCTCTACTGTGAGTCTATCGGAGCCAAAAAGTAAGACATTAGTAGAAATTTTGATTGGAGGTTGTGACTGTGTCTTTGGTGAGGTACATTGAATATTTTGCATTTTAATAAATAGTGATCCGTTGTTTCAGGGCCTCCGCAAACACACTTCGGTGTTTGTTGAGTTCCCTACAGTTCATTCTTACTAGAACACACCCGCGAAATCGCGGGCATATACAGCTTGTAGACTGTTGTAGGATGATTTTTTGTAAAAAATATTATGTATGGAGAATTTCATAAAAGGTATCAAAAGCCCTCTCCCTTTTTCCAAAGTCCGATATTTGTTTCCTTTCTGTTAAATTCAATTATTTTCGTGTGTCTGGCCTCAGACCACAATTATTCTTCTCCTTTGGTACAATGCTTCTTTTGGTAAAAGTCAATCAAATTAACAATTTGCACCGTTTCAAACATGAAATAAATGTAACTGCTTATATATAGACCATTATTAGTCTAATAAAATATGCTTCTAGGACAATCCATCAGTGTTTTCTTTTTCTTTTGCGAGCCTTATTAACATGCCAATGGTAGGATATGAATCATGTATAAAGTACTAAGGCTAATTTGAGGGGTGGTCGGACGGGTCCTGATCCCGAAATCCCGGGCTTAAAACCATGAAATCCCGAGATGCAGAATTTAAAGAAATGCATATCCCGAAATCCCGAAATCGAAAAATATATTCCCGGATCCCGTAAGGATCAATCCCCAAATCCCGAGCTTAAAAACACCCGATCCCGACGCCCCGAAAAATGTCCTGCCTACTTCTAATCTCTACCTTACTTTCAATTTTGCCAAATCACTATTTTCCCTTTCAACAATAAATTGTTATGCCCCATTTATGGGCATTATGTTTTCTAGTCTGTACATCCGTTCGTTCGTTCGTCCGCCCGTGTCTGTCCCGCTTCAGGTTAAAGTTTTTGGTCGAGGTAGTTTTAGATGAAGTTGAGCATGTTTTACTTATTTTAATATATATGCAAGTGGTATGACCCCTTAAATAGTAAAAATTTCAAAGAAAACAGTAGACAGAATCAGGGCCGACTTTCTATTCTAACATACTAACATACTAACATAGAAAGTCCCTGACAGAATACAGACAGTCTCTATATATTAAAGTAGTATAATCGTAGTTTACATGTAGATATATAAACGCGAAAAATAATTGTTTTCTCTAAGGAGGTATAATAGTTGTGGTTCTTGCGATCTAAACACCATGATATGAAACGCAAAAAATAATTGTCCTCTCTAAGGAGATATAATAGTTGTGATTCTTGCGATCTAAACACCATGATATTGAGAACGCTTTGAATGGCTTATTTTTTTCCATTTTTGTTATCCATCATACGATTGGTTGTCAAGTGACATGTGTCAAATGTTTTACTTATTTTAATATATATAGAACTGGTATGAACCCTTAAATAGTAAACATTTAAAAAAAAACAGTAGACGGAATACAGAGAGTCTCTATATATTAAATACAGACAGTCTCTATATATTAAAGTAGTATAATCGTAGTTTACATGTAGATATATAAACGCGAAAAATAATTGTCTTCTCTAAGGAGGTATAATAGTTGTGGTTCTTGCGATCTAAACACCATGATATGAAACGCGAAAAATAATTGTCCTCTCTAAGGAGATATAATAGTTGTGATTCTTGCGATCTAAACACCATGATATTGAGAACGCTCTGAATGGCTTATTTTTTTCCATTTTTGTTATCCATCATACGATTGGTTGTCAAGTGACATGTGTCAAATGTTTTACTTATTTTAATATATATACAACTGGTATGACCCCTTAAATAGTAAACATTTAAAAAAAAAAACAGTAGACAGAATACAGAGGGTCTCTATATATTAAAGTAGTATAATCGTAGTTTACATATAGATAAACGCGAAAAATAATTGTCCTCTATAAGGAGGTATAATAGTTGTGGTTCTTGCGATCTAAACACCATGATATGGAGAACGCTCTGATTGGCTTATTTATTTTTCATTTTTGTTATCTATCATACGATTGATTGTATTTGTGCATCTTTAAAACCGGAAGTCTTATCTATGACTAAAAGTCAGTCCGATGACGGAATCATATCCGGACTCCTGTTTTGTCGTTTTTCTTCCAAAATAACTCAATCTGATTAATCATAAGAATGGATGACAAATGCGACTATGCATGTTACCTATAGGACACAGAGGCATGATGATTGATTTATTGTGGAAGGAAGAGAAGCGACACCCAAAATGAGGTCTTCTCGTTTAAAACATTTAAAAAAAAAAACAGTAGACAGAATACAGAGGGTCTCTATATATTAAAGTAGTATAATCGTAGTTTACATATAGATAAACGCGAAAAATAATTGTCCTCTATAAGGAGGTATAATAGTTGTGGTTCTTGCGATCTAAACACCATGATATGGAGAACGCTCTGATTGGCTTATTTATTTTTCATTTTTGTTATCTATCATACGATTGATTGTATTTGTGCATCTTTAAAACCGGAAGTCTTATCTATGACTAAAAGTCAGTCCGATGACGGAATCATATCCGGACTCCTGTTTTGTCGTTTTTCTTCCAAAATAACTCAATCTGATTAATCATAAGAATGGATGACAAATGCGACTATGCATGTTACCTATAGGACACAGAGGCATGATGATTGATTTATTGTGGAAGGAAGAGAAGCGACACCCCAAAATGAGGTCTTCTCGTTTAATAGTATAGATACTCGCATGATATATTTGACCAGATCTGGAACCACAATAATAAAAAACCGGCTTAATTTCACGGTTACTTTATAAGTTATCTACGTTCATATCCGTAGATATGGATATTTTAACACCCTGAAGTACCCCAGTACACCACGAGGCGTAGCCGAAGGGTGTACAGGGTACTGAAGGGTGTTAAAATATCCATATCTACGGATATGAACGTAGATAACGAATTTATCCCCGGTCTTAGTCCAAATCGGGCGAGTTTTATGGAAATTCGGGTACAAAGTGTAACGCGAAAACAACGTTTTTTTTATTATTAAAAAAAGTTTTATTGAAATTTGGAAATTTTACATATTTTTTACAAGGTGTAGGATACTACCTTTGGTAGAACCTTACAGGTAGTCAAATATAAGACGTTTTTAAATATCATGGATAATCTACAGAATTCAATATTTCACAGGGAGCAATCATGGAACTAAGGAAAACTTGCGTGAAGTTCCCCGGGTTAATGGTTAGCAACGTCCGGGGTTATGGGTTAGCAACACCCAGGGGCTATGGGTTTTGTGACGACGTGCGTTAACCAATCAAAATCCTAGATATATACTAAGCCGGGGATAATTTAAATTATTTTTGAAAGCGAGAAGGGACGGACTATTTTGTAGTTCAATTGTCTGCGAGTTCCAGGATTTTACTGTTGATGACAAAAAATAGTTAGAGTATAATGAAGTTCTAGCTGCAATAGGTTGAAAATCATTCGCATAACGCGTATTATATTCATGTATATTAAGGAACCGTTCAGGTAAAATAATATTAAGATAAGATGGAGTAATATTGTTAGACATTTTGTACAAATATGTAATATTGTTAGACATTTTGTACAAATATGTTATATTGTTAGACATTTTGTACAAATATGTAAGTTTGTGGGCCTCTCGTCTATCCTTTAGTTTTCCCATCCCGTTTCCTTATAAAGTAAGTTAATAGATGTTAATTAACCGTGTTCCTTCAGTCAACTTTATTCTATGAATCTTTTTCTACAACATGACAAGAAATTGCCTCCATTGAAATTCTGCAAATATCCCATAGAGCAAATTACATGGATAATGATCAATATTGACCATTTGGTATATATGGCCGTGTTCTAAACGACACGTACATAAAGGTCATAAATTAATTTGTTGAATGAAATCAAATCTTTAACTACAAATGGGTGCCGTAGGAGGTCTACCGGAATTTTTAGCTAGGATTTTTTTCTTGGCATGACTACTTCATGGTATGTAACGTAATAATTTGAAAATATTAGTTATCGGCATATTATTTCAAGGTTTATAGAAAGACACGTTTTCCAAAGCGTTGTCAGATAAAAAGGAAAATCATGTACTCCCCCCCCCCCCCCCCCCCCCCCCCAAGTTAATCCTAGTAAGATACGAAACACTGTTTTTAATATTAATACCCTTTCATCACTACCATTGTATTGTTTTTTTTTATCATCATGACCACTCTGGCGGCTCTGACAAACAAATTATGTAATGTCTCCACTGGTATACACTGGTATCCAAGTTGAAGGGGAAAGCATTATGTGTCCATTCACAATTTTTTTATTCTCGGTAATGATGTAGTAATAATTTCTTAAATCTTAAATTTGAATTATTGATTTCAACTGAACTATTTGAATAAATAATACACTACATCGTATTCGGTATCTTCGTAGGTTTTTTATACGCGTTCATATTCAATGTCTGTGTTGTATATCCCCTGAACCGCTATAAAACTAAGATTTTACACCATGTCAAGATCCCGAATAACAGATATTTATGGAACACCATATCTGTTTTCTGATGTTAATTGGTTATATGTTCGGTGCTTTATGCATAATGTTTAGTAGTATTTATATTATGATCAGTAGTTTTCATATTATGTTCAGTAGTTTTGGCAGCATCATGTTCAGTAGTTTTGACATTATATCCAGTAGTTAGACATTATGTTCGATGCTTTGGTTATTATGTTCAGTAGTTTCATTATTATATGCAGTAGTAATTAAATTATGTTCGGTACTTCTGACGTTATATTCAGTGCATTTTTCATCATGTTCAGTACTTTCGACATTATGTTCAGTACTTTCGACATTATGTTCAGTAGATTCAATATTATTTGTAGTACCTTATGTATTATCCTCAGTGTCCCGGTGTGGATTATTCATTATGTTCAGTAAAAGCATCATTATTATACTCGGTTCAATGAACTGTATTTTCAGTGGTTGTCTCATTATGATGATGCAGTAAAAGTCGAGAAATCAATGACGGAAATTGTCGGGAAAAAAACGAACGCAGATATTTTCGACGGACGTTTTCTTCATCGACACATTTACGGGATAGAAAAAAATGGTAGAAATGGTAGCAGTATTAAATCGGTTTGTTTTTACATTCACACGTTGGCGATTTTCAGAAGGAAAAAAATATTCCTGACTTAATTTGTAAGATGTCATGATTGTTGTTTTTTAACGTACAGTGGCAAATATTTCACACATATTTCTGACGGAGAGGATAATTTTTAAACAATAATTTTTAGACAGCGTTGTCGGTGATACACCTTGACCATAGAGAGACGACAAAAAGACAAACAGCAAAAATAAAATATAAAAACATATTCTTTTGTATTCCTAGTAGGTAATAAAATTGAGAAAGGAAATGGGGAATGTGTCAAAGCAACAACAACCCGACCATAGAGTAGACAACAGCCGAAGGCCACCAATGGGTCTTAAATGTAGCGAGAATTCCCGCACCCGTATGTGTCCTTCAGCTGGCCCCTAAAATATGTATACTAATACAGTGATAATGGACGTCATACTAAACTCCGAATTATACACAAGAAACTAAAATGAAAAACCATACAAGACGAACAAAGGCCAGAGGCTCCTGACTTGGGACAGGCGCAAAATTGCGGCGGGGTTAAACATGTTTATGAGATCTCAATCCTCCTTTTGTTGGTTTGTTTATTTATTGTCACATATAATAAGATAGCAAAGGGAGTTGCAGAATAAAGGATACTGGCGAATACAAAATATAAAAATTGAACAAAAAAGTTTGCAAAATCTTAAAGAATATCAATGAAAAAACAAAATAATAATTTGATACAATAGTGTAAACACAGATAAGAACCATGTACAGAATAAAGAAATCATGTTATGATAGACGAATTTTACAAAATCATTAATAATTGATGATTTTACAGAATAAGCGTTATATTTAAAGATAAAAAAAACATTTCTAAGGTATACACTTCATATAGACCCTCAAATAATCGTTGGATTATCTCGGTGTGGCTGGTCAGCAATAGATAAAAAAAATCACAGGTCAACTGCTGCTGCATGGGTACTTTCCAAATTAATGTATGTAGTAGCTTGTTACTCCACTTTATTGTCCAAAAAGACAAACACTGAAGGATGAAATGCATAAAAACAGTTGATAATAATTTTTGTGGAATGCTTCTGCTCCATTACTGGTACGTTTTGCTGTAGATAGAGTTTTAGTCCATACGGATGGTGGGATCAAAGCACTGTGTCATTAACCATATGTGGCTAAAACTTAATCAGCAAAAGCTTCTATTTTCTTCTATTTTGGTATATCTTGTAAAAATAATCAGCAAAGCAATAAGTTTTATTTTCTCTCTGTACATGGACTGTCTAATGCATTTCAAGTCATTTTTCTCCAGATGCTCATCTTTATGGTGAAATATCTCCGAATAAATGATACTTTTTAAGCAAGGAATTAGAATAAAGATTAATTATTAATAATTATGATAGATATGTGTACAGGTAAATTGGCGCAAATGAGTTCCAAATATTGGCGCAATTGACACATTTGGAAAACAAAATTTGGCGCAAATGATACCCCTGAAAAACAGCAATTGGCGCAAAAGAACTGCTGCCATTCAAACGTTGTTGTAAGTGATGCAATATATTTTTATTTTCCTGTTCCCCTTCTGTAACTTCCACTTAATTTTATTGAAGTTTTTAATCGACCAAAGCCTTAGTTTGATTTAGTTTCCTGTTATTACTACCCCACTTTTGTCGCATGTTTTGTATCATATACTGATTCTTTACATACTTCGAGCATACACATGTACACTTCTGGAACAATAAATATTTAGTAAACTTTAACGTTTTTGTAGACTAGTGTACAGTATAAAGAACAAACAAGAAATTTTAAACAAAGATGTCAGTGTGTATGTGTGTTTTACTTGTTAACTTGCAGATGTATTAATAACCACTAGACAATCTTTCAAGAATTTGTAGAATCATTGATATATTTTATATACGCGATGTTAAGCAGCAGTATATGGACAGGGCACGTTCTGTCGTGATATAGTACCAAAATTTAAAACAAACTATTGCATGTTCCGCTGCTAAAGTAACCGGTTTTTCAAAAACTGGGCAATTCATATATCGGAACGGAGAAAAAATGTAAACAGATGACCTGCAAGATAGTTTAAGAGATTTATGAATTGGTTACTCAAAAAATGACAAAATCTAACTATCCCCCATTAGAGCAAATATTAATAATAAAGATCAAAACCCTGACGACATGCACACCTTCAATATATGTACAAACAGACAGCAAAGTAAAATCGTTCTAGGCTTCAATCTGTAGGAGATGCTTTGCGGAATAATTATAATGGGACGGACGAACGGAAGCACAGACGGACAGTGGTAACACAATATTCACCCCCCCCCCCCCCCTTTTCAGTTGCGGGGGCATAACAGAATTATAGCTTCATTTACATCTTTTATTGAGTCAAGACATTATAGGATGATTTCTATTTTTATGTTTTTACTATTTTTGCGTTCATGTACTTACAAAGTAGTTTTGTCTGAATTAGTAATTGTTTTAAATATGTATATCATATTTTTTACAACCTACATATAATTTCATTTCAAATATGTGTTTATAAACGAGGGTCTGATTGGGGTTTACAGAATACACGTCAGAATAATTGGCAAAAATTGCAGAATAAAAGGCAAAAAAAAGAAGAAAAAGAACACAATCGGCTGCTAAAGTATGAAAAAAAAATTAAGAATACTGGTAATACAAATAAAAATTTATGATAATTATCCAGACTCTTGTGATACAAAGAAGCTATCAGTACAGAAAAAATAATCATCATGCATAATCTACACGAAGAAAGTTGGAAATTAATAGCATGATAACTTGACGTTATGTAATAAAGATGACGACACGTCACGAATTTTGATGTTGTTTTTTTTTTTGCCAAAATGTTGAGTTTGCGTCGTTTCTACAAGAAAAACGAAGTCGGTGACCATATTTTTTTTAACATCATCTAATTTGTAAGACAAAGAGGAAGAAAACACTAATTTAAGCACAGAGCACCTGAGATCACCCCTAGTTTTTTGGTGGGGTTCGTGTTGTTTATTCTTTAGTTTTCTATGTTGTGTCGTGTGTGCTGTTGTTTGTTTGTCTTTTTCATTTTTAGCCATGGCGTTGTCAGTTTGTTTTAGATTTATGAGTTTGACTGTCCCTTTGGTATCTTTCGTCCCTCTTTTAAGAAAAATAATCTATGGAGTGGTTCACGTGATTTATAACGGAAACCGAAAATTGTAGAAGAAAAATATCGATTTCCCCTATATATATCCTCTCGGACCCTATTTAAAATTATTTTTTTTCTCGAAAAGGAAGTCGGTGGCATATACTTTTCTTTTACATTTTCTGATGTATATTTTCAATATCTAACTGAGTTCTAAATCTAAAAAAAAATCGTTTACTGATCCTTGACCTTATGTCATTTATTCAGTGGATATTCGTACTGTGGATTTGTAATGTCTAGATATTGATGCGCGTTCAAATTTTCCAGCGGATTTTCTTCGTCACTTTGGTGAACGATACTGGATAGGTTTTCAAATCCATGTAAAGTGCTAGTGCTAACGTGATGCACATTAACGGTCGTATATTCATGATTTCCAGAGTATTCAACGATTGGTTGGTAAGGATTGAGATAATCATCATTTTGCATATTTTCGTTTTCGCTCTCAGAGTTGTTGTCTGAATGTGATTCATTTCTAACAGTACTATGTTCAGTTGGCAATATATCACCAGCCGGAAGTCTAAATTCATCATCGATTTCATCATAAATGCCTTCAAGTCTTACAAAGGTTTCATGTGTAGGAAAAGCTACATTTAAAGTATTCTGTAATTCGTTTTCCTGACGGTTACCTTCCTCTATTCTTTTCGTTTTTAAACGATAAATGCAGACGGAACAAATCGTTATAATAACCAAAAGACCTGCTATACATACAGAATAAATCACATGCAATTTGGTTTGATCATATGGAGCTGGTCCTGAAAAAACCCCATTGTGAATATGAATAGTATGTACCGACTACCTTTGATAATATCCCACGGATAATCATCAGTAATTTAGATTAAGAATTGTAAAATACGACTTTTATCCAGATTGAGTATCTTGTTAGATGTTTATCAACCGATTTACTACCAACAAATTGGGAGAGTCAAGTATATTGATATTTTTATAACAGTTATAATACACAACCTTAAGGTTCGTTAATTTTTTTCGCAAAAACTGGTATCAAAGTTTGATAAATAAAGGCAACAGTAGTATACCGCTGTTCAAAACTCATAAATCCATGGACAAAAAACAAAATCGGGGTAACAAACTAAAACCGAGGGAAACGCATTAAATATAAGAGGAGAACAACGACATAACACTAAAATGTAACACACATAGACAAAATCCACGAGAATAACAAATATAACATATATATATAACATCAAAACAAAATACATGAATTTGGGATAGACAAGTACCGTGACGCGTCTTATCGCAATGTGAATTTACACTCAAAAATAAAAGAAAACAAACAAGTTTTAAGTAACAAGTTTTAAGTACATTGTACTATCTTGTTTTTTTACGGTATGTATGACTATCTACCAGCCCAGTAGTCAACACTTCGGTGTTGTCATGAATATCAATAATGTGGTCATTTTTTTTTTTTCATAAATTTCCTGTTAACAAAAGTTTAAATTTTTCCAAAAACTAAGGATTTTCCTATTCCAGGCATAGATTTCCTTAACCGTATTTGGCACAACTTTTTGGAATTTTGGATCCTCAATGCTCTTCAACTTTGTAATTGTTTGGCTTTATAAATATTTTGATATGAGCGTCACTGATGAGTCTTAGGTAGACGAAACGCGCGTCTGGCGTACTAAATTATAATCCTGGTACCTTTGATAACTATTCATATTTTATCAACTTTATACGTTCTCATTATACGGGTTGTATATCGACGATATAAACCTAAACGACAATGGAGAACATGAAATCTGTATAAACTAGTTAAGCCCCGTCAAATACCAATAAACCTTTCCAAAGTTATAAACCTCATTTGATGTTTTTGTATGCCAAATTCAATGTTATTGAGATAATGCTAGAAGATATAACATGGGCTAGTACATTTCATGATTTAGGTAATTGTGTTAAATGTGTTACCAACTTCTAACGGACTCGTCACGATCTAAAGCTTGACATATAGTATAGACATCTATCTATTTTTTTGAGGTTGTATATCGTCATCTCCATTTTTTCGAAAGGAAACTAGTTTATATCTAAACTGTATATTTGCAACAGTCAGAGCAAGTAATTTACTATTTTTAACCTAGAGAGACTTATAAAGTTATCATTTATCTCTAAGATTTATATCCTTAATGATTATCTGAAGCATGAAGTATAAAATATATGTTGATTCTTTTTAAAAGTTTTTCTCGCTGCATTGGTTGTTGACCCATTGGTTGCTTTTGGTTAGTTGTGCTCTTCGGTTGGGCTGTTATCTCTTTGACACATTCTCATTTCCTATTCTAAAATTTATCAAGAGATATAGTTATTCAAGTTTTATACAAAATAAGAATTAATCTAAATAATTAATAGCAATATTACCGTTGTTTTGCTCATTGTTCTCTTCCTGGTAGCTGTTATATACGTAAGATGTCACAGAGTCAGATGTTGAATAACCTAAAAAAAATTAAAGCTATTAGTTTTATATATAAATCAAATGAAGCACTTATAGTTTACTAACAACAGTCAAAACTTCACGGAAGTTAAAAACAATCATCAGATTCAATTTTTTTTTTTGGAAACCCATGGAATTACGGAATTTTATCATGAGTGATCATAATTAATATAATGTTGGTTACAGTCATTGGCTTGAGGTACTGTGTAAGGGGGAGAAATAAACTCATCATAGATACTAGGACTAAATTTTGTATATACGCCAGACGCGCGTTTCGTCTACAAAAGACTCATCAGTGACGCTCGAATAAAAAAAAAGTTAAAAAAGCTAAATAAAGTACGAAGTTGAAGAGCATTGAGGACCAAAATTCTTCAAGGTTCCGTGTAGGGGTTAGAAGGTAAGTTGTGGAAGGATTCTCATATGTATATAGGAGATTTTTTAATGGTCAGCAAATCAATTGTTCCACCAACATATATGATACCTGCTATATAATGAAACAAAAAATATGATTTTTTTAAATCATTTCAGTCACAATAATAATTATTACTTTTATCATATTATTATAAAATTTCACTCTGTAATGTCAGCATCAGGGATTTTCTTTTGTAAAAATGTCATATTCACTGCGAAAAAACACCCTTAATACATATTCTCCTGGACAAGTCAACGCTTTTGATGTAATGCAAACTGTCGTTTTTCTTCTCTTAAGTTTGTCCGTGTTTGTTTCATTAGTAATATTATAGTGAATATAGCAATAGCCAAACATATAATATATCTAAGAATAGACAAGGAATGTGTATGAAAAACATCGGCATGAGGAATTGCTATAAATGTTGCCTCGGTAGTTATCATACATGTAGCTCTAAGATTGATAAATCATTGTACAATCTTATTAAAACTCATATTACATTTATGTGCATTTGAATATTTAATATCTGGATTTTCTTTCACTTCGGATTCAAGCAAATATAATTTTCTTTATTTGTGAAACAATATATTCACCGATGAAAAAAATCCTTAGAGGTTACTATCAAATTAACAAAACAATTAGTGTGTACCTTAAGGGCATACGATACAGTTACAGTGAGGTTTGAAATTTTCTATCGCCTTGGAGTTTTTAAAAATTCTGGAACAATTTCAGAATCGATTTCCTGTGAAAAAATCCCATTACAAAGACGTCATCATATTTTAAACTTGCCTGAGACAAGGCTGACATAAACCTTCAATATACATGTAAGTTTCATAAAAATGTGACAATAATTTAGCATACATTGTACGAGAGCGCTGACGATGCAATTTGTAATATAATGTTTCCAAGAGGCATAATTCTTTAAAAAGATGGTTCCATGGCACTATTTTCACACTCGTCTGTGATAATATAAGTTTCCTAAACATCTGAAAAATATATGTACACACGAGAGCGCTTACTAATAATTTTTCACTACAACTAATATTTCCATAGAGCAGAACTTAAAAATATATAGTTGATCAACACTGTTTTTTTTTAACTTGTCCAAGACTTTGCTGACATAAATTCATGATAAAGTTCATACAAATCTGTATAAATTATACTATGTGAGCATGCTGAATAAAACCCGGTAGGACGAACGGAAGCGCGTTTTTATCTTTCTTCCTGGAAACTCCCTAATAAGTATAATAGGAGATAAACAAGTCAAAATAAAGCCACGCAAAAAAATCAGCTATTCATCTTTCTTATAATACATAAACTTTTAAACGCAAACAAGATAGCCTATATTTTGACAAATTGTATAAGGTTGGTTTGAATGTTGATACCGTGAAGAATTGAACTTGTTCTTTTTTACTAAATATACACATTCAATTTATATGACAATGTATTGATCGAACCACGCGAGTTGTAGATTGGGTTGAAAATCATTTTTAGAATAGAAACGTTCATCTCGAGGCAAAACACAGAAGCAAAATTGTTCATGTAAAAGCAGGCATATTATTGAAAGCTTTGCAAATTTGAAAATTAAGAAATTTGAGATATAAGAGGTCAGATTAAATAAAAGCTGTATAAGTCATGAAATGTGAAACCAGGAACAATTTAGGTATCAGCTATGTCATTTTCAGCATAGTTACCTTCTTTAGTCATTTGAAATGTTGTAGTTGGTACATTTATGCATCCTAAAACATGATGACACCTGCAATAATATTGATGAAAACTCAATTAGTTAATTTTTTGAAAAGCATATAGACTAATCAACTACACACATAATTATCCGGACAATATGTAGGGAGTCATACCACAAAATCAACATTCGCTAGTATTTTTTTATTTTTTTATCACTTATTTAAGCAAAATATTTGACGATAGGCAAAAATAGAAATTGGACATTAAGCTTAAATCCTATTCAAAGTTAAAATACATTATGTACTACATAATAAAATAATATGAACTGCAGTTTAAATGTAAAATAAATATGTTCTCTTCTGGAAAACTCTTTGGATAAAACAGGGTTATACTAAAACTCCCTTCCCTACACACATTGTATCATGTTACAATGTTTGACAAAATGGAAGAAAAAGTACAATGGAATCGCGGAAATTGTTTTCATATCAATTAATAATTAAGTTAATTCCACAGTCTACGATAATTAAAAAATGTGGATTTTTTTGCATATTTTCCAAAAGATACCATACAATCGCTCTAAAAACAATTTCCCTTGTTATTCTCTTTTATACTATTAACCTGTCCTTCAAATCTACAAAGGTGAAATATTATCATACCATTTCAAATTGTTATAATCATTAGTTGCCTTATTTTATGAAAGTTTTATCTTTGCTAAATGGATAAGTATGCTACTGCTTTTTTGCCTTTGATATATGATTTTTTGTTTTCCCTGGTTCGAATGTATACTCTGCAGATATTCAAGAATAATTTTGTTTTTAAACGCTAATAATCCATTTAAAAGTGAAAAGACAAGATGAGTATTTAGTAAAATCAATTCATCCAATAAAACAGATGTCTAGTTTTGACCAGTTGAAACCGGCTCGACCATTGAAGAGCAATACAACAAAGAAATAGGAGTACATTATATTTTTGAATACGAAAAAATACTTCAAGATGAAGATTTTTTAAATCAGTTTGTATTCATTTTTGGGATATATATATATTTTTAATATGACTTAGCATTCATCAAGAATATTTTACAGAATAAACATGCATTTGGAAAAATAAACAAAAATCCTAATATTAAATTATTGGATGAAATAATGTTTGGCAATAGGTTAAATAACCATCATCATATTTCAGGAAACAAGGTTAATGCCTGGAAATATCAGACAATAACTTAATGCCTAGTCGAAGCTTGTTGCCTATGATTTAAACTTAATGCTGTATTGCACTTATTGCCTCTAACATATAGCTATATAATATGTCATGATAAGCTCTAATAGAAAGAAACAACAACAAAACAACATCGATATACAAAATTCCTAACTTTGGAAAAGCATGTCAATACACTGCGTGTTTACACATTTAAATGTAGTTATTTGTATTTGCTTCTTATGTCTTAATATTAAGAATGGAAAGTGTGAATGCGTTAAAGAGACAACGATCTGACCAAAGAGCAGAAAACAGCCTTTAGGCACAAATGGGTTGTCAACACAGTGAGAAATTCACGCGGAGGTGTGCTTCAGTTGGCTCCTAAAGAATATTGTACACTAGTTTAGCTAATGGACGTCACTGACATATTTAAAACCATTCCATGCATCAGGGATTAGACTTACAAAACGTACACAAAAGCACCAGTGAAAATTAACAAGAAAAGTTAATAATTTTAAAATGTTTGTTTAATAAAAAAAGTATAAAACACAATTTCGAAATGTATATAACAATGTTTTTGTTTCTGAAAGCAAGTTCAAAAATTGATATCGTCTTACATTTTCAAATCGGATTTTGTAATTAAAGAAGATCTCGTAAAGTAATGCTCAAAATAATCTATACAGAAAAGAAAAAAAGAAAACGTGTAAGGTGCATTGTAAGCTTCACAAGAACACGTAGAATTTATCCACAAAAAATTAGGCAGTGTCAATAAATAACAACAAGTTACGCCAGTAAATGAAAATATTCACTGTAAACTGTGAATTAATATCAAGATCATACTTAAAATATAGTAGAACTCACAAATGTTCCAGCAAAAAAATGTTGAACAATTGTGAATTTGGAGTAGTAATGCGTAATTTGTGTTACTGAGTATTTATAATTTTCCATAAGAAAAAGGACAATCACCTCTGTTTATCAGTGCACTCACAGGTTGAGAGACATCTTATGCCATACGAATTTTTGTAAGGGCATGGCTCACATTGCTTCCTAGTTAAAGTCGTATAACCTACTTTACATTCTGAAATATATATTATTTTTTACATAATTTGTTATTTTGTTATAATACAAACTGTATTAAATTACACAAATCTCGTTTACAATCAAACAAAGCGTCAGTTAATTACAGCAAGGCATTCTGTTCTGAAAGTGGAAAGAAATTGATGGAAAGCATGACTCATCATCAAAATGAAATAATGTAACAAACACTCTGACATAATCATGATAATGAAACTATCAAGTTGAGATTATGGAAAATATACAAATTTAAATTATATTATATTATAATTGAATTTTAAATTGTAAGTTTGTCGATGATATTCTGAATGATAAAATTGAAAATGGAAATGGGGAATATGCCAAAGAGACAACAACCCGACCGTAGAAAAAAAACCCAAAAAAACAGCAGAAGGTCACCAACAGGTCTTTAATGAAGCGAGAAATTCCCGCACCCGGAGGCGTCCTTCAGCTGGCCCCTAAACACATATATACTAGTTCAGTGATAATGAACGCCAAACTAATTTCCAAATTGTACACAAGAAACTAAAATTAAAATAACACAAGACTAACAAAGGCCAGAGGCTCCTGACTTGGGACAGGCGCAAAAATGCGGCGGGGTTAAACATTTTTGTGAGATCTCAACCCTCCCCCTATCCCTCTAGTCAATGTAGAAAAGTAAACGCATAACAATACGCACATTAAAATTCAGTTCAAGAGAAGTCCGAGTCTGATGTCAGAAGATGTAACCAAAGAAAATAAACAAAATGACAATAATACATAAATAACAACAGACTACTAGCAGTTAACTGACATGCCAGCTCCAGACTTCAATTAAACTGACTGAAAGATTATGATTTCATCATATGAACATCAGGCACAATCCTTCCCGTTAGGGGTTTAGTATCATACTATCATAAACATTTATGAGAAGAACATAACCCGTGTCATGCCAACAACTGGTTTTTGAATAAATGTGTTTAGTTCCGATGCAAAGACCCTATAAGTGAATCAATATTAACGACAACATATGCAATCTTTAATGAACTGACAACAGTATCGTAACTATATCCCTTCTTAATAAGTCTATTCAAATGTTTGATTATTTTTGAGGTGAATACCGACACCTTTGTGCTTTATAAAGAATAGTTCCATAAAAAATTGGATGTGAAATACCTGAACGTATAAGAAACCTGCATGTTGAGCTATATGTACGAATGATGTCCTTATACCGATGATAATATTTAGTACATGTTTTGACTAGTTTGTGATATCGAAAACCCTGGTGTAATAATTTTTCAGTAATACATAAATTTCTCTCGTTGCATTTAATAAGAGTCATTTCAGGTTTTTATTGTTTGGACATTTAATATATCACCACATACATTACATAATGTCATTGGAATTGATTTTTATTATACAGTATTCGTCTTTTAACAGTCTTTACTAAGTTCAAAATAAAATGGAGACTAAAGCAATTCATCCATCTGCTGGTGATTGAATCCTAGTCTAAACATTTAGTATTGGAATCTTTTTTATTTCTATGTTACTTCCTTGGCTGTGGAAAGGAGTCTACTTTATCATGCAGTGTAATGTATCAAATAAGAACTCAACCTTTAATTTCACGAAGATACAAAATAATGATTTTTTTAAATTTAAAAAACAGTCAAATCGTCATTAATAATTACCAGTACAAATCCCGTTTATTCTCTCGAAACCGTCACAACAAATAATTTCAGTTATATGAAGCTGTATATCTGCATTCCTATGAATTGGATAAATGACATCTAATTAAAGCTCATAATATTAGTTACATAGTGTGCTAGTGACCTAATACGGTATATATGGGGTCAGTAAATTCCATATGGGGTGAGAGCGAAGCTCGAATCCCCATATGGAATTTACTGACCCCATATATACCGTATTACGTCACTAGCACACTATGTAACGAATTTATCTTACCGACTATCTTAACGTGGGAAATTAGGTCTAGTCATTTTCAAAATGAGCAAGTCTTCAATACTGTAAGCATTAAGAAAATACTTCCATTGATCCTATGAAAACAGATGCCAACAATAACGACTTGTAACGTTTAAATGTGTTTTATGAATTTATTTCAATCTTAATCGTCAATTTCTTCGTCTGTTGGAACTTTTAAGATTTTTTCTCAGTACCGTTTTGTTTTTATAAAAGGGACATAACACCATTACTAACCGTGTATGAAATAAGCCCCGCCCCTTCTTACCTAATATGGAATATAAAGGGACTTAACTCCACTACTAACCGTGTATGAGATAAGCCCCGCCTCCCTACTAACCTAATATCAAATATACACGGTTTGCACGCGGACGCTTTTAACCAATCATATTCCTTGAAATGTATAGGAGGTAAGATAAAATAAGTTATGGAGTAAATATGACACAATCTAAAGAATATAATCCCCGAAACGAATTTCAAATTTACGAAATATATTGGACAATGCGACATACCAAACCAACCCTGTACACTGTAGTAGGGTTAAACCAGTTTTTTTAACCACTATAATTATAATTATTCTATACAACAGTAACTGACATGAACAATGTGACAAAGAAACCTGTTTATGCACGAACTGCTGGTAAAGATTTTAAATTATCAGTAATAATATGTGGCATGAGTGCCAATGTCACAACTCTCCATCCAAGTCACACAGTAAAAAAGGGTTAATATTATAGGTCAAAGTACGGCCTTCAACATGGAGCCTTGGCTATCACCGAACAGAAAGCTATCATGAAAGCACACGAAATTACTAGTGTAAACAATATCAAACAAAACACCAACGGTCTAATCTATATAAAAAACGAGAAACTTGAAAACACGTATTAACCACACCAACAAACGACCGAAAACAACAGGCTCTGATGGAGGACAGGTGCATAAAAAGATAAAATGCAGCTGGTTTAAACATTTTAACATGCGCAAACCTTCACCCTAACCTGATACAGTAGTGTAAAATTACAATACAAAAAGACACACTGATAAATAATAATTGAAACGCGTTAACTCGATAAAAAAAACCATTAAAACAAAAACAAGTTAAAATACACTCAATGAATAAAATTGATCTAAAACACAATATACACACAATGTGAAAATGTAGGGGCCTATACAACATAGACGTTACAGGTTTTAATAATAATAATAAAAAGAAATACAAAAGAGTGTTAATAAGCAGACATTTAACCTTGAACAAAATAGCGTTCAATAGACATGTTACGAAAAGGTATATTCTCGACGTACGCGTGCAGGAGTGGGTGGGCTGAGAGTTATGCAAGTTCATTCGATTCTAAAATTTATATTGATAATATATACATAGTAAGCCAGCTAGATTTTAGTTTTATTGTTGTATTATAGTTCCTGAAAAAGTTCAATCTGTCGCACCACTAATCCCAAACAAAGCTCTACAGTCTGGTTCATTTTTCTCTCGGGTGTCTACGTAAGCTTCCAATGACTGAAATATTTTAGGCGCCTTATAGCGTGTTCGACATATACCCGACACTCTGATATACGCAAATTAATTTTTTTTACATTTTCTTCTTTCTGTTCGTGGTTTAGCTCTGAGATGATGGCGACTGCAGGGGGTAACTAGGGGCGATCGACATAGATAAATATCATCTGCTAAGATGACAACATTCTGGGGGGAAATCTAACTCCAAACCGGGTCCAAATATTGATGGACATCATTTTGATGTCCTAGAAAATTTAAACTACTTCGAATAAATCTTATATGATTTTATTGTCCACAATTACATTTTACTTGTGTATGAATGCAATGTCTGTGTCCGGTATAAAATTGTTCTTGAGGCTCAGTACGTGATCTGAGAGGTTCCGTCGACTGCAGCTAACGTTGTGGTTAATGTATGCCACCCACCGCGTAGTTGGCGCCAATTTTCTACGGTTGGTCAGAAATATTGGGGGAATATATTTTCCAAAGAATTGGAATCAAGACATTTATTTATAAAAACAGGAAACGCGCAAAACGCACAACTCTTGATCTTGCTAGAGAAAATCAACTGCTGTATTACAAGTTTATTAGAAAAACTATGCCGAAAGTCCTTGGAGTGACTCTGGGCTCTTCTGATAGTGAAAGCAGTTAAATAAAAGCGCGGTTTCATATTTTCCCCGCGTAAGTTTACAAAAATAATGAGATGTGGTATCAGTGACAATGAAACATCTATCCATCTATTTATTGGCAATTATAAGGTCTTTACTTTGACAATGAGAAAAACCTATACCGTATACTAGTAGTCGGCTATAAAAGATCCAGAAAAAGTGAAGTAATTTATAATAAAACCATTTACGAAGAACTAATATGACAGACAGTAGCCAACGACAACCACTGAACTACAGGCCCTTGACTTAGGACAGGCTAATGACAAGTACTGCAGGCTTAAACATGTGTGAAATATATTTCCTGCATTTTTTGTCGCTCTATTCTGTCCGGCCTTTTTTTCTTTTATTAATTTATCCTGCTTTTTTTACATAAGCTGTCACCCTGCCTTTTTTGGGCCAAGTTTCTCATTCTGCCAACTCAAAACTCCTGTCCTGCCTTTTTCATATTTAATCCAATTTCCACAAACAAAACATTTAAGGAATTAATAAAAATACAAAATATATGCATAAAGTGGTGTTAAGGTGTAAATGCAAAGTCATTATGCAATGCTTTTGAAACTCTTCAGGGATGTTCAACCGGTCAGTAGTGAGTCATATTGTACACAAACCTCTTATCGTTCTGAACATACATGAAATATTTGCCACTGGACGTTAATCAACCATCAATCAATCACAAACCCCTTATAAAGAAACTGTTTGAGTTAAGACAAAGTTGGAGGGAAATAAAGGAAGAAAATACATGCCTTCGAAGCTATATTTCCTGGAGTAAATTTTCTAAAACTATAATCATGTTTCAAGTTGAACTTCTATAAAAATCGTGATTTAAGTGTTTTAAAACAGACTCCGTTTGATAAAGATTTAGGTGGCAAACAACTGGATCAATATACATACACTGCTTAGTTTGCTTTTCATAACTATATAAAAATGACCGTTACATTTATATTCACGATTAGGTACATAAAACAGAATACCTAAGATTATTTGCAAGGTCTTTGAATGGATCACCGAAGAATTCACACAGTCACATATGTACCCCGTGTCTCCGCTGCCCGCTCATCTACGGCATGTACATGACCGTCCCCGCCGTTTGTTTGCATTAGAGCTTCATAAAAATATTATGGAATGTATTAATATCTATTTCTTATATTTCTTAGTTATATTAAATTTCCGTCAATATTACAGGTATAAGATTGTCACAATAATAGTTTTATACTAAGTCTTACTTTTTAGATGATACATGTATCATTAGTTTGTATTAACCCCTGTTTTCACCCGCATTATATCATGTATATGTTATTGAATATTCGTTCCATACGGAATTGCCTCCAAAAGGATCAATGCAGTTTTTAAATAATATTCAATGTATACATAGGTAATCTCTTTTGTCTTTTGACACAGTTCCCACATTTAAAGTGTAAGTTGTCAAACTCAGCGTCGTGAATATACCTTTTCGTAACATGTCTAATAAAACAACGTACACCACTGACGTATACAGGAAAATTTAAATATGATAATTGTGTGGAGGACTCCTTTTTCTTTTTAAATAATAAAGTTCCAATAATTTATGAAAGATATCGGAAATGCTTCTGATTTATAAATATTTTGATATGAGCGTCACTGATGAGTCTTATGTAGACGAAACGCCGTCTGGCGTAATCAATTACAATCCTGGTACCTTTGATAACTATTTTCACAAGATATAGGCCATATAAGAATTCATATTTTTAAACTCTCCATAAGACCAAATGACATAGACTGTACCAACTACAAGTCATTGTTTAAAAAAATGAGAAAAAAACCTACTGCATACTCAGACATGAAAGACCCCAAACATGACAATTATATAACAATTCAGACAAGAACACTGATTTATATACAAAAGTCTTACATATTTGCGTTAGGCTTTACAATTGTTGCTTCTCTATGCCTTTTTGAAATACTTTACAGTGAGTAACATTTCGCTCCATATTTGGATGTTGAATGTCATTAATTTCAGCATAAAAGTATTTACGTGATTATCCGAATAGTATCATCTTTACTTCATAAAAATAGAAGCATTCCCATATCCGAAGATTTAAAAGTTAAAATGCATATCCTATATTAGATTCAGTGTAATGTTTGTAACTAAAGAAAGCCAATATTTTGTAGGGGCTGTTGCTAATTTTTAAGTTCACCATCAATAAACAAATTAAATAATAATAATCACACGAAATACTGATGCTTATTAAATATTATATAATAAATTATTACATATATCAAAAGTGAGCATGAACCTGACAATTCGGACACAAATAAATTATGTAACAGATAAAACGGAATTTAGAAATCAATTAGAGAATTAAAGATAAGTACAGTACCATATTGGTCTGCGGCATTCACCAGGGTTTCCAAAGACAAATTGAAAGAAGAAAATTCCTGAAACAAAGAATAAAAACATGTCTGCAAAAACAATTTGGATTTTTTTCGATATAATCAACAAATTAAAAAACGCACCACAACTTACTGTATGTAGCGGTAGATTTATTTTTTAATTTGTTAAACATAACTTTAATATTAATCCAGAGTGAAGTAGACATGTTCACTTCAATAGCGACAATGGTTACATGTATTTCAACTAAAAAGTCGTAAATAGCAAGTCTGAGATAAGTCAATTTCAAATTTGACATTTAAATTTAATCAAGAATTGGATTTACAATCTAAAATGAAATGTGTTGTTAAACAGATCTATTTAAATATTCTCTTTTATCACAGAATTGATGTGTATGACTGCAGAAATTTTTTACTCATTTCAACCACTTTTAAAAAAGTTGTATGCAACAGAAGTCTTTACTCAAAATAATTGAAGGTGTGTGGTATGTTTCTTTTCTTGTTTAGTATATAAAACACGGAAATTTTTTATATATTATTATAATAGTATAAATTGGACATAAACAAACAATTGTCGGATATCCTTAATTAAAACATACTCTAATGAACCATTATGATACAGACTGAGAGTAATCACCATGTGTATTGTTTTATAATTTCGCAGAGGAGCATATATCCGATTGTGTTTAACATTTTCCGCGATAGTATAGCATCATCCATGTAGCACTCAAATAGTAAAATGTTTATTGCGGCGCTGGCTACGGAAATGTTCTATTTGATCTTTGCACAAACGTATTTTTATCATTACGAAATGCAACTTATCACCTGCTTTAACCAACATGAGCAAAAAATAACTGATGTAATAAATGAACTGTACACCTTAAAATCCCCTCCGCATATTGTTAGGGATTGAGCTACTCAATCTATTACTCTCGGATTCCATCTCACTGGTGGTAAGCGGATGGTCGTAACTAAAAGTTACGACCATCTGAATATGGGAGACAACTCTAGGGATAATTTTTCTTTTCCGATTTTCGTGCAGTAAAAGGTTCATTTGAGTCAAACCGCTTGTCTCATATACACATATCGTGAGTGCATTCTTATTGAACCCAAATTTGACACATACAATTATTCCAATTTTCGTAAAATAATCATTCAAAAATTCGATCATGATGGTCGTAACTTTAACTTGTGATGGTCGTAATGTCAACTATAGTATTTTGGATGATGGTCGTAACCGACACAAGATGGTCGTAACTTTGAAAGATGACCGTAACTCAAGTATTTAGACGAACTTTTATCAAGCTATTTTAAAAGTACTGTGCACATGCATAACCATATTAATAAACTCAGTTGTTATATAAAGTTTACTACAAAAAATATTATTTCATTTGTTACTCTGATAATGGTATGCAGAAATTAAGTTAAAGAATTATCAATCATACATTTTTGATATGTTCCAAACGACCATCATTTAGGAGAAACAGTGAAAACTAATTAACTCGCATTAAGTCAAATAGTATGTTAGGGTTGAGTATTAATATATTTTTACTGTACGTTAAGGCATAAAATTGTTGAATATTTGCTTTCAGATTTTTTTTTTATTTACGACTTTTTATTTCCTACAATCATGTCGGCAGATGAAATTATTGAACGTACAATTTTGAACAATCTTCTGTAATTTTTAATCAGCTATTGCAGTTTTTATAAACCATTGACTTTCAAATATTCGGCTTTTGGTGAATCATGATTAATGAAAATCCACAAATGCCTGGTGTTTTTATCGTGTTGTCTTTTTTTTTATCGATTGCATGACGATCTTGCGGTATATCATTGATAATTGTTCTAAGTATTGGTTCAGAATAAAAACTTAACCCATGGTGTCGCAATGAACTTTGTGTTAACCTAGAAAGTATGAATAAGGTTGAGATATTTTACAATGCTACACGCGTTGAATTTAAGAGTAAGATCAAATATCAGTAGTTTGTAGACAGGCTTGTAGCCAGGATAATATTACAAGGTAGAACTAAATGTACTGCGGCAAATATTACATACATATATGCAGGTATATATTTTACAATGATACACGCTTAAATTTGAATTTAAGAGTAAGATCAAATATTAGTAGTTTATAGCCAGCCTTGTAGCTAAGATAATATTACAAGGTAGAACTAAATGTACTGCGGCAACTATCACATACATGTATATGCAGGTTGAAAATAATATTTATGTTATATGTTTATATTGTATGAATGTACTCAGAATTAAAAGACCAACACGCTGAGTTGAAGCATAAAGATCTATCTTTTAAATATTATTCTGGCTACAAGCTATGTATGAATACTGTTTGCTGAAGTCCTTTTGCTGAAATTTAAAAAAAACATTATCATCAGCATATAGTAAACAATGTAAATTGCTGACCCCTTTAATATTCTTTATAAAGAAGTTTACGGATCCATACTGTGAAGGAATTTTTTTTTAACTCGTGTAGTAATTTTGACTCTAAATATGCCTCCTCTAGTAGTGGAAAGATGATCCCAAATAGTCAAACCTGTGCCAGTATCTAATCATAGACTTTTCAATGACAAAATACAGAGTGAATCTACCGAGTTCAGAAAGATTGGCAAAATGTGTTTCTCTTTTGGTAACACCAAGTAAATGTTTACAAAATTCAATGCGTTTTTTTTTTTTTTTTTTTTTTTTTTTTTGAAAGGGTTGAAATATCCCCAAATTTTAGTATAAGAGAATAGGTTTTATTGTATGCTCAAAATCATAAAGGCTGTTTTTTTAAACTTGGATTCAGTGACAGAAAGTCCTTGCGTAGCTTATGGTAGGCTTTTAACGCCTGTTATTAAAATAAAATCATGTTTGATATGTCTGCCTGTCGTGTTAAATACTATGGCTTGGTTTTATTGGGGTTAATTTTCAAACACCGATCTTAATCCATCAAGTTTACTTTGAAGTCCTTTTGCTGAAGTTGAAAAAATGGCAAGATCATCAGCATATGTATAGTAAAGAATAGGCTGGTCGTGAATAAACAACAGCTGGATCAGAGAACCTTTTAACACAATCAGGAAGTTCATTTATATTTAATTTAATTTTAAACAAATTTGGATTCAAATTGTCTCCTGTTTTACTCCAACTTTAGTTCTAAAGAGATCGCTTACCATATATACTCTCTAACTATATTCAATAGCTTAAGTTTTATCCCTGGGAGAATGACAGTATCAAAAGCCTTCTGGAAATCAACAAAGCAGGCAAACATTCTACCTTCTTTTGTAATACAATATGGTCAGATGGTCGTGGTTTTTTTTTTTTTTTTTTTTTTTTTTTGGTAAACCCAATTTGGCTCTCATCATTCAATGATATGATATTTATCTAAGGATTTACAAAGACGTGTATCAAGTATCTTATTAAAAAGGCTTCCCCAATGAATCAGTAATTGTAATTCCTCGATAGTTATTAAGATCGGATGCATCATTTCCTTTATGAATTGGGAATAAAAAATGTGTGGTTCAGGGTTCATGGTATTTTCCTTAAGAAAGACAAAGATGTATAACGGATAGCATGGTACCAATAGGCGTATTCAGAATTTTCTAAAACCACGGGTAATAATTATACCTGAACTTCGAATTTGCACCTTATAATCAGCTTGACTATATACCAAATGACAATTACGACTTCTCAAAATCCAGGCTAAGAATAAGATATATGTTGTTTAATTCGATTACGGACCTGCGAATTCGCGGATATGCATGGTCTTGTCTCGATAACGATCCCCATAACATTATTTTGACTCCTTACTTATGCTCTTTCGTCTTAAAGTATCAATTTTAAATTGTAGATTTTTCTTTTAAATTCCACCTAGTAGGTACATACTAGTTTTTAAAAAGTTTATCTTTTCAATACATGCAAAATATAAAGAAAATAAATCAGGATACTGTTATTTCATGTGATGTCAAATTTGTTAAACTCGCCTTTTCTTAATTCGTAACTAAGAATGATCATAACCAGAGCTGTGTGTTAAAATGAATTCTCCACTTTTGAGAATTTATAGTTATTAAACTTAACAGCTTATAATTAGTTGCCTCTTGGTTGATTTTATACATTATATTTTAAGAAACAGTGACTGGTCATTTCATTTTGTATTGGGTTTTTTTTTTCTCGATTCGTTCCAATTTTCTTTCCTTTCGCACTTTACAGGCATCCCTCTCTTCACCTCTTTTAGTTTTTATCATTTAGTGAAATCAATTTCACAAATATATCATATAATATATTCATATAACAAAAGACACGTTTAAAACTATTGACTTGTCTTATTAGGTCCTATTTAATAAAGAGTTACGACCATCACAATTTTAAGTTACGACCATCCTGAACATTTTTGTTTTTTTTTGTTACGACCATCATGCTCGAATTATTGAATGATCATTTTACGAAAATTGGAATGTTTTTATGTATCAAGTTTTGTTTCAATATCAACGCACTGACGATTAGTATGTATGAGACAAGCGGTTTTACTGAACCATTTTTTTACTGCACGAAAATCGGAAAAGAAAAATGTATCCCTAGAGTTGTCTCCCATCTTCGGATGGTCGTAACTTTAAGTTACGACCATCCGCTTACCACCAGTGCATCTACAAAAAAAAAAAAAAAAAAAAAAACACCTTAGACGATAACTTTATTGCATTTTAAGTTGGGCTTAAGGTAGTACGTAAATACGGACGGCATCACGAGTTGACCCGTATGGAATAATTGTTCCATAGAAGACGATGGATTTTTTTACAATCGTCTTAACCACAAGTTTTCCTAGATATGACCTACCGAATTAAACTTATCACCGGAATTGTAATACTTTGAGAAACACGAAAGGTGTCACATTTTGAGTAAGATCTACCTACTCCTGTGGGGCATCTAAGCTTAAGGTCGCCCACAGTTTTTAGTTGGGTCCGTGTGTCTAAGTCTTAAAAGTTTTCTATATTGCGTTTTGTATACTATTGTTTGCTGTTATATCTTTTCTTTCTTTTGTCATTTAAAGTTCGAATTGAGTTTAAATTTTCATTTGGTATCTTTCCTTTTTCTTAGACTGGATCATGGTCTCTATTTTAATAAAATGATTCTCCCGCTCATTTATTTTCTGCTTTTAAGTTTATGGACTTTTTTGGAAGACAATATAATGAGCAACATCATAACGCAATGTTGTTTGATGAAATAATTCAATGGCGGGCCGAGGAGGAACGCCAAATATTATTTTTGTTGTGACGAAATAACTGATATATTGTTAGTTATATTGAACAAAGAGATGGCGTTATAACGGCGCACACAAAAACATTAAAGCCGTAAAAAATATGAAACATGGAGAGAAAGAAGTGGAACACAGCTTTGACAGATAGAATAAGAGCTGACATTAAATTTGATACATACATTGATTTTCTATTTGTTTCATTTTAATTACCAAGTGAACAAAGTATTAGCTTTCAATCGTTATAGGTATCATAATAGTGACATCAGTTTTTTCTGTTTCTTTGTGAAGGTTATATATATTGAATTTACATACAACGTAAGTTGATCATACATTATATACGTTATTTACTAGTGTTGATTTAATAGCTATTTTAAATTACAGAAAATAGGTTAAAATTAAATACTCTAATCGAAATCATAGTTCAATCTTTCTGATAGATATTCATAGCAGTTTCTTTGTTTAAAGTGAAACTTGGATCAAATTAAAGTAGTAATCATATACTATATTTGGGGATAATACAGGCGTATTAAGTTTCCCGTTTGACTTCAGGGTCCACAACTTTGGTTACGGACGCTCCTTAAAATAATGCATTTTGACTTTTGGTTCCACTGATATGGTTCTAGTCTCCATGGAAATAACTTTGTTCTTGATTCTGTGAAATACTGACCAAAACAAATTGGACCGTGCTCTAAAAGAATTGCGTATCCGATGTTGATTCCAAAAAATTGTGTACAAAATGTGTTATAACATACATTGTATTAGCTATCAAAACTTTTCTAATTTGGTTCCATAAATACATGTAGATCATTCTGAACTAGAAATTAAAGAAACAACACACACGACGTCCTCCTCTTTATTTTTAGACTTATACCTCGAATTTTACATACGCGTTCATATCAGTACCAGAATCTATACTAAACAATGCGCCTTTAATTTTAAACTATTCAATTTCCCCTGTTTGGTAGCCATATACCAAATTCACCTACATATGATATACAAATTTCTAAACTCATTCGGTATTCAAGAGCCTGCAGCTGCTATCCTGACTTTATAAAACGTCACCATAGTGTTTACGCAGAAAGTTTATGAACCAGGGGCCTGGTTTTCGAAAGTATCATAAGATATGTCATAAGATATATCTTAGGACATATTCTATGATCATCTTATGACTATCATATGATATGTGATAGGATGTAAATCAAAGCTGTCTTAAGAGAGTCATAGCTATGATGCTCTTATGATGACTGTCATAAGTGAACATTATTTTTATATTATTTTAAATAATGTTTAAAATATAAGAATGAAAATGAAAAGTATGAACATATTAGTTATAACTAATAAACAAGTATTCTTAATATTTACGAATATTATATTTTTTTCATTATAATGAACCTGAGATTTTATACAAAAAGGAATTGCAATATGAGTTGATAATTTGTTTAAATTTAGTTTGTAATATATAATTAATCTTGAACTTCGCTTTCGTGTATCATCATACATGCATTGTTATTTAACTGTGAATACTTTTTAGATTCGGTACATCGAGTACCCGCTTAACGAAATGCCCGTGCACACACGTAAATATAGTACTATTAAATATACTAGGAACGAAATAATATGTATACATTGTATCTATTGTACAAAACCATAAAATAGAAAAGAATTCCAAATTGTATGTCGCAGGAGATTCAAATTTTAATTCACGTAGTAATAAAATCTTTACTATTTAGCTAACCGAGAAACACAACAAATATTTTTAGTACCATTAATATGAAATTATGCCAAAAAAGTCATGAAAAGTAATTAAAATGTTAGTTGACAATCATAAGACCATCATAAGTCATGCCGCGAGGGGTCTTAAGTTTACGACAAAAGTTATGACAAATCGTAACTTAGGACACTTTCGAAAACATATCTTACGACTATGACATGTCCTAAGACCATCATAAGACATGTCTTAGTCATAAGATACTTTCGAAAACCAGGCCCCAGGGTTATGCCAATGAACGTTTCTGATATAGATCATCGGAAGATACCAAGACCGTGTTGATAAAACTTCAGTATCAATGTAACAAAAAATTACACAATGGTCCAGATGTATAGATTCTACGTACTGACGTTGTTTATTCGGTTACACGCCATTATTCCGACAGCCCATTAGTCCGACAGCTCATTGGTCCGACAACCCATTAGTCAGACAACCCAACAGTCCGACAACCCATTGCTCCGACAGCCCAATACTCCGACAACCCATAAGTCCGACACTTATCAAGTCAAGTATTAAGGTAAACTATTTTTTGTCTCTGTATTATTACGTTTATGTAATAGCATATTTTAAGAAATAACTCCGTTTATATTACATAAGACTAAGGTAGTTGATATACTTTCTATATATTCAATTCGAAATCTGTATATAGAATAGAACAGTATATAGAATAGAACAGAAAAGAATATTTCATTTTCCAAATAACAGTCTATAAAGAGCATACAAATCATGACCAACCAGTGATGGTGCGAGCTACTGGTGATACCCCTGCCCAAATATTTTGGTAAACAGGAAATTGTTGAGATGTGAATCTAAAAAAGCATCACACAGTATAACTGACTTATGTAAACCTTGAAACCAAATTTCAGAAATATTGTATTGTAGTTTCTGAGAAAAATGTGACGAAAATGTTCAACTTAGCTCTCATGTAAAAAGTGTCCGGTAAACAGAAAGTTGTTGAGTTAAGAATATGAAAATGCATCACTCGATAAACCAGACTTCGGACGGTCAGACAGAGGTAACACAGTATACTCCCCACTTTTATGAAGCGGCGGTATAATGATTGGTTCAACATTAAGACATTACAATACTAATTTATACTAGTTATATTTATTTCACCATAAGCCTCAGTCACAATATGAGCCAAAACCAAATAGGAAAAAAAGAACTAACACATTGATATGAAACAACAGTCAGTATCAAGACCTGTACTACATAATTCAAATGAACTAATAATAAAATCATATTTTTTCCAATAAAAGTTAAGTTTTCTTGTGTTAATATCGAAGATTAATCATGTTTATCTAACTTTTTAAAGTTCTGACAAGTGCTAGAAATATGCTGAAAGAGTTCCTCACTCAAATTATTATGAAGGGAGCATTCGATTGAAAAATGACGCTCATCCTCAACCTATCAGCTGTACAATACGATTTTTTTAGTATCTGGCATTTTCTATTCCTAATGTAATGGGTGAGCACCGATTCTTAATTAACATATGAACTACCTTTCTTAAAATCAATGATATCTAAATATTTTTCTCCTTGAAACATAATGAAAAATAAGTGTCAAGTATGCCACAAAACACATACTGTACTAAGTTTTTACAACTAGATAATTTGACAAAGACACAAGCGTGACAAGAATTTCACACTGTCTTAGATTTTTTACTAGTTGTTATTGGCTTTTATATTGCACTCGTTCTATTTTTAAAAGCAGTCATTTTGAGTTGACTAGCTGTTTGTTTCTTTGTCATATACAGTCCCTGAATATCACTTTTCCTCATGAATATTTAAATAGAAGTTGCCGAAATGTTCATGTCCGTCATTCTTGTTTTTCGTAATAAGTTTTGTTGTTAATCATAAGTCCTGCACCTCCCCCAACCATTTTAAAGGAGGGATATTTTTCCTAGATTTTGAAATAAGCTTGGGATATAAAAATTGGTATCCCTACAAATATATTGAGTGTCATCTCTCAGACTATGTCTGATCTATCGTTTTTAGAAGTGACTTGTAGTTGTCTCAGTATTTCGTGGATTCACATTCCCGAACATGATACCGTATTCATAAAAAACACCAGGCGAACTAGAACATCACAGACTGACAGTTGACACACAAACGACGAAATGTAAACAAATAAATACCCAAACACGTAAAACGAAAGAGGGTCGAATGTAAGGACTTAACAGTAGCAATTAGCATGTGTATCAACTCCAATATAATGAGACAACTATACCGCATGGAAAGAATAATAGGAATCAAAACGGACAACCCCAAATATTGAAGAGAACAGAGTTGGTTTTTTTTAAAGAAAAATTACCAATACACACAAGACAGATGCATTGTCGGAGTAATGGGCTGTCGGAATAGTGGGCTGTCGGAGTATTGGGCTGTCGAAATAGCGGGCTGTCGGAGTAATGGGCTGTCGGAATAATAGGCTGTCGGAGTAATGGGCTGTCGGAATAATGGTTGTCGGACTAATGGGATGTCACCGTTTATTCTCTTAATTATGTGTTGTAGTGTTTTTTTATTCGACATTGTACATTTTGAACTTTAGCTGTTTGGTCCATTTTTGATGATATGCTTTTGACGTGACTCGGTACTAATGCAACCCACCGATGTGTTGTTGGTGTGTTTTTTTTTATTCTTATCTTTCATGTTTGTTGATATGCTTTCTCAATAAGTTTTTTATTTCTTTGTTGACATTTTTCTTTGTTTTAAAAGTGATTTAGATTAAAACTAGAGGTTTTGCTAGCTGTGAAACCAGGTTTAATCCCCATTTTCTACAAAAGGAAATGTCTGTACCAAGTCAGGAATATGACAGTTGGTTTTTATTGGTTTATTGTGTTTCAGCTTTTTATTTCGAATATATTTAATTTCCTTTTAGTTCGGTATTTTTAACTAGTTAAACCAATTGATAATTTCCTCAACATAGTTTTACTTTAAATTACTATGAAAAGGAGTAGGGGCGGATTTAAGCCTCAAATTTAAAGTTCATCTAACATGTCTAATGAAGGATTTTGGCCACTTTTTAAACACTTATAAGTGTCTATTTTAGTCGATTCAATTAGTTTATGTGAAAGATTTGACCATATGTTATGTATCATCATCAAATACAACTTACATTTTAATATTAAAAATGAACACAATGCGGCCACTTCCGTTTAGGACGGAAACCGTCTAAAATTTTACTCAAATGCCAAAAAAGTGTTGACTAAACGATGCTAGTACCTGATACAGGTGCATTGTATTGTCAAAAATAGCCCATACTTATATAGCAGAAGTATTCTACTTTTTAATAAATAGCTTAAAGCTTACATTTTAACAATTTTGTAAAACTGCTATATTTTGGGGACATTAAGGTGTTTTACTGGATCTACTCCTTTGTAGACCTTATATCCTGTATTTTTTTTCAATTAATGAATAAAAGATCACGGGTATCAACATGTATAAGTATCGAAACCGAAAAAGCCAAGTTGTCATTTATTCACCAGTTCATTCATTTCGGTTCACTGCGTTGTGTTTTATGTTCAACTCTTTTGGCAATTTTTACAACTGACACGAGTTATACATATATTGAGGAGACTAAAAAAAAAAAAGAAACATGTTCTCACACATAAGTCTAAAAGGTATAATAATTTAGATTATTTGCATTTTAAATATATCAATATATCGGTTATTTATGTAAAAAGCATCAATTAACATGTTAAGTAAACTATATTTGTATACACGTTAAAGTGTATTATGTGAACACTCTCCCCTCTCGCTACTTTTTAAAACATTTTCAGAAGAAAAGTTCAGTTTATTTATTTTTGTACTAACACAGTTTAATAAGGACAATATATGTATTAAATTGACAATGCTCGTACCTTGTATTGTCTTTTACATGTTTTATGTACATTAATTGCAGATTGATTTTTAATAGCATGAAATAGCATCAATTTGACTTCACATGAAATAGAACAACTTCACAAAGAGAGTGAATTATCATACTGAGAAAATAATTTCCATTTCAATCTTATTCTCCAAATGAGTAGCAATCCCTTGAGTGTGTTAACAACTAATTTTCTTAACCGAGTCGTTTTACTTAAAATTGTGTAATATTCAAGGACATGCAGCAAGTTTTCAAATAGATGAATACATGTAGCTTTAACCTGATTTACTGAGAAGTTACAAGCCTATGAAAGCCCTGAAAAATTCCCCTTTTTAAGGCTTCAAATTATAAAAAAAATCATATCCTCTTTGGAAGAAATTGTTCCATTTTTTATAATTTTAATCCGTTTTGAATAAAAAGAAGTAGTAAAGAAAATGTTATTATGAGCACTATCAAATTCTTATTCATATGAGGAAATGGCCTGATATGATAGGCTGTCCCCCACCTGGTAAATGGTTTCACGTCTTGCTTGTCAGAATAACTGAAATATTCATAAATGTTTTAACAAGTCAAAGCATTTTCTTGATTCAAAACTGTGTATTTGCCACAATTAATGCTGAACCATATTGTCTAGCTAAATATTTACTAGATTTGTTTTCTGTGCGGTTTTTAAATGAATATATACGTAATTCTATTATAGTTTTGACATGTTGTGGCAATACTATATGCTGCCTTCTTTTGAAATACTTTGAAATAAATACAAAAACTCACTAGTATAAAGCACCCCAAAAACATTAAAACATCAATAAAAGTTTAGGAAAATAAATAAATTGACAAATCGGAAATAATGTTCCAATGTTCTTATATAAATTAAGTCAATCATCTGATACAAATCAGTTTATTTAAACAACTGTTTTTACCCTTGTCAATAAAAAGGACTTGCTTGCTTGTCGTTCTTTATCGTTGTTTTTTGTTCATTTCAAATGAAATAATTGATTAATAAGTTTTTTGAAGTTTATTTCACAACTGTTTTATATCCATCTAAAACAATAATTTTCTCCCTTTTGTAGCTCTCGAAATGGAACTTAGAATAGGATTACATACACTTGTAAGCTTGGTTATCGTTGTTTACGTTACAAATGCTTCCTCCTCTTGTTTCTCAAGAAGCATGCGAACAACATTAACTAATACAAATAGGTATGCAAAAAGTCTTAAAGGTTACCTTGGCAAATGTGACAATGAAGATGATGTCAAGAAACCAATGAAATCCCTAAGACGGCATATAGAGCAAGTTGAACAGGACATTAAATTAATAAATAGTATTTACTTCAGTAAGTTTGTTGCTTGATTTTACGTAAGGTGACTGTTTTTGTATAGTTCGTTTAAATGTAAATTAACGGAACATTATAAGATTGAAAGCGTATAATGCAGCAAGAGGAGCAATCATAAAGAAAAACATTATTTAAAAGATATATGGTGTTAGGAATAATGCAACAATTGGTAAACTTCATTTTCTCTTTAATTACCAGATATAGGAACACAGTGAACGTTCGTTCAATGTCGTTGTATGTGTCTCGACAACTGTCATCACAATCTTATCCATTCAAGCTTCGATATTAAACAATATTTCCAGTTGCTAAGCTTAAAACATACAAACTGATTTTTGCATGATATTGACTTAACATTGTTTATTCACATATTATGTACAATAAAACTCCATTCACTAGTTAAACATGTTGAATACTGGATTTTTTAAAATACGTTTTAGAGAGGCAATGGACAAGATACAATGGACACTGCTATTACTTTTCAAACAGTTACAGTTACTGGGAGACAGCTAAGGTAAATATTTTTATCCATTCGGTTCCTAAAACCTCTAGTTTCTCAATCGGGCTGCATATAGTGATGAGGAGTCCGTCCGTCCGTCTTTACTTACGTTCGCTTTTCTATCCCACTCTATTCCTGAACTGATGGACAAACTTTGGATTAACTTTAATCTTAGTCACGATATGAATTTTTTTTTCATCCTTAATTTCCCCTCTTCATCTGAGTAATTTTTCGGTTACTAGTACACATTGTTAACTTTTTTTCTCCAACTCTGAACCCCCCAATTATAATTTAATTAATCTTTTTCAGAATCTTTACATTGTAATTCCATGGATACTACTTTTTTGGACTGATTTGTTTGTACTTTCGCTTTATTTTTGGTATACTGTTTTAAATCCTACTAAATAGTTGGCAATCATGTAACTTCTTCTTATTCATATATATTGGTCAAATATTAAAGTTGATAGTATTGGTATTTATTGGGTATTTTTTTTTCATTGTACAAGGAAAACTGGATAACCCTTTATCATATCCTAGCATCAAAAAAGGTTTAGATCTTCTTTTGTGTATTAGATACTTAACACATTCTATATTCCTTTTCTTTAATAAAAAGAAATAGTCAGAGAAACGTTAATTATCAGATAATATCTGGTGCTTATCAATATCGAACTGATAGTATTGTTTCGAATTTAATTTAAATAACTTAATATTTTATTTCACAAATCTATAGACATATTGTGAAGGGTATCATTCTAGTTTATTGAAAATTGACGATCAAGAAGAGGAAAGATGGATTCAAACCAAAATCGATAGCAGCAGACGATTACAAAGAAGTAAAGGTGAGTATATTATCCAAATAATTGTGCTGGTTGAATTGATCCTTTACGAACCGATATGAAATAATGCGATAAATACTCATATATATTAAGTAGTAATTTATAACAATAAATATCTTTTAAATATTGATATTGCCGTGTTATAAAAAGTACTTTTGATTGTGTAGCAATTCAAACAATACAAGTTCTTAGGTAAGCCATTTGATTTTCAAATCTTCGAAGTAAAAACATGTATTGCATCTTATTAAACATTCTAGAGGGCTTTGTTCTGTATGCTGTTTCTTATGCCTTTGTGTTAAAACCGTCATGCACGTATCTGTATTGACGCTGTTTTTTTTTTTTGTTTTTTTTTAAAAGATTTTATTATATATGATGTATCGTTGATAAATGATTGCGTCAGGGATTTCGTTACCACAAATTAATTTAAACGTACACCTAATTCTTGCTCAGCTTCACATATTTTGTTTGCTGTACCAAACTTATAACAACATGTTGAATAATATAATGCATCAGAGATACCAAGGTTATTATTTCTTACACCAGATGCGCGACAAATCTACATTAGATTCACCAGTGGCACTCGAATTACACTGAACATTTGAAATGCCAAATCAATGTATAGCTTTTGAGTTTGCTTTTGATAAATGAAACCAACCTAAAGATATACAGTTATGAATACTAAAGGTCCAAAATCCTGTCGATACTATGTACTTGTATTTTAACATTGCACTACTATCTTTATTACAGCAAACAATTACTGGATTGACTTAAAAGCCAAACTTGATAAGTTTTATTGGACCCAGGATAAGACAACCCCTAAATTGTTGAGCTTCGAAGAAGGATACCCAAAGTCATATGGTGAGTAAATAAAAACTAGTTTGCGCCTTCTTTTTTTTTCTTTGTAAGTTGCTGATATCTAGAATGAAATCAATGTTAGAAATTAAAACCATTACAAATCCATAAAGTATAAATTTACTTTCAGTTACATCAACATGACGATTTGTCAGTCCTCATGTCCGTGTGTCAAAACTAAAATGGTTTGCTGGCAATAATTCGAGTATTAATTGCTTGATTGGGATGCATCTTATACTGTTGGCAAATACTGGGAATAGGGATAAATCAATTAATGTTGGGGTCAACAAATTAAATGTCACGTTTCCTAAAACATTAATTTGCTTTACGTTATTTTCGGGAAGGAATAGTTGTACAACTTTCAAAAACTAGTAACTGTGTTGCCCATGTATATTAATCGCGAATCAATTACTTCGAAATAGACTGACATCTTCTTGTGAACAGAAAAAGGTCAAGCTGTTTCCCGTATACTGGGACTGATCCTTGATTACCTGAGCGATTAAATGTCTGATCTTATTAGCCAAATATTGGATTAATATTTATGAAAAATAATAACAATTAGGTATTGTCCCACTATGGACTATATACAGAATATATACAAATAACATTCCATTTTCCAACTTCTATTATTGAATTGAATAGCCCCGGACATGCAGACTTTCTAAAACATAAGTATATTCAAACCACCTGGTGGCTATAGATAAAGAGTTAGAAACATAATATTATTCATACACAATTAAGAAATATTTAGTTTTTTTTTAAATACACGATCTGCACCGTGTTTACAGTAAACCAAATCTCACATGCGGCTATATCCCCCTGTTGAGGATTGCCCATTCATTATTGTTAGCGCCCTGTTCACAATGAAGCAATATACCTTTTATTTGTATTCCCCACCTATGAGCATATTATGTTTTTCTGTCTTTGCGTCCGTTCGTTCGTCCGTTCGTCCACCTGTCCCGCTTCAGATTCAAGTTTTTGGTCTAGGAATTTTTTTGTGAAGTTGAAGTCAAATCAGCTCAGTACACATGTTCCCTATGATATAATCTTTCTAATTTTATTGCCAATTAAGAGAGTTTAGATCCCAATTTCACGGTCCACTGAACAGTGAAATGATAGTGCGAGTGGGACATCATTGTACTATGGACACATTTTTTTTAAAAAGTAAAATGAAATGCTATATATGTTGGGCTTTAACTAGCTGGTAATGATGACATTACGTTTTAGAAAAATATAATGATTCAGATCAAACATTAACAATTTTGTCCTCGTTCATTTCACAATCTAGTCTATTCCCCATTTCCATTCTCAATTGTAGTACATGTAACTAACATTCCATAATAATTTAATTTTGGATGTATCGCGTCTTTTGATTGGCTGACGGTATTTTGTTATCAGCCCATAGACATAATTTAGTCATGTGACCGTGACGTCATCAACGTTTTTTTTATGGTTTTCTACGGTTTAAAATGGAATTTAGAAGTAAATTATAAGAAATGACTGTAATATTTTTTCTGTCTATTCGAAATAACATAAAAAATGTGGTGCACACTGTTAAATTACCCGCTACGCGCGTTATTCAGTGTGCACCAAATTTTTTATGTTATTTCGAATAGACAGAAAACAAATATTACAGTCATTTCTTAAATGTACTGCATTTTTGTTTTATTTGTTGATTTTTACGGTTTTTTTTATGCATTCGAGTTATGCGATTGTCAATTTTGCGTTTATATTTGAATATTGTGATGGACGTCATTGATTTGATAATTTGTGTCCAATCCCTTAGGTTGCTTTTGCAAATACACATTGTGTAATTTAATATGTTCAACCTAAACAGAGAATAAAAATGCAGTCGACATTGCAAAGCAGAACGCATTCGTCAACCAGACTTCTGATTTATATACTAATATACATGAAATCAAGTGTCATGTTCGTTTTTAATTATTATTTAATGATTTTGAAATGTAATTAATTACCTATCAAAATCAATTGAAATACAACTGTTTACATTAAAACAAAAGTAAATATATTATGATTGTTGTTTAATTTTCGGCGCTTCTTGCAATGTTTTAATTACTATCAATAGTTGACTTTATGCCTTGTATCTGGCAATGCTTTTCGACTTTTTTTGCACTTTTTTTTCCTTTTTGTTCGATGCTCCCATTTGTTAGTTTTATCTCTCGTTTGGTCAAAACAAAACAAAAAACACGTAATAAAATTAGAGGTCAACATATCATGTTATCCGACAAAATTATATTAAATTACATCAATAATGTAAAGCATAATATACAAGATATATCCTCAACATCATATCTACCCAATGTGAAATAACCAATATTATAAAAGATGTAACAAAAGACAACAACCACTGTCAAACTTTCTTATTTATGGGACAGGAACATAAAAATGTTGCGGATAAGACGAAATTTTAAGACCTTAACATTGTTTTTCAGATACAGATTCGCATTGTGTTTTCCTCACTCAACAGAAAAAGTGGCATAATGGAGTCTGTAATACGGGCAAACAGTACATTTGTGAAAGCGATTTATGTAAGTTTGTTTCAACACTAAGAAAATATATCAGTCTTTGTCATCATTTTTTTTTAATATTTAAACAGTTTGATAATATTAAAACATGAATCATTATTTTTACATCCTTCCATCCCCCTCCCTCTAAAAAAAATTAAGAAAAAAATAAAACTGCAAACAGCAAAATGCAACAACAATGAACAGACAATGTCAAACCAAAAAATTGGTACAAGAAACACATTAACTATTCTTCAACTATGCTACAATGTGAACCTTGACCAGCACAATACTAATGTTATTTATATATTTTTTTTATTGTAGGCTACTGATAACCTGTGACAAGAATAACCCGTGACAAGAAGATACATATCCCGAAGATAAATATCAATAAAATTTCATAGCATAATATTGGTTTCATTACTTCAAACATTGCAGGAAAAATCCACAAACAAAAAAAAGCTAGCTCATGTTATTGCCCATACAAGAATAGTGATTGTATTTTTTCTCATTTAAAATCCGAACTCTTCTGGTTGGATTTCATTTATATATCCTGATGAACTAGAGAACTAAGAAACCACATCTACAGGTTCCTATTAGACTACTACTGTAAACAGTAGTTATCCTAGTATAGTACCAGAATGTATTGCAAACGAATCGTTTACAAACTTAAAATGATCAATGTTTCTGATCATATACACATGTAAGCAATGTAAATACATTTCTCAACTCTTACGATATGCAAGCGATTGCAGCTGCTACCCTGACTTTGATAACGGAATCGGTGTCTGTGCAAAAGATTGATTATGCAGCCAGGGTTTTGTCAATAAGCCGCTTATTAAAAAAAAACAAGTTTTGAAAGTATCAATACTCATTATTAGATAAAAATACGAAGTCTACCTCACACATAATACAAGATGTTCTCTAGTTGTAGATTATATGTGCTGCAGTTGAGTACAAAATGTACATATATCTTTTTATTTGCTTAACATTTTTCATTTATTTGTCTTTGTTCTATTATTTCCCTTTCGATCGTATGGTAATGGACGTGAATCAGTATTTCTGCATCCAGATATATAGTTTTCGTTATGCAGATTAGCTAGAAATTTTTACAATGGTATTTTCCTTTTGTGTACCCTTGTCTTCATATTTTCCGTAATTGGTACTTTATCGAGAAAGTGAATACATGTTGTAATGTACTATATACTGTACGTACTATATATCAACAAACCATACTTTTTGTTGTTGGTGTCTTTGTGAAATTATAAATAAAATACAAACAAAAAAAGTGTTGCAGTGTTAAGATTTGTTTGTATGTATGTTTGTTAGCAAAATTCAGTAAGCTGTGTTGCTTGTTCATGATGTATCTCAACATAGTTGTGCTGTTGGATCCCAAACATTGTTACATCAACCTATTACAAGTATGCCTGTTGCTCATCCAAATTTGTCTGTTATTAAAGATTCATACACAACTGCCATATAAAGGGGAAGCTTAAATGGCTACAATACCAAGTTTAATCCACCATTTTCAACTAATAATGTCTGTATCAAGTCAGGATATATCATTTGTATTCCATCCGTTTCGTTTGTTGACAGTCTAACGTTTGATATGGTCATTTTTGATAGTATACATTGGAGATTCGATTTTTATACTTAAAACTGCTAAGTCTCACATTACCGTTTTTCAATGGAAAAATCCAAACATCAAGATAAGTTTGAACCAGTCATTCGAATTTCATTTTAGCAACTATGAGTGCACCAGTTAACTGTTGCACTATGAGCATTATCCTTAATAAAAGTAAAAAAAAACAACAACAAAAAAACAATTCAAGTACTGCGCCATTAGCGCATGATACGCCGGTTGCACTTCAATATTGTTTTCCTTTTTTTTTTTTTTTTTTACATGTATCACATTTAGAAATTGTAATTCGGATTTTTTTCTTTTTTTAAAGGCAGAACAAATAACGATATTTAAATGAGAACTAGGAGAATCCTTGTTTGTACTATATTTTTACTTCTGTTTAACATCATATGTATATAGAAAAAGAATAACTGAATCACCAACTTGTGTCAATTAAAAAAAAACCCAAAGAGTTGGAAGATTTTGTTTTATAGCATGGCTTTTTGCTTATTGTCTATCAGTCCTATTAAAATTCAAAACTTAAAGAGTTTGAAAAATATTTTGTCAAACTTTTAGTAATTCTAAGAGCTATCTTTACAAGAACCAAAATGAACGGCTTTTTGTATAGTAGCAATAGAAATTGTTACATTGTGAACTTTGATTAGAATTGTTTCTGAAGAATTTGATCTTGTTTAGAGAGGGTAATTTCTGGTCGATGTGTTCGCTTGTCCATTCGTCTGTCTGATCCTTAATCCGTTACTCATTTGACATTGACTTGATTGTTTCTCTCTCAAATACACGACTTTTGATTATACATTAAAAGCATTTATGCTAGACTCACAGAAACCATGCACTCTCACTAGACTCACTAACATTACGCACTTATTCTTAACTTACTGACACAACGCACCGACTCTGGACTAACTGACATGACACAATTACTATGAACGTACTGACATAACACAATTACTATGAACTTACTGTCTTAACACAATTACTATGGACTAACTGACATTACACAATTACTATGGACTAACTGACATTACATAATTACTATTAACGTACTGACATAACACAATTACTATGAACGTACTGACAGACCACAAATACTATAAACGTACTGACGTAACACAATTACTATGAACGTACTGACATAACACAATTACTATGGACTTATTGACATAACACACTTATTCTGGACCTACTAACATAACACACTTACTCTGGACTAACTTACATTACACACTTACTATGAACGTACTAACATAACACAATTACTATGGACTTACTGACATAACACACTTGTTCTGGACCTACTAACATAACACACTTACTCTGGACTAACTGACATTACACACTTTCTATGAACGTACTAACATAACACAATTACTATGAACTTACTGATATAACACATTTATTCTGGACCTACTAACATAATATACTTACTCTAGACTAACTGACATTACACACATACTATGAACGTACTGACATAACACAATTACTATGAACATACTGACAGACCACACTTACTATGCACGTACTGACAAAACACAATTACTATGAACGTACTGACATAACACAATTACTATGGACTTACTGACATAACACACTTATTATGGACCTACTAACATAACTCACTCACTCTGGACTAACTGACGTAACCCACTTACTATGTACTTACTGACATCACACATTGTCTCTGGTTTTACTAACATAACACACTTACTCTTAACTTACAGACATTACGCACTCACACTTTACTGACATTGTGCACCGACTATGGACTTACTGACATTACATACGTACTCTGGACTAACTGACATTACGCACTTACTATGGACCTATGGACTTCTCACGTTACACACTTACTATGAACTTACTGACATAACACACTTATTCTGGACCTACTAACATAACACACTAACTCTGGACTAACTGACATTACGCACTGACTATGTACTTACTGACAGTACACACTTTCTCTGGTCTTACTGACATTACATACTTACTTTTTAACGTAACGACATTACACACTCACTCTTTACTTACTGATAGTATGCACCAACTATGGACTAAATGACATTACACACTTACTGTAGACTTATTGACATTACTTAATATGTACTTACTGACATCGCGCACTTAATAGAGAAAACAACACAAGCGTCATAAGTATCTACTTTATACATTAAATGTAACTTAACAATGGTATTTGTACGTATGAAGCGTCAACTTCATGTTATTTATACCTTTCAAGCCTCATTGTAACATACATTGCACATTGTACGTATGAAAGTGAAAATTATTAATTTGGATTGTCTTTCTTTTCCCAAAATCATTTCTAGACCGTAAAAAAGGTGAAAACTTATGTATTACGAACTTAATCACTGACTGCATACGTAAGATGGTAAGTCGGTGATTGTTTTTACAGATATATATATTTTTTTGACAGTAAGCTAAAAAAAATACGATTTTTATAGATAAAATGAAATTTATCAGTATCTTTTAATTTAAGTTGCATATGTTATGACGTTACGCGCGATGTTCGTACCTCATTGGAAATACGGTGTAGTTGGCAAGATGTAAGTCCAAAATGTATAATTTTGTGATATCATATTCATTGCTATTGTACGTATTTTGAAAAATAACGATTTTTAAAATAAAAACGAAAAAAATTATTGTTGAAAATATGTTTTATGCTGCATGCGAGAAGCTTCATTTAAAAAAAACCGGCGATTTTTAGGTTGTCCCGCGTAACATATTTTATTTATTGTAACCACTAAACTATGATTTTTGTCAAAACTATTTAATATACTTTTGAAAAACGTTTTTTTTTTCCATTATTAAACAGAAGGGTTCATTCAGTCTTTGATGCATTTTTTTATGACGTTATGATGATGTCATAGAGAAAAAACGCGTCCCATACTACAAGGGCAAATCTGTTCCACGGTGAAAAAAAATGGGATTCCAGATTTGAGAATCAAAAAACATTTATTTAAAATGAAAAAAGTTTAGTATTTGTATTTACTACATCAATGTTAATTTGCTTAATTTTATGAATTTAAAGACAAATATCCTGAAAACTGATATATGGTAATTTATGATCGATTTTTCAAAGGCTTACAAGGTTGTCGCACCGCCATCAACTCAAATTTACGTCAATTGTTTGCTTATCACTGCTCTTATAATGGTAGACAGTGCTTGTTGTTTGTTGGTACTATGTGTGATAAATCACAGTAGAGCCTTAATCAATGAGCAAAGCCCATACCGTATAGTCAGCTATAAAAGGCCCTGAAATGACAAATGTAAAACGTTTTACAATTCAAACGAAAAAACTAACGTCCTAATTAATGTACAACAAAAAAATGAACGAGAAACAAATATGTAACACGGCACCAAACGACAACCACTGAATTACAGGCTCTAGACTTGGGACAGGCACATATGTACGTAATGTGGCGGAGTCCCAACCCTCCCCTAACCTGGAACAGTGGTTTTATAGTACAACAAAAGAACGAACTGTAAAAATCATTTGAAAAAGGCTTATCTGTAGATATTCGGTCTCAACAGTATTTCATGTACATTGTAGAAATCCTCAAATATATTTGCTCTTCTCTTTATTTCATAGCAACGTTATGTTACATATTTATATATGACTTTTAAAGCCAAGACGCAAATATATGCTGATTTAGTTTAAGTTTGGTTAAGTTTAATTGGTAATTAAACTAAATTGATTTGTGTGGGACTAGTGCCTAATTAGCTATAAAACATTTTGTTGATTGATATAGATCGTTAATCATCTAGTGTTAACTAGATATATAAGTCCCTGACCTGTGAAGTGGAGCTGTAGGAGACTTTATTATATTTGTTTGTCTATCTGTCTTGTAGTCTTTTTTGTCTGTCTGTCTGGTGGTCTTGTTTGTCTTGTCTGTCTGGTGGTCTTCTCTGTATATCTGTCTGGTGGTCTTGTGTGTCTGTCTGTTTGGTGGTCTAGTCTAGTTGTCTTGTATATCTGTCTGTCTGGTGTTCTTGTCTGTCTGTCTGTTTATCTTGTGTTCTTGTCTGTCTGCCTGTTTATCTGGTATGTCTGTCTGATTGGTGGTCTTGTCTGTCTGTCTGTCTGTCTGTCTGTCTGTATGGTGGTCTTTTCTGTCTGTCTGGTGGTCTTTTCTGTCTGTCTGGTGGTCTTTTCTGTCTATCTGGTGGTCTGGTCTTGCTGTCTGTCTGTCTGGTTGTCTTGTCTGGCTTGCTGTCTGTCTGATTGTCTTGTCTGTCTGTGCCTGTTTGGTAGTCTTGTTTGTGTGTCTGTCTGGTGGTCTTTTTTGTGTGTCTGTCTTGTGGTCTTGTTTTTGTGACTGTCTGGAGGTCTTGTCTGTCGGTCTGTCTGTCTGGTGGTCTTGTCGGTGTGCTGGTCCTATTTGTCTGTATATCTGTCTTTCTGGTGGTCTGATCTGTCTGTTTATCTGTCTTTCTGGTGGTCTATCTGGTGGTATCGTCTGGCTGGCAAATGTCCATGATAAAATCCAGATCAAGTTCGAATTTATTTGGGTCTTATGAGTTTGACCGAGTAATTCTCTTATAATTCGATATTTCGTATAAAGAAATTCTTCCCAAAAAATAATTTCGTTATTTATATGTTCAACCTTACTGTGGATACTCGTTTAAAGAGATGTTTGGTAGAATATGGCAAGGAGATAGCAACTCAGATGTTCCGTTATTTTTCTTTCTAATGTTAACATCATAGAAGGAACGAACCATCTTTTTATGTGTTTAAATATTTGGTGTGGAGGGGCATTTTATTTCGTACAGACAATTTGATGAAGTATATAATATTATATGAAGCCAAAAAAAATAAACATTAAAAAAAATCCTTTGTTCAACCACAAAAGATGAATCGTCGATATCTAACAGTATTAGCAATCAGATAGCTAACTATCAGGGGAAATAATGTTGATTTTAAGCAACTATTGGTTACCGTATGGCCTTCGTTTTTTAGCTTTAGTCCAGACCCAGGGCTCAATTTCAGATTGCCTTAATTATGTACTGACGACAATAAACAAACAAGAACTATCTTGATACAAGATATACGACACATTTATATGTTGGCGTGAAGTTATGTATCAACCATAAACATTTATCTTTTGATTTTTTATAATTTCACACATATGTTGATTCTGACTTGACTGTAAGGTATATCTGAAGGTTTTTTTCCGGAGAAAAAACCCCTTAGAAATACTAGTTATTATAACTACATGTATACGTCAAACACAACTTTAAATTAGAGATACAACCTATTTTGGTTTGATAATCGTAAATTGACGGTCAAGAAAGTGAGATGATATTTGTATTTTGAGATTTTTTATTTCAATTATAATAGTTTAATGATAATATGCTTTGACTTAATAATTACCCCTTGGCATTTTAAACAAAGTACAACAGATGTATAGCAGTGTCTCCAGTTATTGAATCCTAAACTGGATATCAGCTCTTTATACCTTCCTTTGCTTCCATTAATTACGATTATTTTTCTTAAGGTTTAAAGGTCAATAATTTTAAGTTACCAGAAACACTATAAATACTAAAAAATCGAAACTGCTTTTTCAAGTTGAAGACGTCCATGTACGCTTAAAGATCGATTAATTATGCACTGACAAAATCTCTATTTAGGAAAGGGAAAGGCAAGGGAATTAAAACGAGAAAGCAAACATGTGCGAACCAAAAACAAATATTATAAACAGCAACAAAGTCAAGCACTGAGTAGCATATGACTGAGTATAAATTATGGCGGTGGACAAACATGTTTACCGACTCAAAATGCTCTCCTAAGTTTAGAAAGTGATGCAACAGCAGTCGGTAAAAATCAATTTAAAAAGACAGTTGCAACAATTTACACTAAATAACTCGTAAGAAATAGTCTAAGCTAGGACATAGATTAACGATCTGAGATATTAAAGCCCGGGATGACGAAGTATGAAAAAAAATGAAAGACGAAAACATTCCAAAAAGACCACACCAGACCATAAAGCATAAAACAGTCCATTAATGGCATTGGGCTGTATCTGGTTTTTGATCGGTGTGTTTCTTATAAACAAAAAGACTTACACGTACAAAATGTACAGTATCAAGATTGTTTTAATTGTCCAATGTATTCGTGATTCCCTAACTGAAAATAAACGTTTTCCCTATGTTCAACAATGTTGTCTTATTCAAATATCCTAGTAATTAGATTAAGAAAAATATGAAGATAATGGCGAAATTATAGCTGAATGCATTTTGATATGTTTTTTTTTTGTGGAAAAATGGAGACAATTCAATCTCAAATATAGTCTTAATTGTGATTTCTTACGTATACTTTATGTACAATGTATGACGTTAGTAAAGTCAGATATCGAGAATTCTCTATTATGGACTTACTGACATTACGAACTTACTATGGACTTACTGACATTACGAACTAACTATGGACTTACTGACATTACGAACTAACTATGGACTTACTGACATTACGAACTTACTATGGACTTACTGACATTACGAACTAACCATGGACTTACTGACATTACGAACTAACTATGGACTTACTGACATTACGCAATTACTATGGACTTACTGACATTACGAACTAACTATGGACTTACTGACATTACGCACTTACTATGGACTTTCTCACGTTACACACTTACTATGGACTTACTGACATTACACATTTACTATGTACTTACTGATATCAAACACTTGCTATGGAATTACTGACATTACACACTTACTATGGACTTACTGACATTACATTACGCACTTACTATGAACTTTCTCACGTTACACACTTCCTATGAACTTACTGACTTTATGCATTTACTCTTGACTTACTGACAATATATACTAAACTTGTCTTACTGACATTGCGCCCTTACTCTGGACTTATTTTTAAGGTCATACACTGATTGATTTCTATGTCATTTGGTTTCTTGTGAAGAGTTGTCTTATTGGCAACCATACATCATCGTCTTTTTGATATTTACTTACATTGCGCACCTAAATTCGACTCACTTACAATATGCACACATTTGTTTTTTTTACTTAATCAGTTAATGCACGTTGAATCTTTTTCTGATTGACTTTTTTTTAATGTTTAACATTTATCCCATGTTAGCCGTACATGTATCTGCAGATTTGACATACAGATTACTAAGCATTATATATTTTTGTTTGATCATTTCTTAAACTACCGACTAAGTCAAATTGTTACACGAAATTCATAGATTCTTTTTTTAAATAATTACTACTAAAAATTGATACTGAAGGGGGAAAGCTATTTCTTATTACCCGATTAAAATAGATCTAACGTTTATTTTAAAGGGTGTTTAAGAAAACCGGAACATGGCTTCAAGGAAGAGGGTAACAAAAATTATCATATTTAAAATTTCCGCTTTTCATTCACTCCTTCCCTGTTTGCATTCTCTTGTCTATCTGAATACCGCCAATTCTGCAGTGGAGTCAATCATATCGTCAATATTCATGGATTTGCATTCATAATAAACAGCGGCAAATGCTATTTTTTTGTATCATGTATCATTTGCGGCAAACATTGTTTTCAAAGATAGCAGAATTTGGTGTGTATTTCATTCTACATCATCTAATTAACTATCAAGATGACCTTCAAAAACTGACGACGGTCACTTAACACGATAGAAACATATATAAACATAAATATAAATAGGTAGCGACCTTGTGCACTTGGACTTTTCTATGTCTGTTTGATGGCCTGTTATGGGTTAGATAAATTAAGTTAATTATCTTTTTAACCTGTATAAGAATGAGTTATGTTGGATCGAATAAGTCAATCAAAAGAATTTATTTTTTAATAATCTTAACGAAAACTACACCAACTAATTTTGAGATAAAGTATTAGAAGATAACGCTAGTAATGTGCTTGCAGATAGGGAAAACAAATTGGGTCACCCGAGTCGGTTTCTTGCTACATAATAAAATAGGTTATTTCCCAATACATTCTTTTGTAAAAGTTTCTTTATCTGAATTATCTTCTCTTGCATTTGAATTGTATTCCCATAAGTGGCAAAGGCTGAACAAAATTGAATTGAACAAAAATATTCTGTTTTTTGTTGTTGTAAAATACAGCCGTAAATGTGATAAAACATATCATTTTTTATATTAACATGAACAGTATTAAAAAATGAATACCCTCTACTCTTGAAATTTGCACATTTCATTAAAGATCTGGACCGATTTGTATCTGGTATTTCAAAATCCAAGATGGAGGAAGAAACTCTAGCCACCTTAGTAAATGAACAAGCATAATTCATGCATAACCAATCTCTAGCTAAGCGGTTAAATTGACGGTCATATCAATACGGAATAATTACATTAGATGTATGTTTCATTATAATATTTTATTCTGATTGGCTAACTGTACATCACGTGTTATTCCGTAAGCAGTTGCATTGCTGAATACAACTTTTCATTCATGATAACACGTGCTCCAACAATAAAGTGCACAGGTGAATTAAATAATAAAATATATAAAATTCGTGTTTTCATGATCATAGCTAAAAAAATGTAATTATAAGTATTGAATGCTTCTTTTTGTAACTTTATAGGGTTGTAAAAGCGTTGACCGTGCGTACATTTTTAGAGTGAAGCGCTTCCGCGCTTCATACAAAATGTACTTCGGTCAACGCTTTTACACCTCAATAAATTTACAAAAAGAAGCATTCAATTCTTAATTGAATGCGAAGGTCACATAGATACGGATTCAAGAGGTAGAATTATTCGCTGGCAAGTGAAAAATTCATAATCGATGTTTCTTTCCTCGACAAACTGAACCGTTGCTAAAAGCGAATTATCATTTCACCATTTCACTTTCATTTAATGATTGAACGCGTAAAAATAAAATACAAAAATGATCGAAACAGTGTTTCTTTACACCCATTATCAGTAATCACAAACATTGTAGAAACACTTTTTAAATTATTTTTTATTCTGATTTAATTTGCTACTACAAACGATCGAAGGAAACAGTCATTAAAGGTTGGGAGTAGCATTGCACTACGGAAATGGAATTATATACCAAAGAAAATATAAAGATACGTAGACTGTACTGCCCCATCTGGCAAGACAACGTTCCTCAATGTGTACGTCCTGTTTTAACTTTTATTTGTGTTGAGCACCGCTATGTGTCATCTTAAAAAAAATATGTTCATCCTTGGAACTTACAATTTAGTTGTTAGCCTAGGGATACACAAATTCGTAATTCGCACCCACAATCAGTTAGGCTTGGTTCGAAGTTTTTTGGAAGATTGCTACATTTATGTTATTTTAGTGGTCAGCAGGTTGCTAAGGCAAAGTTTTTGCCTTTAACTGACACATCCTTTCCCGCTTTCCATTTCCAATGGCAGTCAACATTTCCTGCATCAAGACCTGCTATTAACTATAACGATTTTTATATAAATTTCAAAGTTCATACAGAAATTACATTTGACCTATCATGTTCAAGCTTGGACCACGTTTAACCTGCATGTACTTTCTAACTCTCTTTATACTGAAATCGTTAACAAGCATACCACTGTCACTACCCAGCTTAAAGCATCTTCCGAACATTTGAAAGTCCCTACCATGTACTGGTTACCGAAATTACACAAAAAAACATTTAAATTCCGTTTCATCTCCGCTTCGAGTAAGTGTTCTACTACTAATCTATCAGTGCTTCTAACTACCTCCCTTACTACTATCAAAGAACTGGCTATTAACTTTTGTAATAAAGCTTATGAAAATAATGGTATTAATTATTTTTGGAGTGTTAAAAAATCTTTAGAGGTTTTAGATAAATTCCATATTTTCAATGGTCCTTACAATTCTGTTGACAGTAATGATTTTTCTACTCTGTACACTACACTTCCATACAATCTTATAAAGAAAAAGTTTTTGTTTTTGATAAAATGGTCTTTCGAAAAATCTCATTGTAATTTTATTTGCTATTACTCGTTTAAAGCCTTTTTCTGTAACGAAAAAGGAAAGTATGCTAGATACACTTACTGGAAATGTGAGGATATGATTGAAGCTTTAAATTTTCTGCTAGATAACCTTTATGTACGTTTCAGCGATAAAGTGTATTGTCAGGTAGCAGGTATTCCTATGGGCACCAACTGTGCCCCTTTAATAGCAGATTTATTTCTATATTGCTATGAATCGCAGTTTATGACCAAACTCAGTAAAGACCCATCATTGTTGTATTTGGTTGATACATTCAAAAATACCTACCGTTATCTGGATGATATTTTTTCGTTGAATAATCCAGAGTTCTCTAAATATACTTCAGAAATTTACCCAAAAGAACTTACTTTAACTAAATCTAACATAAACAGCAGCAGTTGTCCTTTTCTAGATTTAGACGTTTCAATTTCAAACGGGAAACTTCATACTAAAATTTACGACAAAAGAGACGATTTTGCATTTCCTATGGTTAATTTTCCTTTTTTAGACGGCGATATACCTTTGGCTCCATCATACGGTGTTTATATATCCCAACTCGTTCGGTTTGCCCGTGTGTGTTCGGATGTCATAGATTTTAACGAACGTAATCAATGCATCACTGGGAAATTGTTGTCAGGGATTTCGATACCATAAATTACTTAAAACTTTTACTAAATTCTTTCGTAGATACAAAGATTTGATTAGTAAATTTGGCTATACCTGTAGAAAACTTATTAAAAATGGTATTTCACATCCTAAATTTTATGGTAATATTGTACTTAAAGCGAGGAAATCACTCTGTGATCCGTGTAAACTCATCGAACCTTTAAACAAACTTATAAGTAAGGGTTATCGTACCAATATTGTAATTATATCTCTAAATATAGTTGATATTGGCACTAATATCGATTTTGTCATTAGCAAATCAAAACATAACTAAATTGTATATTCTTTTGAGGCGGGATGTATAGAGACACAGACACGTTAATTTTTATCTCTGTAGAAGTCGCTTCTCACTATCCTACTACCTATCGATACATTTATTTTTGGCATTGCACAAGTCATGTCTTCTCTGACTGTTCATGACGTTAAAATACAAATCCTTGGGATGTGTTTTAGTTGATTTTAGTCTCTGAGGCATGATTTTTTTTATTATTATTAATTGTTTTTGGCTTTTAACTAGCTGTCAGTAACTGCGAGTACTCTCAAATCGTATTTTCTTGTTAATTCGACCTGTTGATACTGTTTATAATGCTTTTTTGTTATTCTTGTCTATATACGAGCTTTGATTATTTGGAATATTTTCTAAGTTTCACTTCTTCTTACTACATTTGTATAAACTTCAAAATTTACCTGTATTTTTTTAAAACCGTTTTTTTTTCCTAAAGTGAATATTTTCGAAGGGTTAAATATTTCGCAGTGTGTCTTGACATGGCTTTGTTTGGACTTGTGTGTTTGCTTTTGAATAAAAGTTTTGAGAGTTTTCAACATGCACTAGAATCTGACATGCGTAACCTTTCGAAAAAAGATTCTGGTAAATTTAGGAAAATCTTGAAAAGATTGGATAGAGGGGGGTCTGATAAAGATACTCAAATTACTATTGATCAATTATATGAGTATTTTAAGTCACTTAATACGAGCGATGTTCCAGATGATGATATTGATTTTGAGGATTTAGTTAATAGTATAAAAAGTCAGGGGGTTATTGAAATTATAGAGCAGGAAATTACAGAGGACGAAATATTGTCAGCTGTTAAACAATTATGTAATGGCAAAGCCCCAGGGGAAGATGGGATTGTCAACGAATGTATAAAAAGCACGGTGAATCAATTTCTGCCTATTTACACTAAGTTATTCAATTTAGTGTTTGATTCTGGAATCGTTCCCGAATCATGGCTTATTGGTATCATTAAGCCGTTATTTAAAAACAAGGGGGATCCAAATAATTTGGATAATTACCGAGCTATTTGTCTTACATCGAATTTAGGAAAAGTGTTCACCTCTATACTTAATTCAAGACTTAATGCTCTGTCAGACGAGATCGGGATTATAACTGATGCCCAGGGTGGTTTTCGTAAGGGGTATTCTGTCCAAGATAGTAACTATGTTTATCATGCATGCTTTAATTTCACTATATTTGAGTTCGGGAAAGAAATTATTTTGCGCTTTTGTAGATTTTAAAAAAGCTTTTGATACAGTGTGAAGGGTGGGACTATGGCAAAAATTATTAAAATATAACATTGGTGGGAAAATGTTTAAAGTTTATATTGAGCATGTATACGGATATTAAGTCTTGTGTTAAAAATGGAGAACTAAAAACAGATTTTTTCCCGTGTGAGGTAGGTGTAAGACAGGGAGAAAAAATGTCACCTTTTCTCTTTGCCTTATACCTGAATGACTTGGAAGAATATCTGGATGAAAACTCTGTGAAAGGTCTAACATTTATGAACGAAAAATTTACAGAGAATCTTGATTTGTATATCAAGTTATTTATTCTTCTGTACGCCGACGACACTATTATTTTTGCGGAGTCGGCAGAAGGGTTGCAAAAGGCTCTGAATGTTTCTGAGCAATATTGTTTTGAGTGGAAACTCACTGTGAATGTATAAAAACTAAGATTGTAATTTTTTCAAAGAGAAAGTTTAAAAAGAATGTTACTTTTAAACTATGTAATGAAATTATTGAAATTAAAGATTCATATGTTTATCTTGGTCTGCTGTTTAATTACAACGGAAATTTCTTTCAAGCTCGAAAAAAAGTAGTAGACCAAGCTCAAAAAGCACTTTATGCTCTTTACAAAAGGATACAAAATATCTCACTCCCGATTGATTTACGGTTAAAATTATTTGATGCATTGGTGGTTCCTATTTTGACCTATTCCTCGGAAATATGGGGGTTTGAAAATAAAAATAATATTGAAAAATTACATTAACAGTTTTGTAAGCGCATTTTGGGGGTGCGATCCTCTACGCCAAGTTTTATGGTGTATGGAGAACTTGGAAAATTTCCACTTGAACTGCAGATCAAGTTAAAAATGGTAATGTTTTTGGCACAAGCTTGCAACAAACGATAAAAAATTATCGGGTAAACTGTACAAGTTACTTTGGTACATGCATGAGCATGAAGGTTATAATTTCAAATGTTTTAACTATGTAAAATCTGTGTTTAATGACTGTGGCTTTTGTGAAATATATAATATTCCGGAGCAAGTTGATTATAATTATATTAAAACTAACTAGAACACACCCGCGAAATCGCGGGCATATACAGCTTGTGAACTGTTGTAGGATGATTTTTTGTAAAAGATATTATGTATGGAGAATTTAATAAAAGGTATCAAAAGCCCTCTCCCTTTTTCCAAAGTCCGATATTTGTTTTCTTTCTGTTAAATTCAATTATTTTCGTGTTTCTGGCCTCAGACCACAATTATTCTTCTCCTTTGCTACAATGCTTCTTTTGGTAAAAGTCAAATCAAAGTAAAAATTTGCACCGTTTCAAACATGAAATAAATGTAACTGTTTATATATAGACGCCCCAAAAAAGATCCTGCCTCCCTCTAATCTCTACCTTACTTTCATTTTTGCCAAATCATTATTTTCCCTTTCAACCATAAATTTTTATGCCCCATTTATGGGCATTATGTTTTCTAGTCTGTGCATCCGTGCGTTCGTTCGTTCGTTCTGTCGTCAGTCCGTCCGTCTGTCCCGCTTCAGGTAAAAGTTTTTGGTCGAGGTAGTTTTAGATGAAGTTGAGCATGTTTTACTTATTAATATATATGCAAGTGGTATGACCCCTTAAATAGTAAACATTTCAAAGAAAACAGTAGACAGAATCAGGGACTTTCTATACTTACATAGAAAGTCCCTGACAGAATACAGAGAGTCTCTATCTATTAAAGTAGTATAATCGTAGTTTACATGTAGATAAACGCCGAAAATAATTCTCCTATCTAAGGAGGTATAATAATTGTGGTTCTTGCGATCTAAACACCATGATATGAAACGCGAAAAATAATTGTCCTCTCTAAGTAGTATAATAGTTGTGATTCTTGTGATCTAAACACCATGACATGGAGAATGCTCTGAAAGGCTTATTTATTCTTCATTTTTGTTATCTATCATACGATTGGTTGTACTTGTGTCACATGTATAACTTATTTTAATATATATGCAACTGGTATGACCCCTTAGAGTGGGTCTCATTGGGGTCTAAGCGTGACACGTGAAAGTCAAATTATTGTGTTGTGAAAACGGGAAATGAGGTCTTGCGGGATCCGGGAAATGACAAAAAAATGAGAATTGCTTACGTACATAGTGTAATCGGCATACGGGAATCTGAAAAAAAAAACAGTAAGCGGGATCCGGGATCGGAACCCCCAAATGAGACCCCCCTGAGATAGTAAACGTTAACATTTCAAGGAAACAGTAGACAGAATACAGAGAGTCTCTATATATTGAAGTAGTATAATCGTAGTTTACATGTAGATAAACGCGAAAAATAATTATCCTCTTTAAGGAGGTATAATAGTTGTGGTTCCTGCGATCTAAGCACCATGATATTGAGAACGCTCTGATTGGCTTATTTATTTTTCATTTTTGTTATAGATCTATCATACGATTGGTTGTATTTGTGCATGTTTCAATCCGGAAGTCTTATCTGTGACTAAAATTCAGTCTGATGACGGAATCATATCCGGACTTCTTTTTTGTCGTTTTTCTCCCAAAATAACTCAATCTGAATAATCATAAGAATGGATGACAAATGCGACTATGCATGTTACCTATAGGACACAGAGGCATGATGATTGATTTATTGTGGAAGGAATAGAAGCGACACCCAAAATGAGGTCTTCTCGTTTAATAGTATAGATAATCATAAGAATGGATGACAAATGCGACTATGCATGTTACCTATAGGACACAGAGGCATGATGATTGATTTATTGTGGAAGGAAGAGAAGCGACACCCAAAATGAGGTCTTCTCGTTTAATAGTATAGATGTGAGGCAGCGTCTCCAGGACCAGTTTATTCAAAAATGGTTCTCTGAATACAGATATAAATAACTCATCAAGGGGGGAATTTTATTTACACTTTAAAGAAGAGTTTTGCTTAGAACCATATCTGTTAAAATTAAGGCGGGTCATAGAGTAAATATATGTAAATTAAGGGTATGTAATATACAGTTTCCCATTGAAACAGGAAGATGGAGAAATGTACCACGAAATGAGAGAATTTGTCCACTTTGTTAAGCTGGTCTTGGGGATGTGTACCACTATATATGTATATGTACCAATTATAAAGTTAAAGATTTAAGGGGGAAGTTCATACCTCCATATTATTTAAAATATCCAAATGTTAAAAAAGTACTGGGCATGCTTAAATATTGTAAAAATAATGTGCTGTCTAAGCTGTCAGTTTTTATTCAAAAGGTAGAAAAGATGCTTGTCTGATTTAAAACTTCAATAAACAAAGATTTATCTCTGAAGATGTATAATTTAAAAATGTATACTGTATGTATTATGAAATATGTTGTGATTTATATTGTGCATAATATGCTCTTGTTACGCAGTCTTCTGCGGCTGAGTTTTCTTTCTTTAATAAACTAAACTGTTAAACTGTAAAACTTTTTGGCCTTGAATGTTTGTCCCTAATATTTTTTTAACTGTGCATTTGCATTCAGATATCGCAGATCAAATTTATTCGTTCATAGTGTATTAATGTACGTTTTTGATTGAGTTAAGCCTGCCAATTGATATTTTATCGTGTGTTTTTCTATGTTGTGATGTTATGCTATTGTTTCAGTCTGAGAAAAAGGGAGAAGGTTTGGATCCATAAAAACTTTTAATACCGCTGCAAATGTTTGCACCTGTCCTAAGTCAGAAATCTGATGTACAGTAGTTGTCGTTTGTTTATGTAATTTATACGTGTTTCTCGTTTTTTAAATTTTATATAGATTAGACCGTTGGTTTTCCCGTTTGAATGGTTTTACACTAGTAATTTTGGAGCCCTTTATAGCTTGTTGTTCGATGTGAGCCAAGGCTCCGTGTTGAAGGCCATACATTGACCTATAAAGGTTTACTTTTTACTTTTTTTTTTATTTGGATGGAGAGTTGTCTCATTGGCACTCACACCACATCTTCGTATATCTATATAAGGACACACTAATACATATAATCAGCAAAAGTTTCAAAGTCAATAAACCATGACTGAAGGGTTAATGATAAATTATCTCCATGGAAATGAGATGTGCCAATGTAAATACAACTGCTTACCAAATATCATTAACTAAACACTAATGATTCCCCCATTTAATGACTTAACCACAGACTAATACACTGTTGACTAATTATCCGTCCCTGTGTCTTCTTTCTTCTGCATAGCTCCTTTACTTTGAAAATGACCATTATTATTGAATGTGTTCACCTTATTCAAACATGTCCCTTTTCTGTTTAAAAATATTAACAAGAAAAACACCCACACATGTTTGAATGGAAAGATCACAAAATGAGAAAAAGTGGTGGAAAATTTTTACTTCCAAAAATGAGACTAGTTTACGATTTGCCCTTGTTTGTGTCACACTAACTTCCTTTGTTTTAAGTGAATATGCGCGAATGATATCCTGAATAATTCATTTATATATAGAATATGTCAAGTACAATTGAAGTAATGAATTGATCTTGCATAGAAACCTGAAGGGCTCCAAAATTACTAGTGTAAAACCATTCAAACGGGAAAACCAACTTTTTCTAAGTTGGTATTATCACTGTGTATCCCCGCACATCGTTGGTTGTGTACCGTTTATATTAGCATCGGTGTACTGGGAACTGATCAAACTGAAGCGAGTGGCAAATAAATGAACCATTGAAGCTGATGTTATATTTTATTCATATGAAGTTCAACTTCACAAACTTTTCTAGAAAAAATATATTTACATGTCCAATTTTTGTTTAGTAACACAAGATTTTAAAACATTATTTGATGAATTAAGATCATTCTAATGTTGCCAAGAGTGACCCTAACCACAATCAAACATTATCACATATGGGAAGATATTGTTTGATCGATTGCAAATGAGACAATTCTTTACCAAAGATCAAAATACGTACATTTATAGAAGTTAAAAACCGTATGTCATTTCACGGCCTGTAACAAAAGCTTACTCTTTATCAAATATAGTTAGCAATAAAAGGTCCCCAATGATAAAACAATTCAAACAAGAAAACTAGATGATTTTTGTACAAACCAATCTGAGATAATATACAAATATAGCCTTTGTATGAGGTCGATACAAGGATATATTGACCTGAAAGAAGTATATTGACTGAGGACGAAGTTAATGACTCAAAGTTAAGTCATTAAATTATATTATTAATTTCCGACTATGTTTTTATCAAAATCGTCATTTAGGTTTGTTGGAACTTTATAGATATTACATTTTCTCCTTGACAATAACAACATATTAGTTGTTATTTCATTTACTTTTTTTTTTTTTACATCTTATGTATTTGAAGGTTTTTTTCGTCAAATAATCGATCACAGATATCATTTGTTTCAAAACGTTAATACGGAACGCCGGAACTGTCTTATAGTGTAAATATTTAATGTGTTTTGTCGCTTTGCCTTTACGTCCTGTCGTTTTTTCTTTATGTTATGTGCATATGCCTTTATTTCCTGACACGGCATCTCTGTGTTATGTCAAATAAGTAATTTGTTTGGTCAAACAATTGTATGATATGTCATTGCTAAACTATGTTGTGTAAAATATGCATTACAATATGTTGTAACTACTATATGTTCTGTGAATACTTCGAAACTTTATGATCAACCACCTTTACATTCTCTCATATTTTATCTATGTTGTGTCTATTCTTCTTTTACGTAAGTCACTTAATAATTGCGTCCTGTCTCAAGTGTTATTGTTATGTCAAATGTTCTAAACGTTTTGTTTTGATACACCTTTGTTCTATGTAAATCTCATGATATTATAGTCTTTTGGCGTTATGTTGTGTTTATACATATGTATCTCCAGTGAAAAACACATCACATCATGATATAGTTCCTATGCGTTTTGCCGAACAATTGATACTCTCTGTGAGCATTCATTACGTCATGTGTAAATGCCTTTTACATTATGTGCAAACAACTAATACGTTTTGTGCAAACCTCGTTTACCTTATGTGCAAACATCGTTTACCTTATGTGCAAACACCTATTACGTTATGTGCAAATACCTATTAAGTTATGTATAGAAACTACATCATTATGTGCAAACACTATTACGTTATGTGCAAATACCGCTTACATTATGTGCAAACACCATGTAAGTTATGTGCAAATGCCTATAACATTATGTCCAAACATCTATTACGTTATGTGCAAACACCTATTACGTTATGTCCAAACACCTATTACGTTATGTGCAAACACCTATTACGTTCTGGTAAACGCTTTTTTGACACAGATTAAAACAAAACGCATCAATGATATGCATTTTGAAATTGAAGAAAATTAAAAGTTTGACCTTTCTAACAAACTGTGCATTTTTATAATTATATTGATTGGTGTAAAAATGCTATATACATACAATGTATCTAGTTTTATGGGAAATTATTTTGCTCTACTTAAAGAGTGTGCGTTATGCATCCATGCTTTGAAAATTTGTTCACTTTACTTGTTGAAAATTTTAACAAATATACAAACACGACTCTAGTTTCCAAAAGGTGCAACCGAAAGGAACCATACGATATAAAAAGGAAGATGTGGTACGAATGCCAATGTGACAACTCTTCACAAGAGACCAGGATGATTTGTTATTACCCTCCCAGTAGGGTTTTCATCTAGCGAGAAACGTGTACTAGATTAATGCTACAAATGTAATGACGTCTCCCACGATTCATGTAGCAGCTAAGGAATTCTACAAAATGTTTAAGATTTTATTTTCGTCCATTTCCTTTAAAGGGAAATTCCGCGATTTTTTACTTATCATCTAATTATGTTCATCTTAACATAAAAAACACATTTGCAAAGTTTTAAATTTATATTCCTTCTAATAACGGAGAAAATCAAGTATCTGTAACTTTTTTGGTTGAATTCTCGAGTGGGTCGTGACGTATTAGCCCGATTTATTGAATTCTGGGGAAAAATAAAATCTGTTAAACTCTTATAGCTTATCGACAATATACGTAATTAAAAGCGCACAGCTGACGAATGGTCGTAGTTATTAACCACAATATAATAATGAACGAAAATGAATATGCATATACCGTTTTGTATTGATTGAATTAAACTCCTATAAAATTATCTCTAGTAAATGTTTTTGAATAAATTTAATTAATTATTGTTGAGCTTTTATTCATAAAATATTTATTGAACATTTTTACTGATATTGAACTGAAAATATTTCAGTTCTATGTATCGTTATTGTTTTGATAATCATTTCAATGCAACTAATGTGTGAGCAGAGTGTGTATATTATTTTGTAAAGGTCACTGTATTTTTCTCGGCTTGAGGTCAATTCGTTTACCTTGTAGCTATTTAGCCGCAGGTGTGAGTTCAAGCGTACACAGGTATAAATGTTGTTATTTGGAAAGGATAAACAGAAAGGATTAGAAAGAGTATGATGTCACGATGTTAATACACTTAGATTTAATACACGATGAGAATAAAGATTTAATAATTAAATTGTGTAAATTAATTGAAAATAAAATTCAGATTCGTAAATACGAAAATGTATAAAAATAAAAGGAAACAATTTTTGAATACTTTCTTAGCGGCAATTGGCGTAAAGATTCAAATATGAAGTAAAAATTAGTAGTTTTAATCTTTAATAAAAACTAAATGCAATATTACCCAATTTGATATACCATAATGATTGTACATCTGTTTGATATCATTGACTTTACCGGAATTTCTTAACTTGTATTCAAATGTGGCTGTGTTTAAATGCTAATAAAACTATTGCAATTTTAAAGTTTTTAATTGACAAAAAAATACAACATACATGGTTTTTTTTTTTTAGTTTCTTTTTAACATTTTATTCTTACATGATTAAATTCATTTGACAATCATTTACACGAACTTTTTGTGAAAAAATACCAATTATCTAAGCTAAGGCATTATTTTTTTAAAGGATTTTTGAGGATTTTTTTTTAATTCTATGATAATATTTGTGCAATGTTGAACATGATAGCCGTCATTAATCCAAATAAGTCATACAGTAGTTGTAATAAAAGTTATATCTTAGTCATGCATAACTGATATTGACGAATTTAGAATAGTTCGTCCATACATCGTTGTTCTTGAAACAATCATTATTAGTATACATGTAAGTTTCCTGACGTATAAGAGCTATTGAGGATGAGCTCCAGAGAAAGCAGACTAGTAGCGTTTCGTTCGTTTGTTTGTTGGGAAAGGAGAGGAAATGCAACCGCTTGTACAGATAAACGACAGAATTACCATACAAGCATTTATAATCAACACAATCAGAAACAGTTCCCATCGTTAGACGGGGAATATGAAGGCTTTCAAAAATGAACAAGTGACATGTCTAACTCGAACAGTTGGAAAACGGACTATCGACATCGACCGCTTGTTCTTGATATTTGAAATTGTATGCATATATACGTATACGTTTATGATAGTGATGAGTTCTGGTGTCTGACAAAAACTAAATTCCTTCATGGTTATATCTTGCCATACGTTTATATTGGTTTGTAAGGTGATTACTCAAAATCGTTATTTGAAAATCCTGTTTGTGAGATGTATATTCATTTCAATACAGAAATTTCGTCTATATATTTCACAAGTGTATAACACGGAGAAGCTCTGAAGGTTCATTACTCCCATTTTGTTTGGGTGTGAACCATCGATGTTGACAGCAATATCAAAGAATAAGATGATGTATAGAAAGAACTATGGGCGTCATGTGGCAAATATTACATGCATATCGGACAATGAGTTGTCAATCTGTATGAAAAGATTTCCAATACAACCATATTATTGAGAAGGAATGTTTACATGCTATACTCTCGTACTAGTATTACAGAATTCTTGTGGCGTTCACCTTAGACGCACATCTTTTTAACGATGTTTAAAAAAAAGACAGAACCAATTTAATGTCATATTTCCCTATTTTTTAAATATAACAAAGTCTTTCATCTGACAAGAATATCCCTATTTAGCGGACAAGTAATTTATTCTTTTTTCTGTTATTGAATACCAAGAAAGAAAAAAAAATCCCGAAATTAATTTGAAATTTTGATACTCAAAAGTTTCCCAGCAAAATATTCACATCCCTTCGGGATAATTAGTGTTCGTCCAGTGGCATATATAACAATTGTGATGACGAATTCCTTCCTTTGTTCGAGAACATTCTTATTTTACTATGTCCACAACTTCAATGAACCAAAGCAAAAGTTATACATCGACCTGTATTTAAATCAAATTGGTTCTCTTCTTCTTCTGATATACAATTATTATAGTCTATCGACATTCGATGATTACATACTGTTGGCATATGTGGACTAGTCTATTTACAACACTTTTACCCCTATTTATTCAAAATATATATATTTTTCTTATGTTCAATGTATACATGTATATATTTTAAATTGCGCTATAGTTCCGTTACTTTCTATCCAGTCGTATAAACGAATCGTCGGCAAGTGCGTACATTTTTTTAAATCAATATTTCTGGTATGTTCCAATCTGTCCTACATTTTCCCAAATTCACCCTTGGAAAAAATATTTGAATAGATTTTAATTTCATCAAATCTTATATTTTGGGTATTATTTATATTTTTATGAATGATATTCTTTACACCAGAAATGTTAATTATAAACAAGCGTATGAGTTTGGTAATGACAAGTAAGACAGAGTTGTATATTATACATCTGATAGTTCAAAATGGAAAGTTAAATGTTATCAGCCGTGTACACTGATCAATACCTGCAGAAGTGAAACGATGCGTGAACTTGCAAGCCCGACAGGAAATCGCTGGAATACCTGGACGTGTCACCTCACACCCCTCACAATACCTTTGGAAGTAATACCTTTAGCCATGCTGGTGATCAGAAGAGGGAAGATCAAAATTTATTTGAAAACAGTTTATTACTTTAAAGAATTATGAACAAATTAGATTTTCGAAAACAATTTTCACGGAACACTTATATATATGATTTCAACTTTGACTTTTTACCTAATTCCAATATTAACAGTTTAAAAACAACAGACCATGTTCATTTAAAAAAAATAAGAACATTTTCCGTATCAAGTTAATTTGTCAGATAAAACAATGGTACGATTGACAAGATATTGACAAGCAATTACGACTACATCGGTTACTGTAGTTTTTGTCCTTTGTGGTTTATAGACATATCGGGACTTTTAATCGGGGAAGACGACAAAATGGCGGAATGCAGAGAATTGATACTCTAAACTTAAAATCGATGGTGATCTCTTATCTAACGGAATAAAACTTTAATATCTATAAAGGAGTAGGTCCGGTAAGGGCCGATTTTGGCCTCAATTTTCAAGTTCATCTGACGAAATATTTTAGACACTTTTTAAACACTTAAGTGTCTACTTCAATTGATGTAATTAGTTTTTGTGAAAGATTTTAACTGATTAAGTTATCAAAAACGCTCCGATTCAAGCTTAAATATGAAAAATCTATCAAATTTGCCAAAAAACGTCACTTTTCAGATGGTTTTTGTCAAAAATGAAAGTGGCCGCATCCGTGTTCATCCTCAACCTTTATATAAATTATGTATTATCGTCAAATACAACTTGCATTTCAATATTATGAATGAACACGAATGCGGCCACTTTCATTTTAGACAGAAACCGTCTAAAATTTTACTAAAATGCTAATTTTGTGAAGATTTCAGTAATTTAGCATGACTTTATGATGCTAGTACCCGATATTTGTGCATTGTATTGTCAAAAACAGCCCATATTTATGTAGTAGAATCATTTTACTTTCCAATAAATAGCTTCATGAATACATTATCACAATTTTGTAAAACGGCTATATTTTGGGGCCAAAAAGGGGTCTTACTGAACCTACTCCTTTGAGCATTTCTATATAGAATGGACATAATATCAATTTTTGATTTTTTTGCGAAGTTTCCCTTTAACAGTTGTGACTATTATTCTGAATAACAATTTTTTTTTAAACTAACAGGGATGTTAGAAAAATTTGATCCGATTTTGGATCAGACAGGTAGAAGGGTGTAACAAAAAGCTTCATTTTGTCTTAAAAAAACTATTTTTTCATATTAAAAACTGCCTTATCCTGTAATCCACAAAAAAGACGCATACACATATTTCTTCTGAATGAAAGGGTTATCAGCCTTGTTTCAACTTCACTGGCCATACTCGAAATTAAATCCCGCAACTTGAAACTCCAGATAATGACTTTCATTTATCCGTATTTGGTCCGGTAACTTTTCGAACCGTGTCATCAGGAACGATACAAAAAACATATTCTAGTAAATTGTTATTGTTTTCTTCTATTATTTTTTTTATAAGTGATGTGCATATCGTTTCTTTTGTTGTCTTTAAGAATAAATAAATAATTTCGTTGCTAAAATGGTCATCATATATAACATAATTTTCCCTTTGAATTTCAGAAAAAACTGACATATAACAAAGATGTGGTATGAATGCCAATGAGACAATTCTCCACGAGAGACCAAATGACAAAGAAATAAATAACAATAGATCCCCTTATGTCCTTTTACAAAAAAAAACCATACCGCATAGTCAACTAATATAATTTTTTTTACCCATTTAAAAAAATGGTTACAGTTAAGTAATTCGCTTTTATCCTGCAATTAGCTAGTTATTGTATACAAATAACAGGTAAACAACATTTTTTTTGCTTTGTTTGTACATGTACAAATAAATTTTCCGGCTACCCGCTTCCATGTTGATCAATCGGTAATATGGATATTTTTTTCTGGGTAATAGTTCATTTTGGGGTTTTCTTCGAGTCCGCGCTTCAATAATTGTAAAAATCAGAGACAATGGTTAAGATTTAAACAATATATGCTCAAATACCAGGTGTAAATTGTAAACAATATATGTACATTGTCAGAAATATAAAATGTATTAGTTCTCGCTGCGAAACAGGAGAAAATTCGGCAAGCCTCGCTTTTCGTCCTGTTTCTAAAGCTCGTACAAATAACTTTCACGTTAACCGACATCTCAATCCATTATTCCACAATTGTTGATATGAATTTATCTTTTTGTTCAATATTTCAACGAATATCGTCGTATAAATTAGAAACATCAACTTATTTCCCGAACGGAGAGTCATAAATTCAATGAATATTATTGCGGGATATACGGTATAAACGGTAAGCTTCGATGCGTTTAGTTATGAACGCGAATGGTTCGATAACTATAGCTTAATACACAATTAAGCCAAATGTTCATACAAGGGATTTAGTGCATATCATTATTTTGAGAAATCTTATTTTAAAAAATAAAAAAATTTAATACAAATTTATTCTATTGGATCTACATTTTGTAAATGTTATCATTCTAAAATATGTTTTGACAGTTTTCGTTAAATATTGCCATTTTTAGATATATCGGTCCCCCTTTTCTCGGCTACTGTTAAAGCGAGACGGTTTTTTTTTATTAATAGCTAGCGAGGCATGAAGTTCGTATGATTCAATCCAAATTATCCTCAAAGTGCTGAAACAATGTTGAATTGATGCAATCTTGTTCGCCTTGAAATCGACGTAACATATTTAGTCCAAATTATTTTAAAAAATCACCTATATAACGAACAGAAAACTGTGACAGACTTTTACACGAAAGGGAAGGCTTAAATTCTTCTGTAATTTTCCTGCTACTGATTATAAATTAAGAAAGTTCACTGGTCATGTTTTGTATTGTTGGAATTTCGGAACCCTCTTGTTCATCCGTTTAAAGCACCATGAAACAATTGCCAGCTAACTCCCAGTTTTCAAAAATCTTTAAATGTGCAGTATGTCATTGATACGATTTGAGTTCTCAAAATGAATCAAGATAAAATAAGGATAATAAGACATTTGTAAAAAATATAAAACCCTTGTTATGTTATATTACTTTTTGAGAACATCTTTATGTTAAAGATATGAATCAAAGTACTGAAGTACTGAACATCGGATGACCGTAGGTTCTTGTGGACGGTCACAAGCACTTGTCTCAGAAAACCAAATCACGTCCATCTCTTCACCTGAAAGTGACGTTAAAGTACATATATATATGTTTTCTGTGCGTGGATGATAAATTCAACCTCATCGTAGAATTGATACAAATCAGTAAACTCTGGTTTTTTTTGTTATACATTATTTAATATTTGTAAATTACAGTTACATGCATATATAATTTTCATCCATTTGTATATCATTCTATTGCACTATATTAATTATAGTGCTGTACAAGTGCATGGTGGACACTCTTCTGTAATAATTCAATTTTTCAAATAGATTGAATTTGAGTGGGCATTCATATTTTCCAGCAAAACATTCAATGTCCCATGCAGAGAGAGGGAGCAAAGACAGATAACTTTGCATGGGAGATTGCAAACGTTCTTGAGATATTCTTCCGCATGCTGTAACACACTTTTTCTGTACGTGTGTATAAATATTAAAGATTGTTTACTTTATTTATGTTTCTAACGAGTTTAACGACATTTTCATATTATCAATTTACGTTCAAAAAAATATATTTTTAGGAGTATCTATTTGAAATGAATTAACAAGTGATACGGAATGTAATTTTGAACTCAATAATGTCCGCGTATTTATTATTATCATGTTTATAGATCGGTTACAATCTCAAAACGAAGGTTACGTAATGGAAATTTAGGCAACAGCAATACACATGAATGCCCTCACGGTCATCCGATGTAAAATGAAGAGAAGCTGTTCATTAAGATATCATTAGATAAACAAAGACACAGACCTAATTTTTTTTCTCTTTTTGATTTCTCATTCAATGACCAGTGGCGGAACCAGAATTTTTGAAAATGATGGAGCTGCGTTTGTTGGTTCTATAAGCAGTATGATTAAGAGGAGGCTCGGGACTCAGTTTTGCCAAAACTCCCTGCTAATTCAAAAAAAAAATACAAGATAAGAGGTGGCGAGAAAATATCTTCGTCCTCGGTCAATATAATCTGAATAGACGCATATATAATGACCTTGTCAAAAGTCTATAATTCATAAATGTAATTCGGCGCCTTCCAAAACCATATGTTATGATTATATATGCAATATATGGCGACCTATGAAATGACCCGCTTGGTGCAGAAGAAAGAGAACATTACATCAATAAGGCCGTTAGTGCTCTCGTTTGAATTGTTTTACATAATCTTTTTGGGGCCTTTTATTGTTGACTATGCGGTATGGGCTTTGCTCATTGTTGAAGGCCGTACGGTGACCTAAAGTTGTTAATTTCTGTGTCATTTTGGTCTCTTGTGGAGAGTTGTCTCATTTGCAATCATACCACGTCTTCTTTTTTTATATCAACTTATTTTCCGTTCACATTTTCCGTAAAGAAATGAGGTTGCATTTTGTTTTTTACATGCAGCTTTTGTTTGCTTCGAATAACAGGGCAGAGCTTTTAGTTTCAGTCGATATACACGCCATCTTGAAATAATTACTTGTCACATATAAGTTCTGTTTGGTTGCTTCATGATGTGGCTGATATTCAGCAACAACTATTGGCTTAAATAAGATAAATAATTACAGACTGTTCTCTTCTGAGACTATTAAGCCATCAAATGCCGGAAGATTAACGATGTGTATTACATTTCAGATCAAATGTTATTAATTTATGGTCGTTTTATTATGCATATATTACACACTGAAATTGAGAAATATCAATCATTAATACATCTTTATTTGCATTGCTAATCTACAATATGCACGATTTGTTTGCTAAAAAATGTTCCTGTAAAATGTTTTCAAAAATGCATTAAATGTATTTTATGACTTTTGTCAATCTAGGCACACCTCCAGAGAGACACACCTCGAGAATCGTGTCTATATATTTATAAATATTTTAATTTTCAACAAGTAAAGTGAACAAAATATAAAAAGAATGGATGTATAACGCACACTCTTTAAGTAGAACAAAAAACTAAATATTTATATAACATTTTTATATCAATCAATATTAAAAATACTACATTTCCAATACTAAATCAACAACCCGATGCACACATATTACCTTCAGTTCACATTCAGCATCCAATGGATATTACCTTGAAAAAGAATACAGCGAAGTAGTTCAGAGCTTTTTAGAAAGCTAAAACTTATAATTTTCTTCATTTTCAAAGTGTATATCACTGATACGTATTGTTTTAATCTGTGTCAAAAAAGCGTTTACCAGAACGTAATAGGTGTTTGCACATAACGTAATTAGTGTTTGTACATAACGTAATAGGTGTTTGCACCTAGCGTAATAGATGTTTGGACATAATGTAATAGGCATTTGCACATAGCGTAATCGGTGTTTGCACAAAATGTAAGCGGTATTTGCACATAACGTAATAGTGTTTGCACATAATGATGTAGTTGTTATACATAACTTAATAGGTATTTGCACATAACGCAATAGGTGTTAGCACATAAGATAAACTATGTTTGCACATAGGGGGGACGATGTTTGCACATAAGGTAAACGAGTTTTGCACAAAACGTATAAGTTGTTTGCACATAATATAAAAGGCATTTACACATGACGTAATGAATGCTCACAGAGAGTATCAATTATTCGGCAAAACGCATAGGAACTATACCATGATGTGTTGTGTTTTTCACTGGAGATACATATATATAAACACAACATAACGCCAAAAGACTATAATATCATGAGGTTTACATATAACAAAGGTGTATCAAAACAAAACCTTTAGAGTATTCGGCATAACAATCACATTTGAGACAGGACACAAATTTTAACTGACTTACGTAAAAGAAGAATAGACACAACATAGATAAAATATGAGAGAATGTAAAGATGGTTGATCATAAAGTTTCGAAGTATTCACAGAATATATAGTAGTTAAAGTATGATGTAATGCCTATTGTACACAACAAACTTTAACAATGACAAATCATACTACTGTTTGACCAAACAAATAACTAATTTGACATAACACAGAGATGCCGTGTCATTAAATACAGACATTTGCACATAACATAAAGAAGAAACGACAGGACGTAAAGACAAAGCGACAGAACACATTAAATATTTACACTATAAGACAGTTCCGGCGTTCCATACGTTAAACAATATCCTGAAATTCATTACATGACGTCACAAAGTATATCGGTTTTTAGATATTCTAAAAATAACCGTGCAATATGCTTTTTGCTATCCGCCGTTTTCTCTCTACCTTCGAAAATATAGTTAAACATGTGACTATCCCTAAACGAATCAAATTAGTTAAAATATACTAATTAATAATATAAACAGATATAACATACATCATTTGGACAAGACACACATAGGAAGTGACCGTTTTTAACATATTTTCTAGGTTTTATCCCTCCCCGACAGTGGTGTCTTAGATAGATATATATATATCATGCAATTAAATGTGCTAGATTTTACTATAAAAAATTAACCCATAAACTAATTATAAAACTAGAACTTTATAAATGATGTTTTGTATATTTTTAAGTGAAAATAAAATATCATTGGACGAGGATTTGGGCCTTGATTGTTGTACAGTCGTTGTGTTATTCGAGTTTTATTTCATACAATGTATCTTGCTACGTACGGTACTTGTACTTTCAGTTAAACAATTAACATTTATATTTAATCAAATACTATTGTAAAACTACAAAGACCATTTAAATTGCAAAGGCAAATCTCTATAATGCCTATCCCACCCATTAAACTAGTCGAAGACGCACGAAGTAAAATAGTCATTATAAACATTTACAATCGATTTAAATATATATAAATTTATACTTACCGATACTGCTAGAATACATGTTATTTTCCAATGTTGTTTTTGCATAATTTTTTATTCATTTTTATGCATTATTTTTTTTAAAGCTACAATTGATTAAAATTAAATTATACTGGGTCACATCCACGTTTGCCCACACACATATTATGCAAACTCTGACATGTATAAAACTAGTTATTTTTAGCAAAACAAAAACAACAGACTGATATATTATTGTGATTGTTCGATAATTAATAACAGTCGACTTCTTACAGGGGAAATAACATTTTATACATTTGAATAAATTATCTTATTAATTGATAATTAATTCAAGAATATTTATTTTCTATTTTTATAAATGCTTTTATTAGAGTTTCTTTACAAATAATTTCAGCATTGCAAAAGAATTGTATACTACATGTATTTTTAAAAGACGTTGTAACATTCAATATCTCCCGTGCTACATCCAGCATCATCAGTCAGAGTTGGCATGATTTGATTTCAGAAAGTTGCAGCATACTTCGATAATCTATTATTGTTTATTGTTTGTTCATCAATTTTGCTGAACCGTATATATTTATTCACAAATTTTGTATCATTAAGACGGTATTTTAAAGTTAATTGATTCTTTTTTACCGTAATTTTCTATCTTTCATTTACTGATTTTATTGTTAAAATTGTCAAATTAGAGTTGCAGGTTGAGCTTTAAAAATTGCAATATATTTATAACAGGGGTTAATTTGTACAAAGAAAAGCAGGAAGACCAGAGTTACCTCTCTTTGTTCGTATCAAAAGTTCATCATGTCTCAATAAGGATTTACAATAAAAAAATAAAAAAATTTTATCAACTGGATTTGACTAAATTGTTACAGTTGTATAGTTGATCTAAATAAAACTCATTTATCACAACTTCTAAGCCGAAAAAATAGGATTTTAACACCATAGTTAATGTTTGACGAAATAAAACACAGAGTGTAAATTTATACGTGTATATATCTGATACTGTTTATAACACACACAATGATATGGAACAACGAACGTCCAAAAATGCACAGAACCTGCCTTGTTATGAAGAGGTATCTAAATCCAAAATCACCATCGCGGATACTTTTTTACCCATTAAAAATCGATTAATCCCATATTATAAGTTGTTTAACAGTTATAATTTGATTAACATCCAGTGGCAAATATTTCACGAGTATTCCTAACGAAAAACAATATTTGATCTAAAGTGAATGTGTGCATCACGAATAACAATAAAGTAGTATTTTCTAAGTTCAAAACTAGCAATGTATGATAGCAATATCCGTTTACAGCACAAGTGGTACTTGGAAGTACACAAAATGTTTATAATCATCGTAAATAATTAACAAAACGGTTAGTTTTCGTCCATTGTTTTGTACATAAATTAGGCCGGTAGTTTCCTGATTTGAATTGTTTAACTAAAATTTTGTCATTTCGGGGCTGTAAAGAATTGCGCTAATATTAACGTACCTTTTTGCGGTACGGCCACTATCTTTGTGACGTCGCGTAATTGTAATACTTTATGTTGTATTGAATAGAAACGTATAATGGCAGACGTAGTTATATCTTTATCGCCTTAGACTTAGTTAACTTACGATCAAATACACAACGCAACGCAATAATCTACATTGGTGCCGTGACTTCAAACGGAGAGAATGGACATCAGCCGACTAAAATCCTTGAGAGCGGGGAACAAAGCAGCAGTAACAAAAGTTTTTAAAAAACTGGAGGAAGCCATCGGAGATTCACAAATAGACACGGAGGAAGTATCAACATTGCTCGAAGCAATTGAGAAGAAAAAGAAGACGTTAGCCTCAATAGATGAACAGATATTAAATGCAGTCGAATCAGAAGATATTACAAATGAAATTCTTGAAACAGATGAGTATTATTTAGATTTAGAGGGTAAAATTCGAAAATTTAAGAAGTTCTTAAAGCCCGTAACAAACGCAACATCTTCTATACTAGATTCAAACGCACCAGAGTTTGTTCCGTACACAAACCCCTTTACTCACACAAGTCAGCCATTATCTCAGTCAAGTTCTACCTCAAGTAATAACCATCGCCTACCAAAGCTATCTCTTCCCAATTTTAATGGAGACATTCTACAATGGCAATATTTCTGGGATTCATACGAGACCACGATTCATCACAATCACACATTAACTGACATTCAGAAATTTTCGTACTTGAACTCATTGCTTCAATTTGAAGCTGCAAACGTAATTTCAGGATTGACCATGACAAATCCAAACTACCACAAAGCAATTGAATTATTGAGAAACCGCTATGGGCAACCACATAAAATCATTAATGCATATATGAGAGCACTACTTGATATACCCGCACCACATGATACATTAGAAAGTTTGAGAACATTTCATGACAAATCGGAATCCTACATACGGGGTCTAGAGTCTCTCGGACAATGTCAGGAAATGTACGGATCGTTATTGATACCAGTAATTCTCGGGAAGATACCGCATGAAGTACGAAAAAATATAACACGAGAAAACGGGAGCGACAGTTGGAATATTCAATCGCTTCGAAACGCGATAGGTAAAGAGATTTCTATTCAAGAGTCCGGATACGGAGATTATACACAGACGTATTCAACCGCAACACCTAGCGCAAATTTCATAACAGGCGTTAAACGAGTAACTACAGATAAAACCCGTCCGATAAACACAACAGACAAATCATTCAACTCGAATCGGAAGAAACAATGCACATATTGTGACGGAAACCACTGGCCGAACGAATGTAAAGATGTCATAGATCACGATAAAAGAGTAGCCATTATAAAAGAAAAGAGGTTATGCTTTAATTGTTTAGGTAAGCATAAAATAGCCGATTGCAAATCCAAGAATACGTGTAAGTGTTGCCACCGGAAGCATCACTCTTCATTATGTAAACAGAACTTGTACTCAAATAAACATCATATTGAAACTGAACAATCGCAAAACAAAGTAGACACAGAAACTTCTATGTTGTATACCGCTAGCGAAGAAAGGTCCACTGTTTTACTGAAAACCGCATTCAGTCCAGTCGTTCACAAAAATACATGTATAGATGCAAGAATACTCTTTGACGAGGGAGCTCAGCGTTCGTTTATAACCGAAGAACTAGCAGCAAAATTGGACATTAAAAAAGAAGGGTCTGAAACATTAAGTATAGCTACATTTGGAAGTACTACAAAAAAGGTGAGAAATCTTGACAAAACAACAATTAATCTTAAGTCTACAGAAGGAGATTTAATCCCTATTAAAGTTTTAATTGTACCAACCATTGCTTCACCACTTCAAACTCACAACATAGGAATAACGCAGAAGTTTTCATATTTAAGTGGTCTACAATTAGCACACCCAGTCATGGAAGGAGAGCAATTTGAAATATCCTTATTAATTGGGGGTGATTTCTACTGGGACATAGTTCAAGACAAAATAGTGCGTGGAAACGGTCCAACTGCAGTTAGCTCGAAAATTGGATATTTACTTTCCGGTCCTGTCCCTACAAGAACCAGTAATGCATCTTTCTCAATGATGAATATACTAGTATGTCACAAACAAAAAGAGTGCGATCTTGAAAAATTTTGGCAGCTTGAATCGTTGGGAATTGACGCTAAAGAACAAAATGATCCAGACCTAGCTGAATCAATTGAAAATTACATACAAACCTCTATTACGCAGAAAAATGATAAGTATATTACGAAATTACCATGGAGAGAGAATGCGCCAGAACTACCGACAAATGAAGACATCGCAAAACGCAGAACGGAAAGCGTTATTCGTCGCCTTAAGAAGGATCCCGAGATGTTCCGAAAGTATGGTGAGATAATTACAGACCAAGAACAAAGAGGATTCATTGAAAAGGTATGTGATGAAAGTACATGCACAAACAAGGTTCATTACATTCCGCATCATCCCGTAAAAAAGGATTCAGTCACCACCCCGATACGCATAGTATATAACTGTAGCTGTAGAGCGAATGCCAGTAGTCCTTGTCTTAACGATTGCCTAGCAACATATCCACCAATTATGACTGATTTGACGGAGATATTAGTACGCTTTAGAATGTACAAATATGCAGTTACAGCAGACATTGAAAAAGCATTTTTGCATATTGAATTAGATGTTGATGACAGAGATGTCACAAGATTTTATTGGTTAGAGAATCCCATGGACACAGAAAGCCGTTTGATTACTTACCGGTTTAAGGTTGTACTTTTCGGCGCCACCTGTTCGCCATTCATGTTAAGCGCCACGCTAATGAAACATTTTAGAGACAATCCGTCAACTACATCAACAGAATTACAGAGAAATGTATACGTGGATAACGTTCTGACCAGTTTTACAGATAAACAAGCACTTTTGAAATTCTACACGGAGTCAAGAAAATTATTGTCAGAGGCAGGATTCAACTTACGGTCTTGGAATTCTAATAGTACGGAATTACAGAACGTCGCAGGACGAGACAAGATCGGCGACAATGACGACATAGTCAAAATTTTAGGCATGAGATGGGATAGGGAATCCGACGATTTGAAATTTCAACAGATTGAGTTTATGGAAAAGGACAAAATGATAACAAAGCGTGAGGTTTTGCGCACATCGTCCAGAATTTTCGACCCCCTAGGATTAATCACGCCAATTACGGTGAAAGCTAAGCTGTTTATGCAGACTTTATGGAAGGCAAAGTTGGATTGGGATGAATGTTTGTCCGACGAACTGAGAAGTAAATGGCAGGTAATAGCTTTAGATATCGAGGAGGCTACCAAAATAGTATTTCCACGAATGTTAACGGAAGGAGTTGTTAACGAGAAAACGTCGCTACATATTTTCACAGACGCCAGTCAGTTAGCATACGGAGCTTGTGCTTACTTAGTTACAGCAAATTCATCGGTCATCGTCATGGCTAAAAACAGAGTAGTACCCGTAAAACCGATTTCATTACCACGTTTAGAACTTATGGGGGCGCTTATCGGCGCCAGATTAGCAACGCATCTCCTTAAAGTCATAACAACAGAACATGTGTATATGTGGAGCGATAGTCAAATTGTTTTGAGTTGGATTAAATCGTCAAAAAACTTAAAACCGTTCGTAGCAAATCGACTTAAAGAAATAAGAAAATTAACAGAGAATGCTGAATGGAATTATTGTCCAACAGATGACAATCCAGCTGATTACTTAACTCGCGGAATTTACGCTAAACACCTTTATAATAACAGCTTATGGATGAACGGTCCACAATGGATTTTAAATCGTGAAAATTGGCCGACATGGACGAAGAAAATTGAAGACTGCAGCACGATGGTAACTGTTAGTGATGACAATACAGACGATGAAAGTAAAAATGCTTCAACACAGACAATTTCATGTATAGATATACAACGATACAGATCTTTAGAAAAAGCAATTAGAGTAACAGCATACGTCTTGCGTTTTATACAGAATTTACGGAATTCAAAAGATAAACGGTCAATCGGATTTATCAGTGTTGAGGAGCGATGTAAAGCATTAAAAGTTCTAATAGTAACAGTACAACAGGAAACATTTAAGGATGAAATTGAAAGCTTGAATTCATCGTCAGAGAAAAAAGTGCCACTTGTTCGACAACTTAAACTATATACAGACAAAAATGGATTACTACGTTCTACCGGGAGAATACAAAACGCACCTGTGAAGGAGAGTACTAAATATCCGTTGTTATTACCAACACACCACAGTCTTACGTCCTTAATCGTAATGGATGCACACACAAAGACTTTACATGCCGGACTTAACAGTACAATCGCATATATTCAACAGAAATATTGGATACCGAGAATAAGGCAGTGCGTAAAATCACAAATTCGTAAATGCGTTCAATGCATTAAAATATCAGGTATGCCTTATAGTGCACCCGATCCGCCACCGCTACCTAAAGATCGAGTCAACTACGATTATCCTTTTTCAGTAACCGGCGTTGATTTCACAGGAGCTTTGTATACAAAAGGAAAACACAACGAATTAAGCAAAACATATATTTGTTTATTCACTTGCGCCGCTACACGAGCTATACACTTGGAGATAGTCACAGATTTAACCGAGGAGTCTTTCATGCTTGCTTTTAAAAGATTTGTCGCTAGGAGATCTACACCAAGGATTATGTTGTCCGATAATGCAACAACCTTCAAGGCAGCCGCCGAAAAGATTACAAGATCAAGCCAAGACAACCGAATACAAGAAAAACTTGCCAATCAAGGAACTGAGTGGAAATTCATACCCAACCGAGCACCGTGGTTTGGAGGCTTTTGGGAACGCCTAATTGGACTCACGAAAAAGTCAATTAAAGCAATACTAGGAAAGTCATGTGTCACTACGGAAATGTTGAATACAATTGTAATTGCTACTTCAGAAGATTTGCACGTGAAACTCAATAAAAATTTACAGAGAAATAATGAACTAATCAACCATTTTCGCTCAAGATGGAAACGCGAATATCTGACGTCACTCCGTGAATTTCACCGTACATCTGGAAGAAACGAACAAACAATACAAATAGGTGACATTGTACAAGTACACAATGACACAAATCGTATAATGTGGAAATTAGCAGTTGTACAAGATTTAGTTCGTGGAAAGGATGGACTCATTCGATCAGCTGTTATCAAGACCGACACAGGAATCACCAACCGTCCGATTGTGAAGCTCTATCCGTTGGAAATACGCAGTACACATGATGACAGTGAATGAACTTTTCTGCCCTGGAGAAATTAGTGGATGTATAGACTGTTCAATTAACTCCAGTTATTATATAGACTTGTAAAAGTGTTTAATTGAACAGTAAATTAGTGGATGTATAGACTGTTCAATTAACTCCAGTTATTATATAGACTTGTAAAAGTGTTTAATTATTCAGACGTGAACAGTTAAAATACTATTGAGAGACTTTAAATATGATTTTATTTCTTTTTATGTCACAATTTACGAATTTTTCATATTGTATTTCAAATTTGAGTTAAATATCATTTTCTGCGGCCCCAGAATGTAAAGAATTGCGCTAATATTAACGTACCTTTTTGCGGTACGGCCACTATCTTTGTGACGTCGCGTAATTGTAATACTTTATGTTGTATTGAATAGAAACGTATAATGGCAGACGTAGTTATATCTTTATCGCCTTAGACTTAGTTAACTTACGATCAAATACACAACGCAACGCAATAATCTACAGGGGCCTTTTATAGCTGAGCGTGCTGTATGGGCTTTGCTCATTGTTGAAGACCATAAGTTGACATAAACTCATCATAGTTTTACATTTTATATATACACCAGACGCGCGTTTCGTCTACATAAGACTCATCAAAGATGTTTCATTGTCAATCAGACCACATCTTCTTTTTATAGTGACTTAATACTTTTTATTTATGGTAAATTACAAATGGGATGAGAGCGAATTACAACGATAACAACTTGTAAGCTTTACATGTGTGTGAATGCACTTCAATATTTCATCATGAATTTCTTCGTCCGTTGAAACCTAACGGAATTTTCCTGAACATCGTGGTTTTTTTTCAAAGGAATGTAACACAACTACTAACCCTGTATACGAATTATGTCTAGAGTGTATATAAATACATTGTATCATGCTTTGTTTTAGGAATACAATATGCATTCATCATCTTTATTTTATGCAAGCAAACACTGTCTACCTTTTATATCAAATATATTCATAACAACAAACACAACATATATTATGTTTTACAGTAAATCCCTATGAGACTATTATTCACAAAAAGACGATGATTTATTTAATTTTTTTACCACCGTTTGGCCTTTCAAATGAGCAAATCCAATACCATACACATGCAGTTAACTATTACATTGGAAGGTATGACAAGATGCAAAATAATGCTAAAGATCTAGAGAAACCATGTTAAATTAAGAAAAAAAAATCTTATTGAAAAAAACCCGTACATTTCTACTTCGACGTATAATTATACGAAAGTATGATATAGAATTTCCCTCTATTTAAATAAATTAATGTTTTTTTTAACTTACAATAAGCATTATTTATTTCGCAGCGTTTGTGTGTGTGTGTGTGTGTGCATGTGAGTGAGAAAGAGATAATTTTCTGTTTAATATGTGTGAAAAAGAAAAAGAAAAGAGAGAACTAAATTTCTTGATATATACTTCTAGACTTCAATTTTGATTTTTTTTTTAATTGAAACACGGTTTTCATTGCAATAAAGTTACTCATTTTGAATTTTTCAACTTTAAACAATTGTGATTGATGACATTGATAACAAAGTTTTGAAAGTCATTTATCTGTTGATACCTGCATCTTGGCTTTGCACAATGTCATGTTTTTGGGACATCCTTTTCACTAAATCCGTTTGATGTTGGATTTGAATCGATAGATGTTTTATTGTTATTGGCTTTGAACTATCTGTCAGTGGATGCGAGTATTCCTATATGTGTACTTTTTAGTTTTAGTGGTGCATAAGTAACGTGCCACGTCCAACTTGGGTCAAATTAACGCCAATTTCAACTGATTTTTATAGTTTGTTCTTATGTTCTACGTTTACACAACTGTCACAGGTAAGGAGAGGGTTGGACGCCCGCTAACGTGTTCTACCCCGCCACATTCTGTATTATACTATCCAAAGTCAGGGTCCTGTAATTCAGTGTTTTTTCAGCAGTGGCGGATCCAGAAAAAAATTTGGGGGTGGTCCCAAATGAATATTGAATGGTATGAAAATCCAGGAAGGCCAATATTAGTGTTTTTGTCAACAATATGCTTGGATTCATCTCTGTGCCCTCGTAAAGTCAAATTTTGCCTCCCACATAAAATCACACATTTGATAACAGAGGACAAGATTTCGCGATTTTTTTCTTACAACTTCGGCATTTTTTGTGTTTGATTGAGTTCTTATATTATCTTTGGTATTTTCCATCACAGCAAGAAAATTGAGTGCCTTTTCCCTAGCAAATTCATGTGATATTTTGGCCTCTTTACCGTCTTTACCAAAATGTTTTGTAAGCCTGTCGTGAGCATAGGCCATATCTAAAAGAGGTTCTTCACGGAGTTGCTGTTTATATGAAAAATTACCAACATCATATTTAGTAGAAAAATGCAATGTCTCAAGCGTGTGAACATGAAGGTTTAACAATTGTATCAAAAAGTGACTCCTCAGATGAGCTCCCTCGACTATCACAAAGTTCATCTAGATTTGAATTGTGACGTTTTCTAGGCTGAACATTGTCATCTTGCTCCAACTTTCGTTTGGGACTAGGGCAGCTTGACGACCTAAAATATATAGTAGGTCATTCAGTCGTGCTTAAACATTTAAAGCTTTTAGGAAGGAAAAGGGAGGAGAAAAGGAGGAAGGGGGGGGGGGGGGGGGGCTGAAAGAGATAGATAAACAAATTTAATTTAATTCATTCATAATGATTGTTTTTTCAAAATGTACATACATGAAATTTAAAACCGAATCAGTATATATATTATATTTGTTTTTTGTTCATTATTTTGAACTTAAACAAGTCCGTTAGTTTTGTGTTTTTTTTTCATTTGTCATTTCGGGGTCTTTAGTGGCTGACTTTGCGGTATAGGTTTTACTCATTGTTGAAAGCCGTACACTGACATTTAGTTGTTACAAATGTAATATCTGTTTCTTTTTGCCATTTGTAGAGAGTTGTTTAATTGGCACTCATACATGTACCACATCTTCTTTTTTGGTATCTTTTAGTTTATTCACATCTTATTATGACTAAGATTGTTCATTAACTTGACTTACTGTTATGAAAAGGAATAGGTTTGCTTACAAATGTAAAACAATATCGATTACATTTTTTTTTTAAAGATGTTGGGTTACTGACCCAAAAACTCCGGTTTATTTTGGAATAATTGTAGATATCAATTTAAAAAATCAGTATGAAAAAAAAAAATCAAAACAAAGCAACTGATTATTATGTTGTTACATCACAGTCAAAATAACTGTGTAAATAAACGTGTATGAGATATGTATAAACGTATGTAGAACTGTTTCAATGAAGTCTAGTTCAGTATTGGAGAATACAACTTATTTAAATTCTCCCTCATAAATTCGTCCTAATTTAAAACATTTCTAATCTATCTACATGGCGAAATAAGAGGCAAATCAAAATGTAGGTTTGGTTTGCTCGCAGTAACTTCGGGTTTGGTTTGCTCGCAGTAACTTATTTTCTGTGCGATACAACATTTAATTATGATAATTAGACATTACAAATATATCCCAGCAAATACACATCTAGCTATTCTAAATTAAATCATTATAAAAAAATAAAAAATAATATACTATGATGAACGTGTTGTTACTTTGAAGTTACTGTGACCACCTCGATACAAATTATCCAAGTATCGGACTTGTATACCCCACCCGTATTCCCGCCTATGAAATGCTCGTGCAGTACTCACTAAAGACATATATAGATACTATCCAACCAGTTCTTCAAACTTGTTTTACAAACTTGTTCTAAAAACCACAGTCACTAAAGATAGAAATAGATAAGGGAAAAACCCAAATATAACGGAATAGAAATAAATTTATTAGCTCACAAGGAAGCTATTAAACCAGTTCCAAATGGTGAAGTTGAAATCATCCCTTCGTAAATTTTACGGACGCCATCACGAGTTGGTTGACCGTTATGGAATAACAGTTTCACAAATGATATCGGATATGTTCCTTACGTCGTAACTACAATTCCCTTATCTTCCCTTTCATGAATGTGACATACCGAATTAGACTATTTACCGGATTTGTTATAACATGAGCAACACGACGGGTGCCACATGTGGAGCAGGATCTGATTACCCTTCCGTAGTACCTGTGATCACCCATAGTTTTTGGTGGGGTTCGTGTTGCTTGTTCTTGAGTTTTCTATGTTGTGTCATGTGTACTATTGTTTGTCTTATTGTCTTTTTTCATTTTAGCCATGGCGTTGTCAGTTTATTTTCGATTTATGAATTTGACTGTCCCTCTGGTAGATTTGAACTCGGCTACTAAGCTCTCATTAATTTTGAATTCATGCTTTTCGTCTTTTCTGTATTCTCTTTTTCTTTTGGACTTCGTGTCGACCTGATCATTTATATGTTTTGTTCTTGTGATTGTGTGTTACACCACCTTTTACCTATTGTTGTAAGACGTATTTTTTGCTATATTTGCTGATATCCACTTTATTTGACGACGATGGATAGTTGTTAAAAGTATATGAAAATACTACTAGACCATGAGACAGTGCTATGCAGAAACACGCATACACAAACTAAATAAATATGTGAAATCAGCAAGTTTGAATTTGGAAAACAAATAGCGACTATTCGCCGACTAAAATCATGGCAGGCAGAACTTATTATACGATATATTAAAATTATAGACATTAAACAATTGATATTTCCTAGCACATAGATTGAATAAGAATATAAATATCTAAAATGTTGCTAAGTGAATACATGTAGAAACAACAACAAAAACGTAGTTGTACTGAACATAAAAAAGAAGGTGCGGTATGATTGCCAATGAGACAAGAGACCAAAATTACACAGAATTTAACAACTATAGGTCACCGGCGTGAACTTCACAATTTAAACAAATGTGAAAACATATGGTATACAATTTTACCTAATAAAACAGACAACACTCAATAAAAAAAGAGTTTTTTTCTTCTGCCTCCTTGCTGGCATATACAAAGATTGGTGCTAAGTTTATACATATATGATATAGAAATAATAACAACAACTCACTTGTGCCGAAGTTTATAATTTAAACAAAGGTGAATAAATAAGTATACAATTGTACATAAAAAAAACCCCAGACAAAACTCATTAAACAACAAAGCCTTTTCTATTTGCCTCCTTGATCGCATACCAAAACAGAACATTAATGTCATTCAACTCTTTTAGACATTACAGTTGACAACTTTTCTTCTTTGTCTGTAAAAGTGAGAGAAAAAAACCTATTTACAACGATGATACATGTACAAATACCGATTATATTATAATCAGAATATTAACATTTGAATCATTGTTTTATCAGGATCTGCTTACCCTTCCGGAGCACCTGAGATCACCCCTAGTTTTTGGTGGGTTCGTGTTGTTTATTCTTTAGTTTTCTATGTTGTGTCATGTGTACTATTGTTTTTCTGTTTGTCTTTTTCATTTTTAGCTTGGCGTTGTCAGTTTGTTTTAGATTTATGAGTTTGACTGTCCCTTTGGTATCTTTCGTCCCTCTTTTATAGAAAAATACAGGATATTTTTTTCCCATGCACATTCAAAATATGACAAGTTAAAGCAGATCCCGCGATTCACATTGAACCATTTCCAAATGTGAAGGACTTCTCGCCCAATACTTTCATATAAAGTTCGTAGTCCAGATTAGGCGTTTGTTATCAACAGTTTCAAATTCCTTAAGGGCATACGATACAGTTACAGGGGAGGTAATGACGTTGCTAACGTAAAATGTTATTTTCGCGACGTCAAACTATGACATATCGGGAAAAGATGCATTTTTCGACTATTTTTTATCATTCAAACTGATTTAATTTGAAAACGAATGCATGGACCCCTATTTTTTAAAACGACATTTTGTTTCATTTTGCAGGGAGATAATGTAGACCAAATTTTATAAAACTGTAAATAGAGGATTTTTTTTTTAATTTTGATAAAGATACAGCAAAAAAATACGATTTTTTCTTAATTCATGACCATTTGATAAATATGAGTTATTTCTGAATAAAAAATGCATATTTTTTTAGGATACTTATAAAATGAAAAAATTACAAATCATCTAACAAAAAACAGTTTTTGTTTATCTTTTAAAACAAAAAAGTTGTGGCATTCTTTCGAAAAGAAAAATACGACCACAAATCCGAATTTTGAGCAAATATACAAAATTTCGACCTCATTTAACTCAAAAAGTAGCACATGAAGGTATATTTTTTATTACATATTTGATTTGATCAGGCAAAAACTAGCCTATATGGAAATTTTCATCATACTGTAAATACAGGATCAAAACTGTATCGTATGCCCTTAAATAATGACTCATGTGACTGTAACAGTAAAGTTAAAAGCTAGAAAAAACAAGGATTGCGTGTTCTGTGAATAAGTTGATGATTTAATGTTGAAGCATGTCAGGCTATATCAAGTTTTGTGACAAGACCATCGTGTTACATGTACATTTACATGTATAATTGACCGTTTCAGAATCTAAAGCATCATGGGTAATTTCATTGTTCGTACCCCTAAGTGAAAATAACGTTACGTCATTGGTTGAATTTCCATTGTTTATAACGTTTTAAACCAATCAAAACTGTTTGGTGTACGCTTTTAAAAATATAACCCAGGATGCATTAGATTATGAAACGGATAATTGGGAATATAGTGATTTTCTAGATTTACCTTCATCAGGAACACTCAAAGACTAAAATTTAAAAACCAATAACGTGTAAACACTGAGACACATGAAGAGCGTAATAACCATAAGGGAGGAAACTAAAAGCCTTACCAATCTCACTCAAATTTGTCTTAGTTTGAGTGAGAAACAAGTACACATAGTTTTAGTAGAGAACTGGTCGAGAAAAAAACATATCCTCAATAGAATAAATCTTACCTATATTCATTTTGCCAATAAAAAAAATCTGCTTAAGTAATTTAAAACTACAACCGTAATGTGTTAAAATATTTTTTTTTCGCCTTAAATCTCCCTAATTTTACATATATCGAATTTAAATAATACTTACCATTGTAGAAAACGAATTCATAATCTTTCGTTTTGTTTTGAAGTAATATTTTCATTATTTGGTCTACAGTTGTGTAGAATTTTTTCACCTCTGACTTCATCTGTTCCTCCGTTAGTAAACCTGCTTCTTTCATTTGGTATATCACATCCACTGGTGCGGCATATTGACCAACAAAATACTTTTGAATATAGAAATACATGCAAAAAAATAAATCCAAATATAGTTATCAAATTAAGATGATTTATTAATGTTTTCATTTTTTTTACAACACTCTGCCGATGGACTATAAACCCCCGACGATACCATGACGTTATAGTCAGAACTTCGATGCTAGCATGATTTTTAACAAACTTTTCTAACATTGTTCCTTTACAAATTTTAGATTGATAAAGAATATGGTCTGACCGGTTGAAACAATATGGATTTAGCCTTTTTTTAGGGCTTTTTTAATAAAAAAAAAATCTTCATTGTGATTTGCATTACACGTCTTACATTAAAAATGGGTCGAGCAAGAATAAAAAGTATATGATTTATTTTTTATTAAAAGGTATCCGGACCTTTTTTAATAATTTTTTTTTATCAAAATCAAATTGTAAACATCAAATAATGATAGCTATCATAAAATCAAGCCAAACAAACTAATCCTGCTGACATGCAATCATAACTTCGTAAAACTTAATATTATACATCATTTAGACAGGAACTTCTTAGGAAGAAAGGAAGAAGTTAGCAATATCCTCTAACTCTACTTTCCGCTATATAGATGATGTTCTTTCACTAAATTATTCAAAATTTGGTGACTCTATCGAATGCATCTATCCCATTGAACTAGAGATAAAGGATACAACAAATACAGTTAAATCGGCGTCATATCTTGACTTACGTCTAGAAATTGACAATGAGGGTCGATTGACAACAAAACTTTACGACAAAGGTGATGATTTCAGCTTTTCAATTGTGACCTTTCCATTTCTAAGTAGCAACATGCCAGCAGCACCTGCAAACGGTGTATATATCTCCCAATTGATACGATATTCCCGTGCTTGCATTTCCTATCATGATTTTGTTGATAGAGGGTTGTTGCTCACAAGGAAGTTTTAAATCAAGAATTCCAAATGGTGCAGTTGAAATCATTTCTTTCTAAATATTACGGACGCCATCACGAGTTGGTTGACCGTTATGAAATAATCGTTTCACAAATGATATCGGATATGTTCTTTACGTCGTAACTACAGTCCCGTTCCCTTTCATAAATGTGACCTACCGAGTTATACCATTTACCGGATTTGTTATCTCAAAAGCAACACGACGGGTGCCACATGTGAAGCAGGATCTGCTTACCCTTCCGGAGCACCTGAGATCACCCTTAGTTTTGGTGGGGTTCGTATTGTTCATTTTTTTAGTTTTCTATGTTGTGTTATGTGAACTATTGTTTGTCTGTTTGTCCTTTTCATTTTTAGCCATGGCGTTGTCAGTTTATTGTCGATTTATAAGTTTGACTGTCCCTTTGGTATCTTTGGTCCCTCTTTTGCATGTAGTTATAACACACGATTCACAGAAACAACTGTTAGTATGTCTATCCTTTTTTTTCTTTATGATAATTGTCATATGGCCACTCAACATATATTTAACATATTTTCGAATATATTTACCTTTTCCTTATCTGGATGTAGCTTGTACATTGTAAACTGGTACGATCTTGAAGAGCCGTCTGGTAGTTTTGTTTTGCCATGAACAGGGATATCTTTCAATGTCTGCTCTGTTTTGCAGCTTTCCGGCACGATAAGGAACAGCTTTTTGCCTAACTTGAAATTTTCTTTTTTTCCATCCATCACTGTTGCTGTTTGTTCTTTAATTTCTTAGAGAACAAAATTAAAGTCATTTAGAAATATATATATTTTTTGAAATGTTTAACACTCTTCTAAACAAGATTTGAGATATAAGAATTACAACAACAAAAGGTGGTTTCGAGACAGCTTGTGCTGTTCGAGAGCGTGAGGTCGTTGATTCGTACCGCGTGCCGGTCAAATCAGATTCTAAAATGAGTATGTTCTGCTTCTCCGTAGTATTATTATTATTGGAATTATTATTTCGTAATTAGCTCACCTGGGAGAACTTTGTTTAGGTAATTGACAGCAAACCCCCATGCTAGTCCAACTGCAGCTTCACCTGGTTTCAGATATAAATCTGTCGAATTTTCCAGTTTGACTTCGTTCCCTAGAAATATCAAGTACAACGTTAAATTTGTACTAGTTATTTGCTACATTGATGTAACTACAAAGAAAATTAAGATTTAAAATTAGATGTAAAATAGTCTTGGAACAATTGTACAATCACATTCAAAGCATTTACCTACGCATACTTTCATTCCAAATTATTTTGTTTATGGTTACAAATTCAAAGCTTTTTTTCGTTATTTGACTCTCAAAAGAACTAAGCACTTTTTTTATGATCCAACATGTTTAAAAATGAGTTACAACTTCTTTGGACATTTTCAGTCGCACTAGTTTTTGTTCAAGTCGAGTATGTTTAATGTGGAAAGACTCTGGTAGCGTCACTAATGTTAAGAAAGTTATATAGTCATTTAACTAAACACATCTTTGAAGCGCATTTAAAGCAAAAGTCTATCTCAAAAAGTTAAGGAAACAAAGTACAAATCACTTGTATTCAGTGACGGTGACAATTATTTTAATGTTTAATCCATTCGGTTATATGCTATTACATACATTCTAGTATTATTTTGTCTTATGTAGGACATACATTTAAAAATGAACAAATAACACTTACCACTCGTTACCTTGTACAATGTCTCAATTAAATTATTTTCATTATTGTGGAACGGAATGCAAGCAACCCATCTTAGATCATCATAAATATGTAATTCGTCACTTTCATTTACGATGGCAACTGTTTGAACCTTCCTTGATTCAAGTATACCTTTTAGAGATGCTACAACTTTATAAGACATCAATGTTTTGCTTTTAGACCCTTTGGGTTCAAACCAACTTTTTTTCTGAGGGGAAAACGCTTTTGGCTTGTCTAAAATAACAATCCAGCGGCATTTCGTTGCAGCAAATTTCATCTTTTCCAACCAGTCCTTTCCCAAGCAATCTTTCTCTAGCAAAATGTTTACGTTCCTGTCTTTTAAAAGTTTACTCATTCTTTCAATTGGTTGTTTGTCGTGCTCCCCTACATCTTCCGGGGAGGTAACAAACAGATCGAATTGGTAGAACGCGTCTTTATTTTCTTCTGCCGACTGCAGTTTGTTTTCCATCAACGAACTGTGAAGAGTCTGAAATGTATGTGTTTTTTTTAATTAGAATATTCAAAAAAGAGAAAGAAAGAAAGAAAAAACCTACTCGCACAAAATACCTATAAGCAAAGCAGAAAAATAATAAAATGAACAGGATAAACCCGTAAATAAGTGAAGATACATCCGTTAACATGTAGTGCTGTATCAAAATGCAGATAAAAGTAACAATATGAACATCAGGATGGAGTATTTTTGAAATTTGATTCCAATCAATAGAAGGTAAGCTTATAAATAAACTTTGTTATGTTTAACTACAGTCGCCTCATGAACATTGAACAGTCAAATTCAATCAGCAGATGTTTTCTACTTATATTAAACATTCACCAAGACACAATAAACAATGGCTTTAATGGTCAGTACCTAGTTATATTTTTCTGACAACGCATGTAGCTCTAGCATGCTTATGACATTAAGGCCGAATAAACCACTGCTAATGCTGTACGGTCACTATTACAAATTGAGGTCTGAAATGACTTAGTTGTTTTTCAACTCACAATGAAATAATTGTCTGATATAAAACGTTACTGATTATGTTGCAATATATATTGTATACGCATATGCATGATGGTTAAAGCTTTAATTACTGCACCAGTCTTGCTCTGTCTGAAGATTTTCCAATTTTGAACATCATTTATGCCTTCAAAGTATCTGAATATTAATATCTAACCCGTTCTGGACTATCAACGTTCAAATCTTCTTTTATAGCCTTTAGCAGAACTCTTGATAGTTTATCTTCAGATTCTGTAAAACAGAACATCTAAAATATATTGTTACTCATTGACTAAAAATGTAAGTATCAAATGTTACTGCTGCTTTCTAATTATTACGGATATTATTTACATCGTTTGAGTTATGTATAATACTTATAAGTAAAAACCGGAAAAAAATGGATAGCACAATAACGCTTACACCAATCAACGACTTCTTCATAAAAAAAGGTAATTACTATATAAACGGTGATAAATAACTGTGAACAACACAAGGTTTAGACAGTCTGACTTTGTTAAGGCACAACTTGTGCTGGGGTCCCAATATTCTGCATGCGCCACACAGCTTCCTTTAAAAAAACGTAGATTTTTGTGTCTTTTTGTCATCAAAATGTTTTGCCATAAGTGTCGAAAGTTTCCGGTTATGTTTGTACACATAAAGACCTTAGTTTGTAAAAAAAAAACAACAACCACACACACATTTCAATGGAATGTATATCACTCACATAAACAATGAAATAAAAACACGAAACATAATGAAGTCATAGTTAAAAAGTGCTCAACATTAAAGAGAGATGGCTACAAAAATGTAAGTGAGAGTTTCCTGTTGGTTCCAAGCTACTGCTATCGAAAAAAACATGATGAATTTGACATACAGAATATTTGCACAAATGATTCAATTTCGGAATTTTTACAGGCTTTGAAGAATGGACGGGGAACCTTTCAACACATTCATTTCCATTCAAAAATGAATTATTATTACTTTTGGAGTTAAAATTCATTTTAAGCAACACTTTAAAAAAAGGCGGAAAATACATTGTACCATATGGATAACCAAACTCGAAGACCAACAAAAGGACAAACAAAGAGCTTAAAACAAGCAATGCACTTAGTTTTACAAACATGCAATATTACTTCATGTAGTTAAATCATGAATTAAGATTTAGTCTAGAAATTCATTTTAAATTATCATTTTGAATTATTCTTTTCTTACAAAGGTATGTAAAACATCTTATTTAGTAATACTGTTATAACCATACACATGATTTACCGTTAAACAAAAGAAATCTGGCTTTGTCTTTATTGTCTTTTTTCAAACAAAGTAATGTATTCATTGCGTAGTAGAATCTCATCAGCTGAATCAGTTTTGTATCAACGGTGAATAACTGTAGTGTTGGGTGTTTTCTCAATGGGAGGAAGATATTGCTGCCTGTAGAACGAGTAATGCCGACCGTCTGTATGTCATTCATGTTGTTTATTGTATTTAATACAGGTGGGCATTCACATACACAATAGTATTTCTAAAAACATATAATATTTTTTTCATTTAATTATTTAGGGAATATCAATTATTAATTAATTATAATCGTGCGTTCATACATAATGGAGTTATAATTTGATTTATGCAATAACTGTAGTATAAAGTTTTGATATGTGTAGTTTGTAAATTTAAATCTGATACGATGGTAAAAACACCGTAAAGTTGATCAGACAATTACACTGATTTTTTTGCCACGTTACAGGATTCTAAAATCCATATAAGTTAGAATAAACGTGAACAAGAATGTGTCAATGATACACGTATGCCCCACTCGCACTGTGATGTTATATCATCAGTGACCGTGAAGTTAGGATCAAAACTCTGATGTGTCATTCAAATTAGATAGATGTTATCATAAGGGATATTGTACTCTGTTTCAAGTTGATCGAACTTCGACAAACGGACGTACAGGCCAAAAACATATGCTCCTTAGTGTGGTATAAAAATGATAAAAGCTTTAAAATGTTGAGTAAAAAATGGATAGCTTGATAAATCGATTTGATGTAATATCCGTTTAAATAATCAATATCTTTCAACTGCATTCAATGGAGCTAAAAGTAATTTAAAACTTGGTTAAGCCTCTTTTCAACATTTCAAACTGCGATTTATGCTCATTAAATTGTCCTTGTCGTAGTTTAGGTAATCATGCATACACGATCATTTATCTAAATTTAACAAAGGATTTCTTTAGTGAAACCCAATTAAACTGTTGACAATTTTGTTGAAAATTTATTAAGTGTTAACTCAAAACCTAAAGTATTGTTAAATTATTTGTCTGTACATGTTTATTCTAATCAAGGATGTTGTAGTAAACGAGACAAAAAGACACATTGAATCGAAGAATATGTTAATATGCAAATTATATAAGAATCGTTTAAAAATTATTTTGAGCAAAGTTAGATTTCGCATTTTGGCTTCGCTACAAATTCATAGAAATATAGTATACTTTACATGTTTTAAGAATAACCGTGAAATTAATACACAGTTTACAAAGATTTGTTCTTTCTTTTTTTTGCGACAATGAACATTTGAACAGCACGCACAAGTCAAAAATAAAAAGTCAATTACAAATCAAGACAAGAATACGAATAAGAAGACTTGATCTTTGTTTTAAAAGTTAACAAATACATGAAATACACACGACTTTAGTTTTCACGTATTGGGCAGATTTGTTTTTTTTTTGGTAAAATTATATTTTTTGAGACGTCAAGAAATAAAGTTGAACTGGTCTTTTTATAGCCGCAAAAACTTGTTAAAATTTAAAATCATTTACATCACTATTAAAAAAATGTATATGTAGTAGACATTATTGTAATGAAATGTATGGATTTTGTGCGTTGCATTTGTTATTGCGCATATATCATCTTTACCTTTTTTCCATCCTTTATGCTATAAATCTGAAGTTTATATTTTCTTCTGTTACCGGCTCTGTCGCCTTCTATAGCTATATCAGATACTTTTTCAATGTTGTCATCATTCCCTGGTATGTCTACATAACATTTTCTTGGAATCAGTTCATATAGCTTCTTTGGTATTTGCTTTCTTTCCTCCTTTGGCAGATTTTTATACCAGTCTGTTTGCTCAATACTTTCTTCAATAACTAAAGATATGCAGTTTAGCGGATTATTTTTACGGGTGTAAAAATTTACAATTTTCATTGAATCAGGTATGCGAAATATTTTGGCGGGTTCAAAACTTTTATTACTGGTAATACCTTTGAATGTCCTGTTTTAAATTTGCGGAGTTCATTTTGGCGATTTTGTTCTATCTGCGAACATAAGCGAAAATTTTCACCCCGCGAAAATAACCCGCCATACGGTAACATATGAAAAAATTCTTCAACACTCATAATGGGTTAAGTCATAACTTTAATGACAATAACATGTTTTAATGATACAAGCTGCTGTAAAAATTTATTTTTCATACAGTATAGACTTCAACTTTAAGATAACTGTTATTTTAAGAAAAGAATCTCATCCTCCCAATGCAAAATAAAACCTAAATTTCCAGAACAGAAAAAAGCACTGTTAATATGTGTATGCGGTTGTCAGATAAAGTTATAACTAAAACTGTTATAAAATATTCCAGGGAATTGACAGCACACTTTCATTACCTATAGATATTGTATTAATTGTTTTTCGTGTTTCAATTTGGCGTTGTTATTGTTTTAATGTATATTCTGCTAATAACACAGTAGTTCAAACTGTTGCATAGGTACCAATCAAATAAAATATACATGTTTTGCTTTTGTTAGAAAATTAGCTTAGTTTCACTTCTAAAATTAGTAGACAATGAATTAAAAACTGCCCCCTTTTACTGTTATTCCCTAAAACAATTATGTCGCAGATATATTTTTCAAAAATCGATATAGAAATGTAGAACAATTATATTACATTACCTGGCAAAACATGCTGTAGATAACCACAGTAATGTGACCAGGCAAGTCCATGGGCCACGTCATTTCTTATCATCTTTCTTCTTTCTGTAACATGCGTACAATATAAAGAAGGGGTTTCCAACCATATACATTTATTCAAATGTGTTGATCGTCAAAATAGAGTGTTCTTACCCCCTAGATCCACCAATGGTATTAATTATAATCAACTCGAATTATCATGCAAACTGAATTTTTGATACCGGTGCACAGTTGTTTCTAAACATATGTCACAATCTGTTTAGAATTCTTTACCAAATACTATCATTTGTTAATTTCAATATAAACCATTGAATAGGGCATATACATTTTTCAATTAAAGTAAATTTAATGCAAAATTCAATAGTCCAGCTAATGTATAAATAAAATTCAGAAATATCTTTATAAACAGTGAACAGTGTAAACGAGAGGCCAAAGATACCATAAAATGGACAACATAAACTGAAATAATATGTTTTTATCTTCATCCTTTTTTCTAATAAAAACGTCTCAGATAAAATATTGATTACTATTTATTAATTACAAGTTGTCATAATACTTGCGAGTTACTATAGAAATAAAATACATTTAAAGTCAATATGTCAAACATTTAGTTTACTCATAAGCTTTGTATCAATATGGAAGTTCGACCATTGATTTACATGTAAGAACAATGTGTTTTAAATTGCACACCAACCTTCCGCTTCTCTCTTCTCTGTAATTTTCCCTGAAGACCAGTTTAACCCTGCGCAAGAAAAAACATTAACACTGTTATTTATACGTAATTTGTTTGTATGTCAAGGAACATTTTCTTTCCCTCTTCAAAAAATTGCAAAAAAGTACAATACTGAGAACAAAATCTTATAAGAAAAGTCGTTTCAACTGCGCAAAAAATCTATTAATCGGTTTTCTTTTACTACAAATTTAAGAGTGAAACAATGTAGTTTTAGCTATATTTCCCATCTGCTAGACATCACATATGTGATCAATAAGACGTTTGTCTCAGGTAAGTATGTGAATGCTAACCCTTTTCAAGTCCATTCTCTTGTTTGCCAAAGTTCTTGGTTCGTAATCTTGAGTTTTCTATGTAGTGTTTGTGAATTGTTGTTTGTCTTTCATCGATTGTGTTTCGTTAATGTAATTTTCTGAGACATACTGATTGTGAATACTCTTTCTTTATCTGTTGTCTTGAAGTGGTTATTGAGTACCATTAATCAAAGTTCAAATATTAGAATAAAACTGTTATCATCTGATCGCTAAATGCCAATTTATCAATATTCACCGTTAAGGAAGACTACTGCAAACTAAAAATACACGTTATTAATGTCATTCTTCGTTTTATGGATTAACCTTCATCGGGAAGTCTCAGAGCATAAGTATCATACTTAAAAGTAAGTTATCAATTAGATGTTTATCGTATAGCGTATATCAAACACACCTGTGATAAGGTCTTGTACGAAAACTTTATATGCCGTGAATGCACTCACTAAGGTTACACTTGCCGCAGCTAAATAATTTAAAAATATATAATAGACAGTTAAAATAACCCAGTGTATACAAAACCATAATTAAAGGTTGTACTCCTGAAGGAGGAAGACCCTGACAGATAATAACATAAATGAAGGTTTAACTATGGCGTTTCAATGATTCCCTTATTATTTCACAGAACATGTCGTCTTCCAATTAAACAGGGGCTCAATATGTTGCGTAATTTGTACAAAAAAATGCTGCATATTTTGTAGAAATAAATTTTCTCATATTAAAATGACATCTGCAAATAGTATTGTGTATCAAGCATAATTGCATTCAAAAACGAAACAAGGTGCGTTAAAGAGTCAATAGTCTTGATAGAATTAAAATTTACCATAAGAATTAACAGAGATAGAATTTACGATTATAGTTGCTTCAAAACCTTAATTAGATCTGGAAAATATCATGTGACATATGTCAAAATACTTTATATTTCTAAAGAATTACAAATAAAGTGGTCTTTGATGGAAAGATATTTCTTATTCAGTTCGTATGTATTTTGTTAAAATCAAGGTAATATAAGTTGAATTCAGCAAAGTCATTTTCTCTCATATTATAGTTTATTGAATTAATATAAAATCCAATGCGTCACCAGTATATAATTTGTGTAAATTCTATAAAATACCAAATTCCGGAGCAAATTCAGATATGGGAAGTCCAAAACAATATTAAGAAAGTTCGCTACCTAGTTTCAAAATAAATAGCTTTTCATAAAAGTAGTATGTATTGATAGGGGATTAATTAAGGAATCAGAAAAGCAAACAATGTATAGAGGCCAATGTGCTTGTTTTCGAGATAAAAGGTATTGAATTTTGGCATATTTTTCTCTCTTAATTTTGCATAGCTTTATCATTGACAAGTTTAAATTCTCAAAAAACTATTAAATCAATAAGATTTCATAAGACTTTTACAAATGGCTTATGATTATACATGCAAAAGATTTATGAAAAGAAAAATGGGGGTCAATAGGCAAAATTTGTTGTAGCATTCAAACGGTAAAAACCAGAGGATTCCGAAAATCTGACAAACATTCCTAAAACATGACAAGCAAACAGCCTTATATCAAACGCTAGCAATATGAGTTCAAATGTTACATCGATGAAATTTTTATTGTTTTTCGTCTGTACGAACATGTTCAAAAACATGTTAAACGATTAGCGTACAGTTTATTAGAATCACTACAGGACTTCCTCAGTTTTCTTTCGTATTTTTTCTCTCTATCAAATCTTGATTGTTGTAAATGCTTTTAATATGACAGTTCTTGTCCATTCGTTTTTTATGTGTTTTGTCATTTGATTTTGCCATGTGATTATGGACTTTCCGTTTAGATTTTCCTCTGAGTTCGGAATTTTTGTGATTTTACCTTTTCCTACTTTGTTGTGCATGACAGCTCTATGGTGTTTTGTTTAAAGTACCTATTTTATATTATTTGTAGTTATTTTTTGCCGATGATTAAAAGATTGATTGATGGATTTAAACGCCACTCTCAATACTATTGTATTTTATCGTGGTGGTCAGTTTTTATTTATTGGTGGAGGATTCTAACTGACATCGTCTGTGTTGACAGGAGAGTATTAGCGTAAATCGATTACTTTGACCACTCGGACGCCAATATATCATAATTGTTTTGTGATGAAAACATATGATATATAATATATAATTCATCCCTGATGATTTATTGTTGTACATATAAATTGTAAAAGCTGTATTACTTTAAAATAAATGACTTTGATTTGTTCAAAGTATTTATGTACTTCAGTAAGTAATCAATACATTATTGGTCATCTTAATTGAAAACTTATTTCTGATAAACTCAAGAGTTTCACGGAACATATACATACCTGTTTTACCGAATTTGCCATATATCCATGACAATTTTTTTTTATTGACAACGTCCTTTATTTTAGCTAAATAATCTCCGCTACAAAGAAAATAAAAATAATAAAATCTAAATCGCATGTATATTATAAATGTATGAGTTGTAATGTTGCCTTAAAAGAAAGAAAAAACGCAGAAGAATATTAGATAGTTAAGATATAATTACTTGTGAGTATAATTAAAAGAATTAATCATGCGATTGATGATTTTCCGGTATCTGAAAGGTACATAAATGTATAATAGATAATGTTTAAATGAGAAAATCACCAATCGTCAAAAAATAAATGGGCCTGAATACTAAAATTTATGATAAAAGGGATGATTTTTCATTTCCTATCGTTAATTATCCGTTTTTAGATGGTGACATTCCCTTGTCACCATCTTACGGTATTTATATATCTCAACTTGTACGATTCGCTCGTGTATGAATTAATGTTTTAGATTTTAACGAGAGAAATTTATGTATTACTGAAAAATTATTACACCAGGGTTTTCGATATCACAAACTAGTCAAAACATTTACTAAATTTTATCATCGGTATAAATACATCATTCGTAAATATAGCTCAACATGCAGACTTCTAATACGTTCAGGTATTTCACATCCAATTTTGTATGGTAATATTCTTTATAAAGCACAAAGGTGTCAGTATTCACCTCAGAAACTTACAAAACCTTTGAATAGACTTATTAAGAAGGGATATAATTACGATACTGTTGTCAAGTCATTAAAGATTGCATATTTTGGCGTTAATATTGAGTCACTGATAAGGTCTTTGCATCGGACTAAACACATTATTTTTAAAAACAGTTGTTGGCATGACACGGGTTATGTTCTTCTCATATATGTTATGATGGTATGATACTAAACCCCTAACGGGAAGGATTGTGCCTGATGTTCATATGATGAAATCATAATCTTTCAGTCAGTTTAATTGAAGTCTGAAGCTGGCATGTCAGTTAACTGCTAGTAGTCTGTTGTTATTTATGTATTGTTGTCATTTTGTTTATTTTCTTTGGTTACATCTTCTCACATCAGACTCGGATTTCTCTTGAACTGAATTTTAATGTGCGTATTGTTATGCGTTTACTTTACTACATTGGTTAGAGGTATAGGGGGAGGGTTGAGATCTCACAAACATGTTTAACCCCGTCGCATTTTTGCGCCTGTCCCAAGTCAGGAGCCTCTGGCCTTTGTTAGTCTTGTATTATTTTTATTTTAGTTTCTTGTGTACAATTTGGAAATTAGTATGGCGTTCATTATCTCTGAACTAGTATATATTTGTTTAGGGGCCAGCTGAAGGACGCCTGCGGGTGCGGGAATTTCTCGCTACATTGAAGACCTGTTGATGACCCTCTGCTGTTCGTTTTTATTTGGTTGGGTTGTTGTCTCTTTGGCACATTCCCCATTTCCATTCTCAATTTTATCGTAATGTCAACATTTAATCTAAAAGTTCAATAACAGAAAACAATATTTGCTTTTTCGTTTACACCTGTTTTTGTTATTTTATCTTACATTTTAGTTTCCTTCGCCATATTTTAAGATGAAAACTTGAAAAGACTTGTCCTGTTCCTTTCTACGAGCTTGATAATTAAAATCTGAAAAAAAGATCAGGTCACCACATTTTAAATTACACATACGGCTGAAATATCGTAAGCATATAGAACTACACGACTGGTGGAATTTTTGTCAACGGTTATTACCAGACTAACCAGTGCTTCAGTTCATAACATGCCTTAAATTTTTGAGTGAAGTTGTCTCGCTCTTTTATTATTTTTGACATTTGTGTGGTTCAGTTTGCATCTTGGTTTCTAATATGAGACACAAGTAAAATAACCAAAATACCAAACTCCGCGGTAAATTCAAAACAGAAAGTCTTTAATCAAATGGCAAAATCAAAAGCGCAAACACATCAAACGAATATATAACAACTCTCAGATTCCTGACTCGGTACATAAGACAGCATATTATTACGCTGTTAACAAATTTGTAAAGGAAAACAGAAACGATGAACATTTATGAAATTACTTGAAATTTTTACATACACCTTCATACCTAAAATGAGAAATTAGAAGTTAAGTAGTTTAATGTTTGAAAATAGTGTTTTGTGAATTTTTTCAAATTCTATCTTACAAGCTCTACAAATCAAATTATAACCAAGCCAAAATAATCGAATTGACGTTTGGATTGAATTTAGAAAACATGAGCGGTACATTTTGTATTTGCTCGACAAAATAAAGTGACGTTTCAACCACTTTAAATGTAATACAGTATAATGATAGTATATAAAACATAACAGACAAAAATAGAAAAAAAGAAGTATATTATAAAATTGCCGTTTTAGTCTTAAGGTAGCACAATACAAAGATTTTTCATCCCCAATCAAACATCTTTAAACTTACTGTGAAAGTACTTTAATTCGTGGGTATCAATTTTCGTGGATTGAGCAATATTTACATGTTCGTGGGTTTTTTAATTCGTGGATTTTATTTTATTTTTTTTAAATTGAAAATTAAAGCCTTTAGAAACGAAGGTTACAAATGTTTTGAATGGTGGAAATTGCAAAGTAAGCATTAACCCCTGTAAATTGAAGTGATAACACTAATGAACCCATGATAAAGTGATCATCAAAGGTGTAAATTAGGCCATAAACATGTCACCTAAAGAAAATAGTAACATAAAAAATGATATAAACGTATCTTAAATTTTGAAATAATTCTTATCAAAATCAAGCCCAGTATGAAATTATTATTTCCCATATGTACGAGCACTATGAGGATATGAAATGAATACTTTATCATACTAGCATATCAATACCAGAAATCTGACTTTCATCGATCAAATATATTTTTTATGAGAATTAAAAGATCAAAAGTTGTACAGTTTAGGCTATTAAAGATTAAATGAGTATAATCCTGCATGTGGTTGTAGTTCTGTGACTGCTATTAAAGTATTCTCAGATTTGGCGTTATTCAATATATTCTCAAGATTATATCAGTTGTCAAACCTACCGACGGGGATCTTTCCATGTCTTGATTTGGACAATGGTTGTTTTATTTCGTTGGAAACTTAAATTCGTGGATAAAGTCATCCACGAAAACCACGAAAATTGGTACCCCACGAATAAAAGTACTTTCACAGTATGTAATTCCACTCATCCTTCTTTAAATTTTATAAATGAGGTACCAAAAGAAAGAAGAATGATTAATCTTTCAAATTGTGATAATTTCATTATGACATAATTATTACATAATTAATTGTAATGTAATTAGTTGCTATATTGTGATGTCCATACTTGAATGAATTTAGCTTCTTTGTTATTCATAGCATCCCAAAACATTTTATAGATTCTTGCACAACACAGTTTGACCTCCAAAACTGTGTCTCAGATTTTTCCTTTCGTATTTCATTCTCTCATAAATCTTCAATGAAGTTTACAACATCAATTCATAAGAGATCACTAAATTCAATGTGGTATAAAATTCGTTCTATTGATGTTTTTTGAAATCTGAGACACAGTTTTGAAGGTCAAGTTGTTTTGTACAAGAATCTATAAAGTATTTTGGGATGCTATGAAGAACAGAGACGATAAATTCATTCAAGTGTGGACATCACAATATAGCAACTAATTACATAACAATTGATTATGTAATAATTATGTCATAATGAAATTATCACAATTTGAAAGATTAATCTTTCTTCTTTCTTTTGGTACCTCATTTATAAAATATAAAAAAGGATGAAATGAATTACATCAGTTTAAAGTTGTCTGATTGGGAGTGAACAAATCTTTGTATTGTGCTACCTTAAATGATATAAAGATACTATATTTATTTTATATACGTCACTAGGCATAATGATTATAATACATGTCCCGAAAAGATTTCAGAGAGAAACTCAAGATTCGACTGCAGCAATGAATGATAACAAATGAGTGACATGTAATATACAAGATGAATTAGAAAAACATTATTCTACACGCCTTAATCGAAACAAAGTCATCTTGAAAGAGGGACGAAAGATACCAAACGACAGTCAAACTCATCAATCTAAAATAAACTGACAACGCCATGGCTAAAAATGAAAAAGACAAACAGACGAACTATAGTACACATGACACAACATAGAAAACTTAAGAATAAACAACACGAACCCCACCAAAAACTAGGGGTGATCTCAGGTGCTCCGGAAGGGTAAGCAGATCCTGCTCCACATGTGGCACCCGTCGTGTTGCTTATGTGATAACAAATTTGGTAAATAGTCTAATTCGGTAGGTCACATTCATGAAAGGGAAGGGGATTGTAGTACGACGTAAGGAACATATCCGATTCATTTGTGAAACGGTTATTCCATAACGGTCAACCATCTTGGGATGGCGTCCGTAAAATTTACGAAGGGATGATGTCAACTTCACCATTTGGAACTCTTAGTTTAATAGCTTCCTTGTGAGCAGCAACCCTCTATCAAGAAAAAATCGTGATAGAAAATGCAAGCACGGGAATTTCGTATCAATTGGGAGATATATACCCCGTATGCAGAAGCTGCTGGAATGTTGCTACTAATAAATGGATAGTTCCCAATTGGAAAGCTGAAATCATCTCTTTTGTCGTAAAGTTTTGTTTTCAACCGACCCTCATTGTCAATTTCCAGATACAGTCAAGATATGAGGCCGAATTAACTGTATCTGTAGTATCCTTTATCTCTAGTTCGATGGGATAGATGCGTTCCACATAGTCACCAAATTTTGAATTATTTAGTGAAAGAACATCATCTATATAGCGGAAAGTAGAGTTAAAGGATATTGCTAACTAAGAAGTTCCTGCATGAAGTGAGCCTCATAATAATAAAGGAACAAATCGACAAGTAAAGGGGCACAGTTTGTTCCCATTCTAATACAGACAGTCTGTTGAAAAACACGTCCTCCGAACGTAACAAACATGTTGTCAATCAAGAAATCAAGAATCTTGATAATATCAGTTTCAGAGAATTTTTTGTTTGAATCAGAGTGAGACAAGATACTTGTATCTACGTTGGTCATTCTTTTTTATGAAGCAAAGCAATACCAACTATTTCAATTTGTTTTTTAGTCTGGAATGTGGAATACTTGTGAATACTTAAGAGTAGAAAAGTCAAATGTTTTAATACTGTTATAAGATGAAAGAGAGTTAGATTGTATGTACTCTAAAAGATCTTTGGAATTTTTAAGTATCCAATTCTGATTCACGCCACCTTTAGCATAGGCAGTTTCACAATAACTTTGAAATCCGTCTTTGATTGCTGATAAAATAGATGTTAATAATTTAGAAAGAGGTTTCGTGGAGCACTTGGAAGACCCAGCAATATACCGTTGTTTGTAAGGACACTTATGTAGTTTAGGTATCCAATACAGTGATGGAACATCCAGTTCTTCATCTTTGGTTGAAGTTCCAACGAAACATAGAACAGACCTATGATTATCCTGGATTTTCTCTTTGGTACATGTAAGTGTCATGAGGGTATATGTTGAGTTTCCAAGTAAACTGTCAATACCTAATACGTTTATCAAGCAGTTAATGTAATGAGTTTTGCACACAAACACGATGTTTTCAGGGTTCTCGTTAAGACGCGTATACGCGTCCTGGACGCATGGAAATCGAACTGGACGCGTCATTTTTGAAACCCGTGAGTCCCTGGGACGCGTCCTGATTGTATCCCCTGAGTCCCAGAAACATCGTTTTGCCTAGAAGATTAATGATATGACATTGTTTTGACAAGAAACTAAACCGGAAGTCGATGTCAAAACATCGATGTGATGCGTAGATCAATATTTTTGACAGCTAATAGATTTATAATTTACATAATTTACATTGTCTGCATGGTTGAACAAGCCAATGAACGGCGATCATGAGACATTTCTCAAATTGAAAAGTAAAAATTCTTTGCAAACTATTTTTTTTAAATACAAATGCATGACTGTACCTTAAATGAAGTGAATATTAATCCAAACTAAATTATGAAAAGCAGAATAATCCAGAAAATAAATGAATTGCTTGACCACATGGTTTGTTTTGTTTATACAAATATGTCACATGATCATTTTAGGCGGGAAAAATACTTGGGGAAACACCTAAGTAACAGACAACTCTGTCTGGATATTTATAGACATTCAAAATAAACATGATATGGTTGTGCCATGAAAGTTGTAAAACTTGGTGTATAAATTCAATCTACACCAATTTAATTGGGAAAAGAGGGTTGAGGGGAAGGGGTTTAAAATTTGTAAATTTTTTATTTTTTTTTAATTTTAATAAATTTTGGTAACTAAAAATGACAAGACAAATTCTTTAACTGGGTTTATTATTAAATAGTCCATTCATATAAAAAAAAAACAAAAAAAAACTAAAACCCTACCTGTCGCCCTGATCTTTTTAACGGAACTCTGGCTTTGGCAAACCAAATTTTTTTTCAATGTGGCCCCACATCAAGGATAATTGATATAGACCCAGAAAGAAGTCTGTTACATGTATATTTTGAACAATAACTATTAAGAGGTCATATTTTTTATTGATTTAATAAAATCTACCAACCCGACACGCATGGTTTAAGTTGTATTTCGTCAAATTTCATTATTTTATGACACAAAAAAATACATTGCATCCTGGACTCATCAAAATCTTTTGGGACTCACCATTTCTAAAAGTGATGAGTCCCAGGACTCACCATGAAAAATTCCTAGTGAGAACCCTGGTTTTTGGGGCTTTATCTGCGGGGACAACACCATACTTGTCATGGAGGTAGGATAGGTGTTTTGCAACATTTGGGTCTTTAAAGATTGACGTCGCATGGGCACTGATAGACCAATTGAACATGCATGCAATATTTGTCAGTGGACGGTAAAGCAACCGACAATCAATCAATTAATCAATACACCCCTTAAAGCACAATATTATTGCAAGTCAGACAAAAACAATTTCGAGCGTTTTTTTAATCATTGTAACTTGAATTGTATGTTCTCTTTGTATCACGAGTAAGTTTCATCCATGAATCAAGTAATCTTTCATTTACTTTTAAATACATATCATTTTCATCTTTGTATTACAAAAACAATCGTTCTAATTGCATAGCAATATAATATTTCCCACAGAAAGTAACCAACAGTTAGCGTGGAAAAAATTCCAATATTGCACTCGTGCACGAAATCTTCAAAATTCATAACGTCATCAACTACAAAATCTTAATGCAATATAAAATTCTAGCCGAGACAATATTCCCCAATATTCATACAATAACCCTATAATATCATATGTCAGTATTACTAGAATATCTACCGCTTGCAATATGGTCAATCATTTAAAAAAACAATGTTTGTTCTCTATTTTCTTTTTTTAAATATAAATATAACACACACTACTATGCCGTTTACATATTTTACATATTGGATATAATTTCAAACACCATATCAATATAGTGGTAAAGACAAACAAATATCAGAATAAGAATTAATTCCTAATTCCCGGCGCAAAAGTGTCTTCAACAACCGCCATTTCCAATATGGACCCCGAAATATGTACTAATAATGATTGTTAATACGTCACACGACAATTGATATATATATATATATATCAACATAATATAATTAACGGATTTCTGATGTCCAAAATTATCCCTGCTCTCTCAATTTTAGACCATCTGGTCAGAATTCTAAAAAGACATTATTTCAACCTTTTTCTCAGACACTAATATACGAGCTGGACCTTTATGATATGTCAGTCTTTTTAGTTTGAAATCATTTCGTACAAATTAAGAAAACGACATAATGTACGCTAAATACAATTCATCAGTTATACTTTTATACCATATATATATATATATTATTACTTACCTCAATATTATGTGTTGAAACCCATTATGCAAGCTTTCTTTGTTTACTAGATTTTAAGTTCGTATATAAGTTTTTAAAGACACAATCAATAAGTGTTTCTTTACTAAACCACGTGTCTTTAATTGTAGGAGAATATTTACTTTAAATTCGTCAATTGTTTATATGTTTATCGATATATGCATCGTCTAATTATTTGAATGCTATCTGAGTCATCTATCATATAACGAATTTATTCATGTAAGGAATCACCTTGAAAACTAGTATTTTAAAGGAATATACACCGTTTTCTCAATTTAACCTATAACGATATTGCTTTAAAATTAAAATTGGACGTATTTCGAATCAATACAATTTAAATCTATATTCACTTTGTTTGAAATATATGTTTTGCATGCACATTATGGTTTATAATTGTGTTAATGTCTCACTATAAATAACAATGTTTTAATTCATGCATCAAAGAGTACAATTATTTATCATTTATCCAAAAGTCTTTCATTAATCTGTTGCATGATTTCCTAATTGATTTCCGTTACTGTGACAATAGATAAACGGTCCGTGTAACACTAATCAATTCAAAGTTTTAAAAAGTTTTAAAATTTTAGATTTTTGGAATTTTGATCAAAGTTTTCAAAATATCAAAATTCCAAATTGTGTAAAAAATTTAAAATTTTGAAATTTTAACCAAATAATTAAAGTATTAAAATTCTAAAAATCGTTTTTAAATTTGATAGTTTAGAAATTTGATCAAACTTTGAAAATACTAAACCTAACGTGCAATTTTGATTATTTCACTTTTTGAAAGTTTGAATTTAAAAAAAAAAAAAATTGATTAAAATATCAAATATAGAAAAGGGGTGAAAAGAGGGGTACTTGTAAACTACAAAACGAAATCATGAAAAGCGAAACGAAACGAAACAAAATGGAATGAAGACATACTGATACTTAAAAGTTAATGTAAAACATAAAACCACAGACAGGCAGTTGTAACAGTTGAAAAATTAGATGACAAAAATAAATATTTCTCAAAATAAGAGAATTCATTTTAAACGCACGGCTCTGATACTGACCATTTTACTTGCTGGTTTTTCCAGCACCCATATTTCAGGAGTAACAGTAAAAACTGACCAACTCGCAGTAGGTCAAATAGTATGGTAAGGTTTAGTATATAAAAACGAAGATGTATATATATGTTCTACTGAATTTTAAGCAATCAAATGTCTCAATACACGTTGTATTATCAATTATCATTTGATTTCAAATTTTTCTGTTATGCTTTACGACTTCTTACTTTCTGCAATCACGTCGGCAGATGAATTATATATCATTCCATGTACATTTTGAACGATCGTCTTTAACGTATTAATCAACTATTTCTGTTCTTTATAAATTGTTGGCCTTAAATATTTAGCTTTGAGCGTTCCTGAAGAAGGTAGATCCAGAAAAGCGTTTCGGTCGTAAATTTTATCTTTTTGTATTAATTCTTTATCGAATGCATGACGATCATATATTGCCTTGTATCAACGATTTCAGATCTAAGTATTGGTACAGCAGGAATAATGAGTTCATGGTGTCGCAATGAACGTTGTGCTTGTCTGGAAAGTGGAAGGTTTTTGATATTTTTTTACGCTGAAATATTAGTAGCTTATACTGCTATAAGGTATCTACATAAAGTCACCATAGATAGATACTAGAATGTAAAATATGAAGTTGCGCCACACGCGCGTTTCGTCTACAAAATACTTATCAGTGACGCTCGAATCAAATTAAGTTAAAAAGGCCAATAAAGTCAAATAAAATCAAAAGGGCCAAAATAAAGTCGTTAACATCCAACTAATTGTTCTGGTTTAGCAAACGCTGTATACATTCATATCATAAACGTATAACATAAACATTATTTTCAGCCTTCATATTTATGTAATAGTTGCCGCTGTACATAAATCGCCCATCTATCAATTTGAATGTGTCGGCGTTTGGAAATTGAAAATCATTTTAAAAAGTTCTTATCATGCAGTATTAAGTAGATATCGTTTTGGGAATCCGATATATCAATATAGTCACTAAAGTGACACTTTTTTTTACTTGGATACTTTCACGAGGGGCTTTAATACAGGTACATAAAAATATTCTGATTTCCAATTTGCTGGAGAAAACAAAACCTGTGCAAGCAGAGGACAAAAAAAATATTCTGAATCCAGATTTCCCCCATGCCTTATAGTATTAACTTTTGAACCAAATATTTTGATTAATAGCGATGAAAAACTTAATGAAATTGTTTGCGCTCAGTGCGTTTTTTCTTCTTCACTTCGACAAAACAGCCATATCCCAATTTTGAAGTTAAATGGTTGCAAGCTTAGACAACATTTGGACTGCTGCTTGTATAAATTATACGCATTTACCATAATATATCCATTAGGGGCCCTAAAGGACCAACCACTGTTTTCAAATAGAAAATAAAAGGAAAACGATTTTTTTGTTTGAAGGGATATCATTGTTCCGTATTTGTTACTTGTGCATTTTTAAGAGCATATCCATGAACAGTTTATTTCTGACGGTGAGAATTTCTTCTCTTTAAGATATATAGGCTATTTTTACCAGCTTAAATCAAATATTTAATAAAAAATATACCTTCATGTGCTACTTTTTGAGTAAAACGAGGTCGAAATTTCAGATTTTTGCTCGAAATTCTGATTTGTGGACGTATTTTTCCTCCCAACAGAAATGCACAACTTTTTTGTTTTAAAAGATAAACACAAGCTGTTTTTTTTAAATATTTAAAAGTTTTCTTTTACATATGTATCATATAAATTTATTTAATATTTTGTTTATAAATAACTTAAATTTATCAAATGTTCAGGAACAACATATTTCAAATTATCCATTATTGGTTGCCAGTGACAAATATTTCATGAGTGTTGAGGAACAAATACGCAAAAAATCCAACAGGGAGCCTGTTATTCGTATAATGAAGTTAATATCTTTAAATTTGTTTAATTGAGGTCTGGAGCTGGCATTTGTCAGTAACTGCTAGCTTTATATATAGTAGTCCTTTGTTAATTTATTGTCATTGTCAATTTGATTAGTTTCTTTTGTTTCCTTTTTTGACATGGGACTTGGATTTCTTTTAAAGTGCGTTTATCTGTTTGTATTGCTGTGGGTTTGTTTTTTCTACATTGGCTAGATGTATAGGGGAAGGGTTGTGATCTCACGAAACATGTTTACCCCGCCGCGTTTGTGCGCCTGTCACAAGTCAGGAGCCTCTGGTCTTATAAGTTTTGTATGATTTTAATTTTAGTTCATTGTTATATTTTGTAGTTAAGTTAGTATGACGTATATTATCACTGAACCGTCACTGCACCATCATTGAACCAGAGTCGTGTTCAATACCGTACCATCTACGTAGCCGCTACGTAGCTGCTATCAATATCTATGTAGAAAACTCGGCTAGCTGTACACGTTCAATAGTCATAAATATACGTAGCAATACGTAGCCGCTACGATATTGAACGCAACCCTGTACACTGTTTTTAATTAGGGGCCTGCTGAAGCACGCCTAGCACAACTTTTATTGTGACACCATAAATTAAGTATTCCTTCCGTATCCTTACTTGGATCTGAAATCAGTCATAAAAGGCAATATATTATCGTAAGGCAAACATTAAAAAATAAAACAAAAAATTAAAGTTGCATGCGAATGTAGTGCTTTTCTAGATCTACCTTCACCAGGAACGTCAAAAAGGCGAATAGTACCGTTTTGCCTGTTGGTTTCACTGTTACCTCTAAATTTTTGGCACTGAGAATACCAAATAGCTGTTATTTTTATTTTATTTTTTATCTCAAACGCTATCTTTCTATCAAATATTTAAATCAATTTATTTGATGCCGGTTTAAATAGGATATTTTTATATTAGATGCAGAACCTTAAAATTTCAGGATACTGTTATCTAAGGTGATGTCTAATATGTTTTATAAAAAAACCGACTTCTTCTTTCAATTGTTTATTTTGTTATAAAAAGTGATTTGATATATTTCGAGCTATTTATTCCAAACTAAGAATCAGAGCAGTGTTTACAGGTACCCCTCTTTTCGCCCCTTTTCTTTTTTTGATATTATAATCAAAAATCTAAAAAATCAAACCTTCAAAAAGTGAAATAATCAAAATTGCACATTAGGTTAAATATTTGAAAAGTTTGATAAAATTTTTAAGCTTTTAAATTTATAAACGATATTTAGAATTTTTATATTTTAATTATTTGGTTAAAATTTCAAAATTTTAAATTTTTTACACAATTTGGAATTTTGATATTTTGAAACTTTGATCAAAATTCCAAAAATCTAATATTTTAAAACTTTTTAAAACTTTGAATTGATTAGTGTTACACGGACCATAAACATTACATAGGATTTTTTCTGAGGAGGCTATTTTATTAGTACCATGATGTACGTGATATGTGGAGTTTGTAAAACATATAATATATTGAATGTATATAAAGTCAATTTATAGTAACATTATTTACTACATTGTAATCAACAATTCTGTGTTAATATGACTTGATATTGTCAAAATAAATTACCTCGTCTGTTTTGGCAAAACATTTATAGAGGGAGGTAGTGTCCTACATATTCGTCAGCTGCGTACTTTATTTGGCTTTATTTTATTCGATCGTCACAAATGAGTCCTTGTAGACGGAACATGCTTCTGGCATACATTTTTCCAAACCGGACATCTATGATGAGCTTATACTCAAACTTAAGATTATTTTTGAAGTCGTGTTATTAACTTATACAAAATCTCCATTATAAAATTATGCGCAATCTTTCAAATACCTTCCACATACCGCACGTACATTCATTTACGTTTTAATGCACGTTGTTTAACCAAACATAAAGTATTTATGTGCTAAAATGCTCGATCTATTTTGAACATATGTGTAAATAACTGAGCACATGAGTGGCGCAGTGACCACCTCGACGCACAAAGAAAGTAGACAGACATATACAAGTAACTAAATTCCAAGATTCTTAGAAACTGATAAACGCTTTTTTTTAAATTTTCTAACACATATCCATCTTTGGCTCTATCTGATTTCCAGCGACCGTGCATTTTAAATAATCTATCAGATATACCATTCTGAGCGGCGGCCCCTCCATCTCTGAAGCTACGAAACCAAAATCAGTTATACTACAGCCAAAATCAGCTAATGCCATAGATACGATTTCTCTAGTTCTAGTGTACGACAGACATACATTTTTCTTTCTTATGAAAATAAATTACGACTCTTAAAAAACAAGATCGATCTATAAATGTACATATCGGACTTCATATCTATATTGGCTACATCTAAATAGTTTGAAAGTAAAGCAACAGGACATTGTGGACTTTCTAGCTTTGATATGAAAACATGGTTGCCTTTTCTATAACAATCTGATTTGCTCCTTTCGACAAAAAAATCTATATAATCATCACAAAAACTTATTTGTTTGGCTTTAATGTTACATAATTCATTAAAACGTAAAAAAACAGTATAAGCTAAAGAACATATAGTAAGTAAACGTAAATCTTTGAGTGTGCTAGTGAGAGTATTATATCTAGTAAACAATTTAATCATAATATCAGGTGTCACAGATTCCCTTTTCTTAATAGGTCTAGAAAGTATTCTTCTTGCTGACTCAACTATTGAAGAAATTAAATCTGAGTGGCAAGAGTTTTTTACACCAGCTAAATTGTGTGCCCATCTGATACTATAAAATGCAGACTCAATTAAACTAAAATGGTTTGCAGATTCTATTAAATTTTGCAGATAAAGACCAACATAAATTTCTTTGCATGGTAAAATACAAGTTATTTCATGATACTTTTCTGTCCATTTGGCAAATCTTTTAAAAACACCACTATATTTGTCTAATGTAGATTTAGCTCTAGCATCAGTTACAGTTGTTGGTAAATTATGTAAAAGCAGACGAAGCTCAGGATGTGCCACATTTTCATTTGCAGACCAGAATCTAGTAGAAAATATTTTCTGTAATCAAATAAACACTCCAATAAGAAATATATAATAGAATCAATACATACCGTTATGATTTCTATATTACACAATGCAAGTAGGTAACACATCTTAGAAGATGTACGTCCAGTGACACTTAAACATATGGTCCAGTGACCTCTAAACACATACATGGTCCAGCAATCTTTAAGGCAGTCCAGTGTAATCAGTACATAAAAAGCACCCAGTGGTGCAACATCTTTATCCACAATCTGTAAATAATAAACAGCATATTAATTCATCTGAGAAGCATCCAAACGAACAGCTATTAATAGCCCATTAAATGTCCTATTAGTGAACACAGGATTCTTATTATTGCCTGCAACTAAGATTCTGTCAATCTCATGAAATTCTAAAACATCTCTGACAAACCAAGCGTATTCTAAATTTTTCTCAAATAAAAGAGGCCAACACACAGACGATGGCCATTTCGGAACAATTAATGTTCCTACTGCCGTGCAATTAATCAAATGATTGATGAATTTGCTAACTAGATTAACAGGAGGGACTAACCAATTATTACCCCCTTCCAATTACAAGTAAAAACATCAATTGCACTCGTACCCGGATTCCAAAATAGAGAATTAAATCTCTCGAGTTTCGAATTGTTCATATTAGCGAATCTATCAACTGTATGTAATTTCCATAATCTTTCTATGAAGTTGAAAATTCAAACGAAATACCCCAATCGTCAATATCGACGATCCTACTCAAAGCGTCTGCTTTTTTGTTATCTTTCCTCGGAATTCATTCTGGATGTAACGAAATATTAAAAGAAACACAAATACTAAATATTGACAAAGCCAACGTTTGCAATTCTGGTACTTTGCTACCTTTCTGGATAATACCAACAGCATTTTGGTTATCTGTGAAAAACGAAACTAAACTATTCGATAGTAAATGCTTAAAGCTATCTATAGACAGTTCAATAGCTTTCAATTCTCTCCAAGTGGAACTTTTAATAGCTTCATGCTTTAACCACTGCTTATGCATGATATAATCAGAATTAGCTACCAAACCTGTAGCTGCAGCATCACTGGCGTCAGTGAACACTTTAAAATCTGAAATTTCTCGCAAGATTGCCACAAGGTTTAAAACTTACGATATTTTGTCTCCAAAATAAAATTTCTCGTATAGAACCTGAATAAAAATTCAAATCTACAAATTGATCCCACTCATTTCTACTGTTAATCACTGAAAACAGGCACCTAGTCATTATCTGTGTGACATTTCCTATAACTGGGGTAAAAGAAATATTTTTACCACAAAATTTCGCAAGCAACCTTATTTTCACTTTGTGAGGCTGTTCTAAAATGACTCCTGTTAAATCTACAAGATTTGCCACTTTCTCTGGAAGCAATTGAAATAGACAAAGCTTCAAATCCCAGATAAATCCAAGCCAGACTAAATTCTGAACAGGCCACCAAATACACTTATCTTTATTGGGTACAAATCCAGACAAAATCAAGTCATGTTTCACCCGTATAGCTTGTTGGGCACATACCTGTTCTTCTTCTGCTAACGCCAAACCATCGTCCAAATAAACAGTTATCTTAATCCCATCCTTACGCCAATGTTTTATTAAAGGACGAACTACCTTTATAAAAATGTACCCTGCTGATGAAAGCCCAAATGGCAAAACAGTGAAAGCGTAATATTTTACAGAATTACCAAACTTCCATGAAATCCCAAATATTTTTTGATGACTAGGAAAGATATGTATGTGATGATAACCAGATTTAAGATCAAAGACAAACCCAAAACAATTCGAAGTTAAAAACTGACTAGCTGTTTTCCAGTCCTCGAACCTGACCTTACAATAATGTACCTGTTTGTTTACATGTCGTAAATCTAAAATCAAACGACCTTTACCTGATTGACTTACAAACACCGTTAACGGATTTACAACAAAAGGTACGTTCGACTCCTCCTTGATTAGAATCTAACAAATCCTGTATAGCCTTCCATACAAAATCTGAATTATCAAATGCAGATTTATTGTTTTTCAAAAATACACTTTCAGGTTCATTGATGAAAGGAATTTTTATAACCAGAATTAATTATATCTAGAATAAAGTCTAAAGTATTGATGCTTTTCCAATAAGAAATAGAATGCTTCAGTCTATAATGTACATTATAATTAATCAAAAATGAACCAGATTCATACTCAAAATAAGTTTGAAAATTGTCTAAGCTTTGTACTTGTAAAATGTCCGAATTTCTTTTATGCAGAAGATCCTCTGGAAGCTGTGAAATTACTGTTTCCTCCGTTCTTGCATTCATTGGCCCAATGCCCATACAACCCATACTTGTAGCAGATGTCTCTGGCTTTTGATCTGACGAATCTTGATTAGGGTCGCAGCTTCAGCGGGTCATTTCTTTACACTTCTGTTTACGCTACTACCCTTTGTTACTTTCATCTTCTTCACGGCTCTTGTCTCTGCAGCTCGTATCTTCTTCTCATCTTCTGAATTGCTAGCTATCTCGTCAGAAAGATATTCGTCAACGGTTTTCCATCCTGCATCTGACTTGTCCGCTATACGGATCAGTTTGTTTCTCTTCTTTAGCACCTTTACAGACTCCTCCGACAACGAAACGGCATTGGCATATCTCTTATGATGCAAGTTATCCAGCAGCACCTGCATACGGGGTATATATCTCCCAATTGATACGATATTCCCGTGCTTGCATTTCCTATCATGATTTTCTTGATAGAGGGTTGCTGCTCACAAGGAAGCTATTAAACCAAGAGTTCCAAATGGTGAAGTTGAAATCATCCCTACCGCATTAGACTATTTACCGGATTTGTTATCACATAAGCAACACGACGGGTGCCACATGTGGAGAAGGATCTGCTTACCCTTCCGGAGCACCTGAGATCACCCCTAGTTTTTTTGGTGGGTTCGTGTTGTTTATTTTTTAGTTTTCTATGTTGTGTCATATGTGCTGTTGTTTGTTTGTCTTTTTTCATTTTTAGCCATGGCGTTGTCAGTCAGTTTGACTGTCCCTTTGGTATGTTTCGTCCCTCTTGTCTAAAGCGCCACTAATATTGTCTAAAATATCTGAATTTAGATCAAACTGCGCCTGATTTCCTTTGTATCGTAAATTATTCTCGGTCTTCTTGACGTTACGGGCTAAATCCTGAGTAGTGTCAGCGAAATTTCTTACCAAAGTAGTTTTGCATAAGAGAAAGCAAATATGCATTGGAAATCTCCTCATCAGGAACTGCAGTATGTGAACAACATCATTCAATAAGTTGTTTGGTTCAATATCGGATGTGATGAAAATAAACTTCTACATATACATATATATATATATATATATATATAATGTGACGTGCGCGTATATGGTCACTTCCAAGTCCTCGATAATTAAAAACTCGTGCAATTTACTTTTATACTGACCACCAAACCAGTTAACGGCAATAGTATACAACTTATACAAAATCTCCTTTATAGAATAATGCGCAATCTTTCAAATACCTTCCGCATACCGCACATAATATCATTTCAACACGTGTTTAATTATAAACAAGTACACGTAGTAATGTTAACATACCGGTGTACACAACTTTTTTATATGACACTTTATTCAAGTCATTTCTACTTCAACTACGAATCCTTTAATATACGATGCATGTAACATTAAAACTGATATTCTTCTATTGTAGCTTTTGTTAAAAGTATTTATATGTTTTTTAATTACTTGATTGATATTTAACTTGTGTTCGACTATGCTTATCACACAGACACAGACACACACACACAAACACACCCATACCACCCTAAATAATAAAATAAAAAGAGTATGACTTCTACCAATGAGACGTACTGTTTTAATTCATAAAGAATACGTTCAGAATAAAAGAAAGTAGTCTCACATTAACAATTGTTATGTTTAAATTGTTTACATTTTAGAATAAAAATAGATCTACAAAAAACATATTATATTGAGGGAAATCTTACATAAGCATATACCTAATCCCTGAGTCATAAAATGATATATAAGAAATTCAACACAACATGAACTCTCACAATGTTATTTGATCAAAAGCTATCTTTTTATTATAAACCAGAAATGATAAACATCTCACATTGATTACAGTCTTAACAAAACAACAATCAAAACGCCATGTTATGTCTGAATTGCATACATGTTTAATAACCATACAGTTTTAAAGATAAAATAAAAAATGCTTGATTTAATAGCAAAATGATATATGTCTTCTCAACGAATCAAAGTCATGGTAAGGTAAATAAAATAATTTTCATTTACGTAAGTACACTTTTAAAAATGTTCAAAAGTGTACAAATGTCACACAAGTTTGTGATCGTATATTACAAAAGATACAACAACTAAATAGTCAACTTTCCTACACATAAGGAGAATGACCGTCGGAATCAGCTGCAATGAGTCTTTGAAATCTTTTTCAATGTTCGTGGTTAATATTTGATGCAGGTTGTATGTATCAGACAAGGTGAAGTAACAAATGTACAAGTTTCAAAGTAAACCTCTGTAATGACATATGGCTTCTGTCCAAATTGTGTGACAAATGTACAAATATTGTCAAATATCACGTTTGTCTGTTGGTTTTCGCCTTATTAGTTTGGCTAATCCTTAAGTATCATATGCCTCTATTACTTTTGTGTTGGCCGAATTTTATTTTAGTACATATAAAGCAAAATTCAAACTTTTACCATCATGTGTTAACTGTAATTTGTACTCGTCCGTTGACATCTGTTGCCTTTTACTAAGATCTTGGTAAATAACCGTGTTGATTTTGGTGCAACTAATAATTCACCGAAACATTATCTCTACCCCCAAAGAAAAACGTTGAAGTCCTAATGCTAATATGTAGGACAAAAATTAAAATGTAAATACTGAACTGCCAATGACTTATGAACATGTTGCTTATTAACGTTTTAGGTTTGTAAATAAACTATTGTCATAGTACCGACGTTTAACTCCGGATTATAGTTTTTTTTACAGGTAACTACTTTATGGTATGATATCCTGGTACTTCCCCAAGTATAAGAAAGCAACAGAAGTAGAATCAAACAAGTCATATAATTGGTGCATTCGGGGAGAAAAGGTTTACTGTTTTCCAGTGATTTACTCATATGCAGAAAAATGAAACAGTGATTATTTTCTTTAAATTTACCGATTTCTAACTCGATTTGACTTCTAGTCTATGTTACCTGACGAGTACCAGAATTTCCTACTTCTCGAAAAATACAAACTCCAGAGTCAAAATAGATATTCATGTGTGTTCACACATTAGGTTATTCTTTTAAATAGATATTTATATTGGTTATACATGTTATTCATCATATTTATTTAATCAAACTTGATAAACCTTAAAGGGAATAAATCCAAATGTGGTTCCATCATGTTAATTTACTGAATACGAAATATTTCTTGTGCTTCTCTATCGATCGTTCTTATTTTCTTTTTATTCAAAATACGTTAATTTGAAAAGTAGTGTTATCGATTATGTGTTTGTATCTCACTCTTGGATGTTTTAATTTCGTTGTGGTTACACCAATTGTTCCTACATTTCAACAGATTGTTCCCTTTTTAGGATTCAAGATCGGGCCCATTGTGAATGTCTTACTTATGCAACGATTGAATCCATTAATAAATGCAACGTTATAGAAAAACAAACATCTCCTTTACACTTCATGTCCGATTCTCAAACTCTATATGTAACATGAGAAAATCTCTCTTAGTGGCCGTATTGATATGATGCAAAAAAACGGAGTCAAACTTGTATGTAATGAGCTGCAATACCACAAAAATATCCCTCACACTGTTCACGAATGATGGATCATATCTAATGAATAGTAATATAGAAATCCTTAACAAAGATGTCACTGTATGAGTACAAATCAGGTACCAAATAACATTAAGAGCTCGACGTTTGTTTCTCCTTTTATACTGCATACTAGGTGTTTGGAACATACTGGTACTGATTTGAGCCTTTTCGAGTCTGGTTTGTCTTCACAGGAATTCCATGTGTCCTGGCTGATTAAGATTGCGTTCGTATAGTACGAAAAATTAATATGCAAAACATCACGTCAATGAAGAGTGTGACTACAAATATGGACAAACCAAACACATTAATGTCTGGTATCCTTGAACTGTCCCATTAATTTACATACCAAAAGAGACATTTTTATAATGAACTAGCAATAGAAAGGTTGGAAATCTCTATCCCTTGTTAAGGTATATATAGGAAAACGATCTCTAGTCAGCCCTTAGACATATAACGATGTATTAGCTCATTAATCTTGATTATTATTATATTACACAATGATACCATACATCTTCTTCACTTAATGTGTGGTTTTTCGTACCATTAACATATTACATTTCGTGTCATTAGTAATCATTTCGTACTATACAGAAAAAGAATACCGTTTCCTACTATATGGAAAATATGTTTTATAAATAAAGGCAACTGTATTATATTGATGTTTAAAAGTAATATGTCGATTGAGAGAAAACAAGTCCGTGTTACAAACTAACACAATAACAGGAAAACAACGAAATAACAGAAATTAGAAGTGCAACAAATAACAAACAATGCAACATTCAGAGAAACGAACTATTAGATAACAACTGCCATATTCCAGACTTTGTACAGGGCATTTTAAGAACAAATGGTTGGTTGAACCTAGTTTTGTGGCATGCTAAACATCCGTGCTTCATTGTAATGTTAAATAGTCAACTAAAATGACAACATTACATGACGGGAACATGGTACAAATAAATGCAAAAACAAAAAATACGGGGAAATGTATATCGTTTCGTAACACACGGAAAAATGCTTTATAATTTCGTACAATGTGGAAAATTATGTTGTATCATTTCGTACCATATGGAAATTAAACTTAATCATATCATACTGGGAACATGAAAAATATAAAGTTTTAAATGGGACTATAAGTATGGAACTTATTAAATGAACGTTTTGTTTTTAAAACACAATTTCCCTCATATAACGACGACATGTTCCAATTTTCGTAATAACAATCCCATTTCCTAAACCCCCAACCATCCCCGAATTTGAAATAACGATTTTAACTTTAATATTTGACAATATATAAGTATATATATTTATACATTCTTTTATATATTATCTCATCCGAAATTTAGAAATTTTGAATTTTAGGCATTTTTAATACATTTTTGTTTTTATGTATATTATTTCTTAACTTCTCTGTAACCTTTGTATTTGCATGGTTTTATGAGAATAAACTATCTATCTAGTATCTAATAAGATTTATCACTGGGTTTGAACATACATAATCAACACACGTGTACCTCTATGTTGCTTTGATATCTTTGGTCTCTCTTTTAAAAGACATAAAGTATAGCAGCTCTTCGAACTATGATAGTAAACTGTGAGAACGGATGGGTAATAAATTGTTTATTAGAGTGCAACCTGAACGTATACAATGCAATGAACATACAGGATCAGCATACTAATACAGTCATTCAAACGTAAATTCTTTTAAAAAATAAATTAAATTTCGGAAAACGAGCTCAAATTCTGACATGTAAAATTTTATAGTGTCTTAAATTTGATATTTGTAATAGAAAGTTTCTTAAAGCACGTAAAAATAAATTAGCTTTAGGTTTGATATACATGTAGCGTTAAGAATTACGGCAATCACTCATTTCAATAGATTTATTCATATTTACTTTATAAATGGACGATAACTAGTGAACATAGTTTTTTTTACAATAGACATTGAAAAATGTTTCGTGTTCCACCAAGTTTCTCACACGTAGAATTAACCGGATTTTTTCTGAAACGTTTTAATTAAAGTTCTAGCAGAAATGTTCTAGAGCTTATCTTTGCAATCACTGAACGATTGATTATGTGTTGAACTATATTTGTTCACAGATGACAGCTGTGATGTTCAGGTATAATTCCACCAAATCATGGTACATCACATCCGGTTGTTTATGAAAATAGGTCGAAAAAATATTCCCTTGAATTTGACGGTTATAGATAATTAATCCCACATTTTATTGCAGTAAAACATTCCTGTGTCTTAATCATAAGTCTTGGGTATTTCAAAGAAACTATTATTTTTTTGTTTAGGGTTTCTATAGAATATTTTGTAAACTGGAGGATACTAAATATTGTACACAGGTTAAATAAGGGGAGACATTTGATTGGTCAACTACTAGTGATGGTTATTTTCTTATATGCAATGAAATGTTAATTATGTGAATTGTTCTCTATAGTACTGGACAGGATAAAACGTCACTCATGCCAAGTATTTCTTTTTTTGAAACAAAGATAAATTCTACACAATTTTTTGAAAAGTGCAAATTTAACAAACACTATTAGGGGACAATCAATGGTGGTATTACACGTTCAGCAAAGAGATTGGTTCGATCTTTGGTCGACATTATCAAATGGCAAGCACTTGATTGGGGACTAATTCCTTATCATGCTGATTATGCTGTATGACGTCACTAAGTGAAAGTTGAAGGACATGACGATAAATATATTATACATTTATATATAACGTTTATAATCTTATATTAGTTTTCCGTTATAATCTTAAATTAATTTTCTTGTATGCTACATTTTGTATATGAATTCTTCTTAATGAGAAGAAGTGGTACGAATGCGAATGAGACAATTCTCTATCCAAGTCACAATTGGTTAAAAGAAAAACCATTATAGGTCACAGTACGGTCTTCAACACGGAACTTTGGCTCACATAAAACAGCAAGCTATACATTGCCACCAAAAAGAAGATTGTTAAACCATTCAAACGAGAGAAAAAAACGGTATAATAATTATGTATATAAAAATCGAGAAACGAGAAAAACTTATGAACAACATCAACAAACGCCAACTACTTACCATCAGGTTCCTGACATAGGACAGGTGCAAACACATGCAGCGGGTTTAAACGTTTTAATATGTAACAACCTCCATCCTTGCCTGAAACAATAGAGTCCCGTCAATACATAGAAATACACACTATAAAATTTCAATTTGAATGGCTTAACTCAATCAAAAGACATATCAACACAACTAAACATACACTGATCTATAACACAATGTAAAACAAAATCGATAATTAAAAATGAAGGGAGAATAAACATGATAAAAAAAGGCAACAGTAGTCTACCGCCGGGAGATGTAAAACAATTTCGGAAAGTCAACCAAAGCCTTGAACAAAATGCAGCCAAATATAATAAAGTACACAGGTTAATGAAAATATTTTGTTGTAGGGTATACAGTAAAACTTTTCTGTATATATCATTTTTTCTTCATATATCAATTATTTTATTTATGATATGTTATTGCAATTCTCCGCGGTATAAGCAAACTGATTGCTATCTATATAGGTTTCTTGATGGATCTTCTCTCTATGAAACAACTATATATCGTGACGTGGTTGGTTTCAACAATACACAAATAGTTTTCAAAATGTGTCTAACAAATAGGTTTCTATACAATCTAGACATCATTAAAATACTGTAACATTGTGTAACTTAAATCATCATTATAAACTGTCGCACGCGGCTGCATTGACATTATTCGGTACGTCATTTAGTTCAAGACATGGTTCTTCATTTGAAGTCGTTTCCAAAACAGTCAGCGAGTTACTGCTATTTTTAGAATCATGTGTATTCAACGCAAAATAGTGTTGTTTTTCTGCTAAGCACTTTTCAATGTCAATCTCGTTTTGTCTTGTGACTTCTATAGTTACTAACGAATGATATGGATGTAGATATCCCTCACTGTCTGTACCGCCATTTGTTACCACCTGGTTACCGGAACTTCTCTTACTATCATAGGTACTATTTGATAACGATTCTAGGCGCATGTTTTCGTCTTCAATGTCAATATAATCGTGCTCCTCGTCTTGTATTTGATTACTTTCTTCATGGACATGCGATTGGTGTGTTAATTGTATTCCCGATCCTGACGTATTCAATGAGTGCTTTCGTTTGAGTCGACGTTTCCAGCAGACAAAGATTAAGATGATAACTAAAGCTATTATCACTAGAACACTGCCGACACCAATAGAGAATGTAAAAAGTTGTCTTCTTATCAAATCTGTAAGAAAGTAAACAAATACTAACTTTTTTTTATGTTTCAACAGGTTATTGCAAACGAAATAACGAAGTACATAAACGCAATCTGGTCACGACTTCGCATTGGTATGTTGTTGTTTGACAATAAGGCAAGTTTCCGTGCTACACAAATACAAGAGGCTTCAGTCCTAATGCGTACTTGGTATTACACATTTTCGGAACAAATATTAAGAATAAAGCCATTTGAAGTAAAAAAGAAATATGTGTACCATGAAATGTTTATGACGTCATGTAGTCGACGTTAACAATGACATATATAAAACTGTGTAGTAAACGAATACAAATGTATTCCTGTATCTTTTATGAATCATGTATTTCTAAAAACTATATAGAAATTTTGAAATATATATTAAATCAATAGTTTTTTTGATGCGAAATGTGAAATAGTTCTAAAATAGTCTTGTGCCAGCAAGGTGTCATGTTTTATTTTGCTCTTGTATGCTTGCACGGTCTACGCTTTTACAAACATATAAGATTACTAAATGAAGCATTCAATATATATAATAAAATTTTTGTGCTAGGTTAATGAAATCACGATTTCTGCGAAGCTTTACTTCTATTCATCTATGCCCTTAATTTGTGGGATCTGGTGTTATTATGAATGTTACATTTTATTTTGAAATAAATGTCAATTTCAGAATGACGCAAGATGGCTGTTATCCAATTAAAGTAACGTAGTACTAGTAAACTTACATGTAATGTAATTATCTAATAATATTAGACGTTATAACCTTACACAAATGTATATACATATCGTTAAATATTCAATATACTTGATAATACTGTTATTATAAGTTTAGATATATGTACCTTGAATCAGGTGATCTTCGTTGATACCGTGCTGTGTTTGAATTTCTACTGTCATATGTTTGATCTCGATTGTTGTATAGTCTTTCACATCTCCTAGATGGTTTCCTAATGTTAATGTGAAATTGTATATCAGTATACTAATAAAAGGAGCTAAATGTTTACCAGAACATTTCTTTACATGTATACTATCCATTTTAGACAGACAAAACTATCAAAGAAATATCAAAAATACGTATAGGTCTTCATCAATAACTGATACTCTACATCAAGAGAACAAACAAGGCCGCCAGCGAGATAGCGCATTGAAAGTATGTCCAATTACCACAAAGACTCAATAAGAACAAAATCATAGTCTTGAACACTGGTAACATGTTCTGTTATATATCATTGTATTGTAAGAAATTCATATAATTATACAGATAAAGCCGCCCTTCTGTGAATTTGGGATATTTTAAGACTGTTTATAAATGATTCGGGAGTGAATGGTTTTTTTTTTCTCGAGAAATATTTTTATTTATAGTTCTTCGCAAGAAGGTCCCTTTGAAATAAATTGCAGGAACTTAGATAAACAAAATATATAAAATTCAAGATATTAACAATTGTTGGATTTTTTTATTATTTGCATTTGTCCTTTTGATAATCTATGATAAAACAAATATTACAAATATTTGACTGATAGTGAAATTTGTCATTTAATTTCGTTGGGCTCGTTTATATGTATACTGTAACAGCGCTATTGTACCAAGAATATATAATTGATTAGAAAAAAGTAAAATCACAAAAATACTGAACTTAGAGGAAAATCTATTCAGAAAGTCCATAATCACATGGCAAAATCAAATAACAAAACGCATCAAAAACGAATGGACAAGAACTGTCATATTCCTGACATGGTACAGCCATTTTCAAATGTAGAAAGTGGTGGATTAAACCTGGTTTCATAGCGCTAACCGTCTCACTTTGATGACAGTCTCATCAAATTCCGTTATATTTACATTGATGTGTGAACTAAACAGACACTGTTCCCAAATTGTACTGAATATAATCAAACCCATAAATTACTAAAATTTCAATTCTTACCTCTTATTTTACTGAATGCCATCCCAGTGACATAATTAACGTTAACATGTTGAGTACCATATGTGATAACTGTAACTGATGCTGAAACACATCCATGGAATCGATCACACCTACAACAAGTTTGAACTTTCTAAAAATATATGGACTGCTTCTCTCTTTTCAAATTTAAAAACGTGTGCATATGGTTGTTGGATTAGTATTGGAACTGTGGTATTTTCAAATAATGATTAATACATGATAAAATGAATGTACTTTAAGAGTGTAATACACCAAAGCATTTAAAACAATTAAATAACTTGTTGAAAAATAAATCAATTATAAATAGTTACGACTCTTGATGTGTGCCTCTCTGGATGTGTACCTAGATTGTCAGGAGTTATAAAATATAGATAATGCTTTTTGTTGAACATTGTTTAGCAAAGCAAATCGTGCAAACTGCAGAGTAACACAGCAAATAAACGCGTCTTAATAATTGATATTTCAATATTGATCGAATGTTTCTGTATAATATATGCATAATAAAACGAACATAAATTAATGACAGTTGATCGGAACTGAAATACACGTAGTTAATGTTCCGGCATTTGATGTCTTATCTTGGACGAGAAAAGTCTATGATTCGTTTTCTCATTTAAGCAATAGCTGTTGCAACCATGATGTAACCAATCAAAAATTTATCTTGTGCTACCTTATTATTTGAAGATGCCGTGTATTTCGACTGAAACTAATAGCTCCGCACAGTGTTGCGAAGCAAAAACTGACAATTGTTCAAATGGTTTTTATTAAGGGCATGATGAAAGATTAGACATAAATTTGAGTTGTGTTTTTTTGAAAGTTTTTAACTTAATCCTTTTTATCGGATACTGATAGAGAGATCGCACGATGTTAACATGTATATCAATTCTATCCGATCGCACAAGACACGAGTGATATTGTAGTTTTACAAATTTCATATTGTCCAACTTATAACTTAATACTTTTAGTAAAATAACTATCTACATTTTATGAGAATCTCATAATAGTACATTTTTATGTTAGCAAGTTATCAAAACTTCGTATGCACCTATCAGTAATATTTCAAACATATAATTTCTTGATATATGTTGATCTCAGTTTTGCATTCTGTTATAGAAATAGTGACGAATGGTCTTTTTGCTATAACGTCTAACTTGAACTATTATTTCATAAACAAACCATATAACGTTATCTTAGATCTAACTTCTGTCGAACATCTTCCTTGTTTATAACAGATTTTTCTACTAGATACCGCTATGAGTTGTATTAAAAAAACTTGCTTTTGACATGGTATGCCTCCCGTGTAGTCTTTGATAAAAGGGTAACACTTGTTTTGTTGAATTTTTGGATATTTCATATTTACCTTTCAAAAAGATTGCATTCACATTTCTCAGCACATTTCAACCCGTAAGTTTCTCCTTTACAAGCTGTGCACCCTAACCCAGCTTTTGATGTGAATCCAATTTTGCACGCTGAAATTAGCTAACAAAACTATATCAAAGTATAGAAATAAGGTGCCTTTAGAAAGTATAATTAATTAATTTTTAATAACATTACTTCTGTGCTTTCAGATTTCTTTTGTTTTTTAAAATTTCCATCTATTTATTATTTTAGATTTTTTATTATATACATGAAAGACAAAAACGTAAAACATTTGTAAAAAAACCCTCATAAACGGCCAGTAACCCTTATAAAGAGTCGACTGACGATTTTGATCATAGAATCTTATTTTTAGTTCTTGTCTGGGGAATGAATAAAAAAATATATATAACGATTTTCAAAATAATAGACAAAACTTGCATTGAAGCTCTATATGCTATTCTAAGTCATGTCTACCATGTTGTTTGGCATGAGGGGTCATCGGAAACATTTTACAAACAAGATACCCCAATGATAGGTTTGATGAAGGGTTAAATTGGCCCTTCATTTTTGAAGTTTTTTAAATCGGGCAAAAAAATTACAAATTTTGCATTGAAATACTTGTGATAATACACCTTATCGCTTATCCCGGCTGACCCGGCCGCTTGAACTTTTGACGCATACAACAATCACTTTTCCATTGTGGCGTCAGATATTTTGTTTTATGACGTCACAATTTTACGGGAACCTGTGTGATTTTCAGTAATGGCGGACAAATAGCGATAAGGTGTATACTATTAAGACAAAAACATATTTATTGGCACCTTCCTTTAAAATTTAAGAAGCTATGATTCCTGAAATAAACATTATTTGTATTTTAGGTCAATTTTGGTTATTTTTTCCCATAATATCAATTGTTTTAGGCATAGTTAAACTTGGCCTCCATCCACGATCCAAAACGTTTTTATATTTATGAATTCTGTATCAAAATTGGAATCATTTGGTTACAAAAGTTTTTGGATCGTAGGTGGCGGCCAAGGTTTTCCTAAAGCTTTTTGGTCTAAAAATTGCACAAAATCCCAATATTTTAACAAAATGTCCAAAATGGGCCTACTTTAGAGAATATTTTGTTCTTTTACAAAAAGAACTGATCTATTTAGCATTAAGGTTTTTGAAAAAGACGAATTTACGAATCAAATCGTGACCTTTTTGATGTTTTATGATAAAGTTGATATTTTAGACCGTTTTGTGCCATACGTTTACTTTGTCCTTTGGTCTTGTAGTTCAATTGTAAAACAGAATTGTAATATTCAACGGACGACATCGGCCAAGTGATGAGATGAGCTAACTTGACCCTATGGGCAAGGAGAGTTTAAAATAGAATAATGAAACGTCGGTCATTGTTTTTTTTTATCAACGCTGTCAAATTATTGTTTAAATATGGATTCTGAATAATTGTTTTTGTCATCTCCTTGACCAGAATAATATTAATTATCAAATTGAAAATATAACAACAAAACACATAAAGTTGCAAATAATGTCAAGTAGGTCTATTGTGGTTTTATTAAAATGCGGAAATTTTCATATTGTTCTTTTGTCTATTTTTTTTTTTTAATTTCGAGTGATCATTGAACTAGCTTATTTGTTTATTAATAGAAGACATTGACACTCACCTTTACATGTTTTATCTTCTTTCATTTCATAGTTATCACAACAAAACGTCTTTTTGAAATAAAATGAACGACCGTTAGTAGAGGCACTGCAAATAAATATTCATATTTGATAAGCTTATTCAACTTATTAAGGTGGTACCTAACACTACAGGGAGATAACTCTGTAAAGTCTGCTAAACGTTTTAATTACGTTGTGTTGTAAAGGAAATATAAAGCTTCTCAATGATAAAATTTGGTGTTTGACAAACTGCTATATATACCAGTGTATTTTTTCTGACAAAACGGTTGGTTCAAAATTTTTGAAATATTTATATTTTTGTTAAAAGGTCAAAGTAAGTATTTTGACAAAATTTTATGAAAATTAAACGAGCCAAAATTAATTTTAATGCAAGTGTTGGATACCACCTTAAACGTTAAATGACAAATAGTTCATGCATATTCAGACCAGACAATATACTGATTAATGATAATACTTCTGGTTCAGGTTAGTTTAAAGGTTAGCACCTGTCAAAATATTTAAAGGTGTATTTGTTTGCACCTGTCCTAACTTAGGAACTTGTTGTTCAGTAATGGTCGGTGGTTGTTGTGGTTCATTTATTTTATAAGTGTTTCTCATTCCTTTGTTTTTTATTTAGATAACTAGCATACTGTTTGTATTGCTGTTTGAATGCTTTTACACAAGTCATTGTGGGCCCCTTTTTGGATTGCTGTTCAGTTGTAAACCAAAGCTTTGTAATGAAGTCGTGCTTTAAAAAAATGACCTTAAATGGTTCACTTGAACATACAGTTGTCTCATTGGCACTTATACAAGCAACCACATCTTCTTTAATATATATTACAAACATTACCGAGGACATGGACAGTGCCACTCGAATATAAGAGAATTTAGTTTTTGGTATATCAATTTCACCTTGCAGCAGTCAACCGACGAATGCACTAAAAGCATTGTTGCAAGGGTTCTTTAACAATCAGATAGAATAGCGCAAATCCTTCACATGGCAAAGGATTGAATATTAATGCTCCTACCGGACTCAGCTATTTCTTTTTTTCTTTATTAACTTAGTAATTGTTGGTGCTCAGTACAGTTTTATTTACATTCTTATAGATTTTAAAATATAAAGAAGCTTCCGTTTGATGGTTATGAGGGAGGAAAGCTAGGATTACATTTTGAAAAAAGGCAGGACATGAGTTTGAAAAATAGGCAAAAGGCAGGATCAGCAACTTGGCGAGAAAAAAAGGCAGGATGGCAATTTATGTAAAAATGTCAAGATATGCTGAAAAAAAGAAAGTCATGACCGAGATTACAACTAAAAAAAGTGCAGGATATTTTTCATCCAAGACCAACCCCCATAATAATCAAATGTTGTCCCCTTACCTTTCAAGTCGACTGCAGACACCTGCTGTTCTACCCTGATTTAAAAGAAGATAAAGGAGGTAGATGCAAAATACATTATAAACTTCCATGATGATGATATGATTGCCGAAATTAACAAAATTTTAATTATTAATTTGAAATGCGCTTCTAAACAATAGCATTGAATCAAGAACGACAGGAAGTTAAAATATTGACAATGATAATTAATATCGCGGAAACTGATATACAATCGAAACGTCAATCGATTAATTATATAGAACTGATAACTTGTACTTTAACACCAGAAAATAGGTTAGACACTTAATCAAATGCATATAGATTAGACCGTTGGTTTTCCCGTTTGAATGGTTTTACATTAGTTATTTTTTTTTTGGGGGGGGGGGGGGGGCCTTTATAGCTTGCTATTCGGTGTTAGCCAATGTTCCGTGTTGAAGACCGTACTTTGACCTATAAAGGTTTACTTTTATAGATTGTGACTTGGATAACGAGTTGTCTAATTGTCACTCATATCACATCGTCTTATATCGTCTTATATCTATCTTTAATGTTTGCGGGAAAGTACATCATATTGCAATTATTACACAACGCCTGCCATAATAATTATTCGACCCATGAGGATTATACTATGTTCGTTTTTTGTGTGTACAAGTAATGACACCAAATACAATTTTTTCAACGCTGTTTAAACGAGTTTTAATACTCTGCTTAAAAATGACGTGCACAATAGGATATTTGTATGTTCTATATTTTATGTATTACACATCACAACTTTATTTAAAGACTTGAAAAGAATTCCCATGGGTAAATCGATGTCATCAACTCGAAAAGATTTCGAAGGCCATCGCCCGTGTTAGTTGACAGTCATTGAATATCTGTTTCAGAGATAATGATGGATAAGTTCTAGTTGTCGAAAAACAATCCCATCCTTTTCTCGCGTGTGACTCCCCAATAAAAACTCATCACAAGGTTTGTACTTGCATTAGCATGCAACACCACGAATTGTCATATTGAACAGGATTGGCTAACCCTTCTAGAGCACCTAAGTTCATTCCTGAATTTGACTGCGCACGGATTGCTCAGTCTTCAATCTTCTAGGTTCTGTTTTAAAGACTGTTGTTTTGTCTTTTCGTCTATTCTGTTTTAGATACTGTTGTTTGTGCCTGTTGGCAAATCAGAAGCATGTAATTCAGTGGTTTCGTTTGATGCTGTGTAACATATTTGTTTGGTGTCTATTATTTTGAACATGAATTATAAATGTTTAACATTTGTCATTTTTGGTCCTTGTATAGCAGATTATGCGGCTTTGTGAATTGTTGAAGGCCGTACAACGACTTATGGTTGTTCATTTGAACCGTGGTCACGCCTGGTAAACCATCTAATCTCAACCAAATGTTGAGACGGAAAAAAGTATTCTGTCAATTCCTGTTGTGCTTTTCTGGTTCAAAATATTCAAAATAAACACAGGGTAGGTCGACTTTTCGTCAATTTACTGAAAATCAATGCGTTTTTTGTAAAATCGGAGAATGTCATGCCAGAGATATTTGAATTACAGTTTGTCTCGTGTATAACACAAATGAATAGGATTTAAAATGACATCGTAATGACTTTTCTCCAGCAGGTAAATGTGGCCAGCGCAGTCAGCTATTGACAAAATGACAGTGATATCATTGATAAACTAGCATATATATCAGTAAATTAGTATTTTTCGAAAACATTATAAACATAAAATTATAGTTTGTTCTTTTTCTTTACTAATACAATTTCATTATGCTAAATATGTTATAAAGTATGTCATGTTGAGATTTTCTGGTATCAGTGGAGATATTCTGGAACAATGTTGAGATCTTCTGGTGAATGAAATCTTCAACTATAAAAAGGAAGATGTGGAATGACTGCCAATGGGACAACTGTCCACAAGAGACCAACATGACACAGACATTAACAACCATAGGTCACCGTACGGCCTTCAACAATGAGCAAAGCCTATACCGCATAGTCAGCTATAAAAGGCCCCGATATGACAATGTAAAACAATTTAAACGAGAAAACTAAAGGCCTTATTTATAAAAAAAATAAAAAAAATAACGAAAAACAAATATAATACAATATGTAACACATAAACAAACGACAACCACTGAATTACAGGCTCCTGACTTGGGACAGGCACATATATAAATAATGTGGATGGTTTAAACATGTTAGCGGGATCCCCCTTACCTGGGACAGTGGTATATATAACAGTACAACATAAGAAAGAACTATAAAAATCAGTTGAAAAAGGTTTTTAACTCATCAGATGGACAAAAATACAATTGGACGTGGCCGGGTTCTTCCGACAACAAAAAGACATTAGGAACAGATCTGAGAGTACTCGCAGTTATCTGACAGCTAGTTCAAAGCCACTAACAACTAATAAAAAAATCATGCATCTAAGACTAAACTATCAATCCGTACACATCCAACATCCAATGATTTTAGTGTAAAGACGTCATGAACAGTCAGAGAAAAACATGACCTTGTGTAGCTTAGTATTAATTACATATACAACCGTCAAAATTCATAAACTTGCCGTATATTGTTTGACATTTCAACAGTCATTTAAATCTTGTCTGTAGTTATCACAGTAGCTTCTAAAGAGGCCTTTGGTTGTAATAGAGTCTAAATAGTAAATAGCTGTGCATGTTTTTAAGTACTAGTATTAAAGTTCTAACGCTGGAGATTAAGTCTAGCGTTTGAAATGCAGTTTTGCACAGAATCTTTAACGTCAATAATGTTGTAATTAACATCTCCAGGGCTAAAATTTTTATTTTTTTTATGTGTAACATATTTGTTTTTCGTTCGTTTTTTTTATATTAATAAGGCCGTTAGTTTCCTTTTGTAAATGTAAATCTTTTGTTTATCCTTTCGGCGTTCGTTCGAGCTATCTGGTAAGGTGTGACCATAGTTTTTAGCAGATATCGCATGCTTAGCATAGACACACACAATTTTTTTTATTAGAATTTAAGTTGACCAGGCCAGAGTTCAAACTAACTATCTCCCACAATTTAGCTACGTCGAATCCAGTTTTAAAATATTTAAAAAGAAAACTGAATTGATATTCAGAAATGGATAATCATTAAATTCATTCATTTCATCAAAAGTTATTCTCATTTAAAATAGATAATTGCAAAGGAGATGTATATACAATGGATATTACCTCTAACTGTCATAATATGAAGGAGAACTGTTCTAGCGGATAAATGCGGAACTCTCCTGACACTTTTAAGACAGTTCTAACCAAGAACTGATTTGGTCATTGGTAATTTCTACCTAGATCTGATTTACACAGTTCAACCTGGAACTGATCCTGACAGTTCCACGGCTAAAAAAAATACGACTAGAACAGAACTGCGACCTGATTTCTCCACGAACGCATCACGATTGTTTTGAACATGTTTAAATTAAAGTTGGCTACTCTCAACACGAATACCAAGACCTCATCAAGACCGTAACACGACCATACTGCACTACGATCGCCAATAGCATTATTGTTTTAGAGATCGTAGTGCGACCACGGACTAGTGTGACGGGGCCCGGGTTATAATATAAATGTTTCTGAATATTACCAAATATTAAGGATTTGCCCTGAATGCAGTTGTGAACAAACATCGAAGTTTTAATTATTTCAATACAACACCTGTGATTACACTAAGTTTGACGTCACTTATAATACTTACAAAGTATTATAATGACAAACAAGACATCTTTTACTCATATTTAAGTTATCACCACCTTTTACCTGAAATAATGTGTACGAAAAAATAAACCTAAAAAAAGGGGTCCTGTTCGATTGTTTAGTTTTAAACTATTTTATTTCTTTATAAATGTACGCATTTTCGGCATTAAATAAATTGTAATGTCTGTTAGGAATCGAATTCATCATAATCATGAAATCATGAATCAGGTTAACCGTAAAAAAAAGGTAAACTCGAATAGTACAGCGCAACCAGAATGTCTCAACATTGTGACAGAAAGACTCAACCAATACCTTTATATCTCAACCATTTATATTTTTTAATTTTTCTGCTCAGAGTAGACTTGACCAAAAATATTTGGGCAATTTACAGACGCAGTTATCGTAAAGCCCCCAAAAAACACAAATAATTGACATATTTTCTTGCTAAGTCATTAATATCATAGCAGTTCTGTCGAATTTAAAGAATGTAAACATTATAATCCGTAGGAGAAAAGTGATTGTGACTTCAATTTAAAATATTTTAAACCAAGAAGAGACATATTAGTTACAATTATGATTTATCTATGGCATGACATTCTCCGATTTTACAAAAAAAACGCATTGATTTTCAGTAAATCGACGATATTTCGACCTACCCTGTGTTTATTTTCAATATTTTGAACCAGAAAAGCTCAACAGGAAGTGCCAGAATACTTTTTTCCGTCTCAACCATTTGGTTGAGATTAGATGGTTTACCAGGCGTGGTGGTGTAGTGGCTAGTGCATCGTATTTACGAACACAAAGGTTCCTGGTTCGATTCCCGTTGAGGGATGACAGTTTTAGGAACTGAATTTTAAGCTCTCCCTTGACACTATTTGAGAGCATGGTTTAGGAAACGATGATAGTCCGTCGGGAGAGCACGAGAAATGGCTGATCTTCTTTAAAAGAGAGAGCCATACATGTATCTCTTGCACGTAAAAGACACCCTTGTAGATTAAAAAAAAAGTAGGCTAATAACGCTACAAGGCAGAACTCGCACCCGCAAGGTGGAAAGGAATTGATATAAGTTGCAAAACTTGTTTCCCAATCCACTATACACCAATATTCTTAAACATTTCTGTGTTATTTGGTCTCATGTAGTAAGAATTGTCTTATTGGCAATCAAACTACATCTTATTTCAAAGTACTGACCCATGTTATACGAAATTATATTTAATGCTACCGTCTGCTTTTCAACATGTTAAACGACAGTGATAAAATGTTACTCACTGTAATACATTCGACTTTTTTTAATCCGGGTTTGATTGAGGTAGTATTAACGCCTTAATCGGGGACGAGCAAGGATTTATATACCTATAGTTTTTAGGCGAGTGAAGGTGTTGCAATCCCTGGTTAATTACCTCTACTTCTATATGGGAAGGTTAAATAGAAACGAAAGATACAACAGGGACATTCAAACTCTTAAGACGAAAATAAACTGGAGTAAATTAGGACGTTGTTGCCATGGTGACACGGTTGCTGATGTCTTTCAAAATTACAGAAGTCAGGTCATGGGACAAAGGATGACCCCAATACGCTCCCGTACTTTACATAATTTTTAAAATTTAGTCACAAATATGTATTTTATAGATTTGATGAAATGCAACTTTAGAAGTTTGCTATCGATACACAAGGAATTGTCATTGCATCAAAAAAATATGTTATGATTTGTTTTATTACAATGGGAGATAACCATTAGGCTTTTGCATACATTTAAAAATATCTTTTTTTGCAATTCGAGAAAGCACTTGTCGTTGACCGCATTTCAATGTACTATTGAATGATTAAAGGTTCACTTTTTATTTTGATAAAGTTGTGTAATATTATAGGCGGACGCGTCATGAATGAGCAAATTCATTGACAATATTAGATTTTTGTTATGGTTTAAATACATATCGAAGGACATATATCTTAAAGGTACGTTTTTTTTCAACACACGTTTGTTTTCTTTAACAGCATTATCAAGCACCAACAAAATGTAATGTCTACAAAATCCTTCATTACGAAAATGGACCGTTATTTTGTTCTTTATTAAGATATTATCCACGTCTAGACAATTATGAATGAATTTACAACTGACGAAATTCGAGGTTGAATTTGTATGGACGCAGGTAGAAAATTACTTATCTGACGTTTCTATCTAAATATATCAAGAAAAGGCTAATTACTTAAATTCATTTGCGCAAGCGTCTAAATTTTACACATATATGTGGGTTTTAACTAAAATAGACTTTAAAATACCTTATACTGCAACAGCCATGTTTGCTTTCAATATTTAAAAAAAACACGAATACAAAAACACCTTTTAACCTAGGTATGTTCACAGAGCGTTCTGGATTATGATGTACCTTCATCAGAAACTCTCAATTCAAACTTTTTGAAAAAAAATGTATACAATCATATCTTAATATTTTAGAAGCTTTAAGTCAAAACGTTACATAAACTAATAACCTGTAGGCTAACAGATGAGATTTCATTGGGACGTCTTAATGTAGTTATATATATCGAAGGTAATGGTTTAACCCTTGGTACGGTCATATTAAAGAATTGAAAACTGTTTCTTGTTCCATCTCTTCCCAACGCTGTTTGCTGTTTCTGTTGGCTTTCTGTTCGGTGTGAGCCAAGGCTCCATGTTTAATACCATACTTCGACTTATTATGGTTTCCCTTTGCAAATTATGACTTGGATGGAGAGTTATTTTACTGACACTCATTCAACATCTTCTAATTTACTCATTACTAAAAAATATACGGAACAAGCAAGCAAATCAAAATCCCGGCTATTCTTGATTTCTTATTAGAATGTTTTCGAACTTAGTATACCAATAGAAATTGCCACTGAACGTTAAAGAGCCATCCGTCTACCAAAGATTTGTATACAGAATAACCCCAAAAAATCAAAACATGCATTATAAATTATGTTGAGAAACGTTTAAGTAATTAACAAAATAAAAGAAAATTATATGGTCATATTTATAAAATATACTGTTTGCCAAAGTACGAATTATTCGAAATACTAAGGATTTTGTTATCCCTTATATTACCTTATCCGTATTGGCACAAAATTTTGGAATTTTGGTTACTCAGTGCTCTTCAACTTTTTATTTGTTTTGGCCTTCTAACTATTTTGATCTGAGTGTCACTAAGGAGTCATATGTAGACACGTCTGGTAGTTGCGTATCACGTTATTAGCCTGTTATCTTTGATATAACTATCAACTAACATAATCAACTCATTTATTTCATTTGTTTTAAATGTATAGTCTTTCGCTTTCTGTTTTTGTTTAAAATTAATTTGCATGACAAATTTAAAAGGACATAGACACTTGACGATTGAACGATTTTCAATGACATAAAGTTTTCAATATATTTACGTACATTTGTACATGAGGTTTTCAAAATCGGTAACATAAGTCTGAAGATTGTTATTAATGAGGCATTTCATTGAGACAGTTAATGGGTGTCTATTTAAAGTGATATTGTATTGAAAGATAAACAATAAATCTGACTAAAAAAAATAAACAACAAAATACAATGAACTAATTTTAACTGTATTGGAATATAAGTATATTTACTTGATTTTACAGTTTGTTTCTATAGTGTATAATGACAACACTGTCAAAGATAAGAGGAGGGCTGAACACTCACACACATGTTTTCTCCTCCACATTCTGTATTTGCCTGTCCCAAATCAGGAGCCTGAAGTTAAGTGGCTTTCGCTGGTTCTTGTCTGTCATATCAGTTTTCGTAAATTGTTTTGTATCAAATGAGACCATTAGCTTTCTCGCTGTTACATTTTACCTGTCGGGGCTTTTAATAGCCGGCTATACGTTATTGATTTTCCTGCTAGTCGAAGGCCTCGCGGTTACCCATATTTGTAGCCACTTCATTTGAATGTTACGGGACTCAATAGCAAGAATAAATGTATCCTATCTCTAAATTTTCGTATTTTAATGATTGCTTGCATTACTACATTAGGATCTGGATGGGAATCCCTTCATTTATGCTTTCCTTGATTGTTCTTAATTTTTTATTTATATATTTTGCTTATTATTCTTTATTCTATTATATTTTAGTAGCCCATTTTTATCAATTCTTTGTAATTCTATTTTTTTCTTTATTCTCTGTATTTGTTTATCTTTTATTTTACACATGTTAAGCATTATTCTATATTCGGTTTACCTCACCCGGACCCTCCTACATGTGCACCTCTAAGTGTTTCCAGTTTTGCACATATGTTGATATGTTAAAACTAGCTGCTGTATTTTAACATGTTATAATTATTACATTTTTGTAACCTACCTAATGGTAATTTGCAGATCATTATTCTAATTAACAGATGATCTGAAAGCTTATTCTTAGCACTGATTCGTTTATTGGAGACTGATGGATAATTAACCATGACAACGGGGCAGTTTTCTACTTATACATCTATGCACATGCATTGACCTCAAGAGAAAATGAAGAGTCCAAACACCATTTTCTTCAAAGTAAGTGTTGTTTTTTTAATTCAGTTGATGGTAGTCTTTAAAGAACATAAAATCAGGAAAACATCCCGTATACAGTTCAGAAAATTTGTGTTCATGCGTTGATAAAGTATTTGATTAAAGTAAAACAAGTGTTACAAATGTCGCACTTTAAACCAAAGCGACCTTGCACTCTTTCTATACGAAAATACTTTTTTTTATATTCCACGATCTTGAGAACAAAATTCTTTTAAATAAGCCTTTTAAAATGTTACAGGAATAATTTTTTGAAAGTTTTAGAATTATATACAGTGTCATTCTTCTACTTCGTACAAGACACACACGTTTTAAATGTAACAGCCGATTGCATCGAGTGAACAGATAAAGGTAATATTTTGGTTAGCTTGCTAGCTAGCTGGACCGTGAAGTCATTATAAGGTCAGTTAAGCTACCCTCTTTTAAGAGAAGACTAGTCCGACAGATAACCAATATATCAATCTGTAGGACAAGGCTACTTCGTAAGGAGGGTAGTACACCTTACCTTATAATGACTTCACGATTCAGCTATCAAGAAAGCTAACCAAAGATATCACCTTTACCTACACACTCAATACAATCGGCTGTAAAAAAAAATCTTCATTATATTGAATTGCGATATAGCACTTATGACTTTGAGGAGCTATAAGGTTTCCCTCAATATGTGAGCACTACACTACCAGGCCCATTTTCCTCTTTTATATTATGAATATTTCGACATAAAAATGTAAATCCTATACCCTCCTCAACAAGATAATATTATTTTAATCAAATTTTAGTTTTTTTTAGTCTTATTTCGTTATGCTTTAGGTGTACTTGCTGACGGTAACTATTTATTCAATATCTTCCTTTGAACTGGTTTGCCCAGAAACATCGCAATGGAGGTTTTCGGCACAGAGTCGGTGCTCCAAAAATCATGACAACTCACATTACTACTGTTTGTATGATGCAAACAACCTGAAATTTATAGAACAATGCAGAAAGAAGACTGATTTTCAAAGACCAGGTATACTCAAATCGACTAACCGGTATGGGCTTTGCTCATTGATGAAGGCCGTACGGTTATCTATAGTTTTTAATTTCAGTGTCATTTTGGTCCCTTGTGGAGAGTTATTAAAGTTATCTCATTGGCAATTATACCACATCTTTTTTTTGTAAGCTTAGTGTTCCAATATGAGAAACTCTTTGACAAAAACATTATAAAAGACATGTGGTGTAATTGGCAATAAGACAACTATCCAATAGAGACCAAAATGTCGTACAATTAGCAACTGTGGTTAGTTGTATGACCTTCAACAATGGGCAACATCCTTATATCATACAAGTAGTAAACCGTAATTTATAATACCTGACATTGTTTGTATAAGTAGTGCACCAAGAGAGTACCAGTATTCTTATCAACGGTTAATGTCTCTTTTGGTCTGTCTATGTGCATGTTGTATTTTATCGAATTACTCAAAAGAATAATCGATTTTGATATGCAAGAAGATACATTTTATGCACGTTAAGTTAAAACGAGCTCGTTATTTGGCAAAGTACCGGTAATGTTACTGATAACAACACTAAAAAGGTCGAACAAAAGATTATTTTTTTTTCATTTTTCACGTCATTGATGGAATATAAATATACCACGATAACAAACAACACAAACAAAGCAAAACAAACAAAACATGCTAGGAAAGTAAATTTAAACAACACTGCATTTCAAGTTTTAAGAAGAAATGCATTGCATGGAGGAACTGTGATACACGAAAAATCATAACTAAGCATTATTTATATATAATACAACCAATTGCAGAAAATTTCAGTACAATAGTTTCATGTTACAAGTTTGCGAATTAGGCAGTAGTAATTTGTAAGCCCACCAAAAATAATGACTGGTCAATTATTACTTTGTAAAAAGCTACACTCATCAAATTATTAAGGCAATTATGACTAACTTATGTTTTTGGTGTTCTTTGACAATATTTATATTTTTATACTGTCCAATCCTAAGGATAACTTTCATTATTTTACTGTAGGGTATAAATTCCTGTTGAGAGGATCGCTTGATGCGATTGAATGTGATATTGAATATTATCAGCCATTTAAATTTTGGGCAAATGTTAGCAGTGAATGTGTTTTGCGAAAGTCAGTATGTACAGAGGAGGGGCAGATAACCATCGACAGAGGTAATTCGACGAATGATAGGATATGCCGTTGCGATTATACCCAAGGCTACACTTTTATCAAAACTCCTGTGAATAAATGTTCTTGTATGCCATCCGCTGAAGATTGTTCGTGTCATAAAGGGCTGTGTCCCATCGACCATATTTTGACTCCAGGTATGACACATTTACATTCATTCATTTGGTGAAAACAATTAATATTTAAGAGTTGTCCGTATTTCTGATCCGTTTCAAAGGGCAATGTATAAAGAAGAAAATATGAGTTTTGGATTGAACCCGCTTAGTCGGGTTTGGGTTGCTACATCGCCCAAGCCTATTAGTTTAAGATTATTTAAATTCATCCGAAAATATTGTATTCACATTTATTAGATCGTAAAGTTATCATCTTATGATTTATATGTGCATACGGTCTACCTCGTTCAGACAATGCGTGAGATATTTGCCAATGGACGATAAACAACTAACAATCAATCAAGCATACCAATTGGAAATAAATCGCGAGGGCGTTTGCCTTTTTTGAAATACGTTGTTAGTTTGAATAATCAACTCGTACAACGTTTAATAGCAACGAACATTATCAATATAAAAGAGGGACAAAAGATACCAAAAAGACATTCAAACTCATAGATCGAGATCAAAAATAAAATCACAATGCGATTGATAAAAAGACGAACAGAAACCTAATAGAACATAAGACCCATCATAAAAAAAACTAAAGACTAAGCGACACGAACCCATAGAAAGACGGGGGTGATTCTAGGTGCTCCGGAAGGGTAGGTAGATCCTGCTCCACATATGGCACCCGTCGTGTTGCTCATGGTATTACAAACCCAGTAAAAACCGTTATACATAACTGGTTATATGAAAACCATTCAAAGGGCAATAATCACATTGTTAATCAGATATTCTCTTACAACTTATGATAAGGATGGTAATTTGACAAAAAAAACAACCAAGAAAAACATACACTTCTGTATACTCATGATGCAGTAGCTCTTAATTATGGTTTTGACAAATGCATACATGATGAATTTAAACCATAGCTGAAACAAAATAATGAGAAAGAAAGATTTGATGGCTTCCCGTTTTTCAAGCGATTATTACATTATTTGTATTTTACGTTGTAGATTATGGATGTGTCAAGCAAGAGGAATGGACTGGACATTATGTCTGCCCTACAATTAAGATAACAATGTGAGTAAAGACATAATTCGTTATAATTCGTGTAAGATTGTTAGTCTTTTGTGTCATAAATCTTATTGGTACATGTTTTTTTAAATTTTTTCCCCCAGAATAGTACACTTTTGTGTTAAAACAAAGGAGACAGGATTTCGTATGCTTTATAGAAAATATTTTTGAAAATGTTCCATAAATATGTTACTTATAATAAGCGCCGTCTGATTTATTAAAATAAAATTATTCCAACTAATAAAAAAGATGGCACAATTTAAATAACAAAAGTACTTGTTATAGACTACAACTGTCAATGTGATGTTCTGTTATTGTCCTGAACATATATGTAATATTTGCAACTGCACGTCTAGCAAACAACCCTCAACGCATTGATAACTTGTAGAACATCTTTTCATGTCTATATTGTAACAATATTTGACGTTCATACTTTATTTAAAGTTTTTACTGCAAGACACTTTAGTGAGTTTTAAAGCGATCAAACAATCCTTTGTATTATCTGAACATGGCGGCATTTGAATGACTTTATTAAGGTCTTTCCTTTTTTAAAAGGGAAATACCTTACTGTATTTCTTCTGTTTATTATTATTATTCTTCCGCCAAACTTTGACGAAGTTAGCCTCTGTAACCGTAAGACATGTCGCTTTCATGTTCGCACTTTGTATCGGTGTCATGAATACCTATCCCGAACTCACCCTGTGAGTCGTAAAATTTTGTCGGTCCGGAGTTATCCCTCAGAAACATAAAAACCTTGTTACCATTTAAACACCGTAACCGTAATAGGTACAAAGAAACCGAAGGATGAAATTTGTTCAGGACCAGACCCCGGTTATTCGTCACATTTGGATCGAAAGGATTCAACGACTCATTGGTAGGGTTATGCCCCTATGAAAATTAATCGGTGTCGGTTGGCCACCAAAACTCAGAAACCGTAAGTCGTAGACACCTAGGATCTTCACCATTCATCATCAATTCATGTGACTTTGAAAAATACATCAAGGTCAAATGTGTATGTTGACCTTGACCTTTGACCTAACACCTTGTTATGGGATAATCTCAGAAACCATTATACTTACAAAAGTTTTGAATAGTGGAAAATGTTTGGGTCATTAAGGTGAAGCTTTGTTACATTTTGACCGAAGAGATTTGACCTTTCTGTAAGGGGCATAACCCCTGATTTAGGTTTCTGAAAAGACAAAATCAGCTTTTACTATATAACCAAAGGTCCTAGACCCATGGGGTCTTCAGCAATGACATTGGGGACTAATGACCTGGACAAAGGGCACAAGGTCAAAGGTCAAGGTCATGTCCCAGATAGCGAATTATGTGTTTTTGACCTTATTTTAAGGATTTTTAGTGTGTTTTAAATGTTTTTAGGTTGACCTTGACCTTTGACCTTTCAACTTTTTAGTTGATATCTCAAAAACAGAAATAGTAAACAGTGAAAAATGTTTAGGTGACTGAGGCACAACTTTTTTACATTTTAACCGAAAGGATTTGACATATTCTAAAGGGGCATAACCCCAGTTAACGGTTTCTGAAAAGGTAAAATTAGCTTTAACTCTTGAACGAAAAGTCCTAGTCCCATGGGGTCTTTTACAGTGACATTGTGGACCAATAACCTTCACAAAGGTTATAAGGTCAAAAGTCAAGGTCATGTCCAAATTAACGAATTTGTTGTTTTTGTCATTTTTTAACGGTTTTGTGTGTGTTTGAGAGCTTTTCAATGCATTCTACGCCTATTGGAACATGTACTCTATATTTCGAAAAGGAAAGACCTATCAATTGTTCAAGAACACTTGACATTTTAATTTTTCCTGATATTATTCAGTCAAGTAAATCTAGTTTTAACTCTAAAGGTTTAAAGAAGAAGAGTGTTTTATTAGACCAACACCAGTTCCAACTTTTGACACACCAGGTAAGGTATTTCTTCTTCCTAAGTTTGCCGATTTTCACATTTCTAAAAATCTTTCAAAGATAAACTAAACAAAAAACATCATAATTTTAAGTATTTGTTAAAAAAACCTTGAATAATGGAAATGTGCGATGAATTGATATAATCGGATAATTCACGAAATGTTATTGCATATCACAGAGTCACATTCAAGAACGATTTTCAGCTTTGTATGTTTATTCAAATGGTTTCCTCGGAGGAGTTTCACAAAAACAAACTAACACATGGATTTCATATTTACCTGCAGGACTATTATGTTTTAAAACAAAACAGCTCTCTCTCTATATATTACTTGTTCCAAAAGTGTTATTCTGAAAGTGTCTTTGTCGACTAAACATTTTGGAAGCTAAGGATGTATAAAGGCTTGAAAACTTAAAAAGCTGTTTGATCAGCGGATGTCTTTATACTAGTCAATTGTGTATAATGATCGTATTTAACCAAACGAATATAACGAATAACACATGCAAAGGGTACGCATGCAAATGCCTTTGCTACATTTACTACAATGAAAGTTTTTCAAACTAGTGTCACTTCACTAAACACAAGCATGTTTTACTAAAGTATATAAACAATCAAAATTTATCTACAGAAAAAAGGGAAATTACTCATAAATTTATTTATGTTGATATAGATATATTACCCACATGAACAATAATCAACTAAAAAATGGTGGGAGGGTCAATAAGCATAATACTGCTAAATAAAGGAATTGGTGGCCATAAACCATTTTAGATGCAAATCCATTTAGACATGTTATCCATTTTAATAAATTTCCTGTTTACAAAACTTTGAATTTTTGGAAAAACTAAGGGTTTTCTTATTCCAGACATAGATTACCTAAGCCAACTTTGGCACATCTCTTTGGAAATTTTGGTCCTCAATGCTTTTCAACTTTGTACTTATATTTTGATCGGAGCGTCACTGATAAGTCTTGTGTAGACGAAACGCGCATCTGGCGTATCAAAATATAATCTTGGTACCTTCGATAACTATTAACACCACTAGGTCGATGCCACTGCTGTTGGACGTTTCGTCACCGAAGGTTTCACCAGCCCAGAAGTCATCACTTCGGTGTTAACATGAGTATTCATTACATAATCATTTTGATAAATTTCCTGTTTACAAAACTTTTGAAAAACTAACTTAAAGTTGATTTTTTTAATCCAGGCATATATTGCCTTTGCCGTATTTGGCACTTCTTTTTGGAATGTTTGGTCCTCAATGCTCTTCAACTTTGTTCTTGTTTGGCTTAAAACTATTTTGATCTGAGCGTCCCTGATGAGTCTTGTGTTGACGAAACGCGCGTCTGGCGTATCAAATGTTAATCCTGGTACCTTTGATAACTATTGAAAGTAGTTTTAGCAGGCGTGTATTAGTCCTGGTGTATGAACTTTTTTATATTCACCCAACGACAATGATATCCCATTTTAGTGAACGCCCATCATTTGAGAATCTTCAGAAAACAGGGGTGGGGCAGGAGTAAATTGCTATCATGATTATCTATTCATTTCAATCTGTTGCCATAATTTGCGCTGTACATATATTAATGTCTGTGAATGTTAAATGACTATATAGATTTTAACATATTGTTTTTTTCAAGGACCTGATATATCAAATATAATTCGAGCTGAAAAAGCAATACCTGCTAATGTGTGGATAGCAGTTATTGTCGTTGCAGGTAAGATTAATGTCAATACCAAGATAACTAGCAACGTAAACATCATTATAAATTGTTTAATTTCAATCACGATGATAGCTGCATTATATGGCTACATGTATAAATACCTATATAAAATAAGAAGATGTTGTATGATACCAAATGGCACAGAAATAATTAACACTATATTTTATAAGTCACCATACGGCTTCAACAATGAATTAAACTCATATTAAAAACTCTGTAATAAGTCAATCATAAATCATAAATCAGGCCGTTAGTTTTCTCGTTTGATTTGTTTTAAATTTGTCATTTCGGGGTCTTTTACAGCTAAATATGCGGTAACAGTTTTTCTCATTAGCTTGTACCAAGTCACTAATATGACAGTTATTTCTATTCGTTTAATGAGTTTTAGCTTTTGATTTTGCCATTTGATAAGGGACTAGTTGATTTAAGTTTTCCTTGGAGTTTGGTACTTTTGGTATTTTACTTATTAATAAACAATTTATACATCACTTAATAATTGATTAGCGTTCAGAGGCCTTTACCAGATCTACTGACACATGGAGCGTTCAAAACGCAGTCATTAAACACCAATAGGTATATAAGACGTGAACTTGAATACATGAAAAGATATAAGACGAAAAGGATTTAAAAAAGAATAACTGATACGCTAGAAAGGTTAACTTTGCTTGAGTGAACAGTAACCTATCAAGTAATATCGGAAATTTTAAATAGTTATGTTATAAATTTTGTGACATTCAAACCTGACTTTTTCGATATGTTTCAGGAGGTATAGCGGTATTAATTGGTTTGAAATGTTTGCCTAAATGCTATAGTAAGTAATAAAGCTATAATTAACATGTATTTTGGCATTCTGTTTAAAGCTAGAAAACATATACATGTATTTATAGATGCATTGGTACGTGATGTAAAACACCCTTGATACAAACAAAAACTGAATAAAATGATTCGTAATACGCAGCTTGATACTACTGCAGAGGTGAACCCTGCACAGTTGAGGTTAAGTATGTACACAACAATCAAGCTATAATTCATTTTGTATGAAATAAAAAGATATTGAATTTTGGGCCCTGTGGATCTGAATGTAAAATATTTCGATAACTTTGGCCCAAAAACCCAAATTTTAATACATGGTTAGATTCAGCATGCCACAGAACCCCAAACATACAAATTATTTTTTAGACAGTTTGGATCCTACAAACTTGAAAAAATGGGCCAAAAATAAAAAAAAAAATTGAACACAAGCCATGTTTGGATTCAGCCTACCAAAGAACCTCAAGAAAAAATGTTCAATTTTGGACCCTGCGGGCCAATTTAAAACCGGACCCCAAAAAATTGGTCAAGAAGTAATTTATAAAAAGATATTAGAAAAGTAGGTTTTTTTATCCCTTTTTGTCCCATCCTATTTCGATCTGAGTCATAGATGTACGTATTTAGTGATGAAGTGTAATTTTCGTCTGTTTATTTATCATTCTACATCAGAAATTTATTGCATAAACAGTGAAAATGGTATTTTAGGATCCTCACTTTACATACACTGATTAAATTCGCGGATTTTACTTAATGCGAGTCATTACAGACAGATCGCTAAAAATCATGAATTATTACAATTTGGTCAGTTTTATGACGAATTTAAGAAATGTTATGATTTATTACGATAAGATTACGATACAAAATATATAAACGTTTTAACAGAAAGATGATTAGTTTATTACGTGCAGATAGCATACACAATTGCAAACTGTTGAGAGTCTGAAAAGACCATATGTTGTGCTCGACCAGTAAAGTTAACATTATCTCGACATTACTTAACTGTACTTGACTTTTGTCTCGACTTTATCTAATACGTCTGATTCAGTACTTGATGATCTAGGTGTAGCCTGAAATGGTCTCGACCAAGTCTCGACAAATCTCTACCTGTCTCGACTAAGTCTTGGTCTGAAAATTTAATCTTGTCTAGTCATTATCAGCCCATCTAACTAAATTCGATATTAATCTTACAAGTTCTAGGTTATTTGGTTGTTTGGTTCATTACTGTGAAATTAGAAAATTTAATAATAGTTGAAAATGTTTTGAGAAAATACAGGTAGTGATTTTTAATTATTTTTGTGACTTTTTTAAATCAATTTATTTGTTTTACATGAGCTGATCATGATTAAGACTAATGATCAGATCAACTCGATGTTCCCGGTTGTCAAAATAACATCGACTATTCGTAATTAAATTCTTGATCGGCACTGTTTACAACTTCGACCCGACTGCTAGACGACCTATTCCCGACCATTCACGATTCCTTAACGACTCAGTCACGCCTCAAACCTCACCACTAATTGCATACATATTCGATAATTCCGACCAATTCACTATCTCTACACGATCTTTTTTCGACTAGCTAGACCAAATCAACTATACTCGATCTCATTCTGATCTTGACCAGACCAAATCGACCTCTTCGAATATCTACATGGAACTGAAGCAGTTGGATTAGTGGACAAGGTGGTAAGAGCTCAGAGACAGATTGATAGCTGTGACGGAGCTTTAAGTGAGCGTAAAAGACGAACAAAAATGCGTAAACAGCAACGGGCGTCGAGAAATCTAGGCGAGGCAGTGGCCGATACGGCGAACACTTTGTAAGAAGTATGAAGTAAAATCACAAAAATTTACTCCAAGGAAAAAATCAAAATAGAAAGTCAGATCGATGACGACCTTGGTCGACCATCCCGAACATTCTTGTCGATTGATCCAGACCAGTCTTCCGATCGCTTAATCGGTCTTGATCGTGATTGATAGACTTGGTCTGATCGGCAATGTGAACCTAGGTTTAAAACTAAATTTGAAGGTCAAGACTAGTCGAGACAGGTAGAAACTGTTTTAGACTGAGTCGAAACTGATCATAAATGGTCGAAACCATATCAGACTACGCTAAGATCATCAAATACTGAAAAAGACTTAATATGTAAAGCCGCGACCAAAGTCGAGTACTGTTAAGTACCGTTGAGATAATATCGAGACTAGTAGACTAAACTATGTCCAGACGTTATTGGTCGAGTATAATATATGGTCTTTTCAGACTCTGAGCAGTTTGTATTTATTATGCTGTTGTAAGAGGCAATGAACGTCTTAGTTAATGCCCTTTAAATTACAGCTATCAAACTCATGTTTATCATAAAATAGATGATTATTTAAAAGCAATAATTGACAGGGTTGCAATCAGAAATCATTAGGAAAGATGAGATAAATATAAGACTTAAAGAACAGGAAGAAGGTGTGAAAGATTACGTTGATGAACAAATGAAACACAATTTAGTAGAATATATGCAAGGTAAGTAAAATAAGTTTTACTATAAAAAAGAAACATATCCTAACAAGTAACTGTTGTAGAGGATGTTGATGATGTAGCAGGAAGAATAGGAAAAAGAGAAGGAGAAAGAGGAGGAGGAGGGGAGAAGAGAAGGAGGAGGTGGAGGTGGAGGAGGAATTATGGTTTTTCATCAAGAATTATTGTTTCTTAAGTGTATAATCGTCTGTTCAAGAAAAATTGAGACACCAGCAAAAGCCAACTTAATAAACAGATAATAAAAATACGATAGATTATATTATATGACTTTGATCAATTATATTTATTATGCATTAACGCTGGGCATTTATATAATGTAGAGCTTTGATCATAATCGAGGGGTAAAATTGATTCAGAATTAATATTCCAGTAGTGTGTTGCGTTTTAAGAATTACATCATACAGACTTGTTTACATGCAACCATGTGTTAAAGGACGAGAAAAAATGAACAACAAAATCAATTCGTAGGTCCTTCAATATTGAGCTGTGTTAATTTGAACTACCGCCTGAAAACTAACTCATAATTTTGAGGTTATGTAACAGACTCATGCCTTCATTTAACCTTACAGCAGGCAACATACAAACAGCCAAAGGTGTTCCCTACCTGGAAATAGCATTGCATTCTTGTAACACGAAGCATCGGATTGTTTTACTGTAATTTATCCGGGAATTGTTGAAAATTTATTTATATCCAAAAAAGCTAAATGGACGCACAACTTTAGGAATGGATTAACTGCCGATCTGAAGTGAATCCTTTTTATAAAACATGACGTTATATAGTTGGATTATTAAGCCTATGTAACAATACATCATGTACATGATAAACTGTAGAAATATATTGGCGGATTACTCGTATAGAAGAATTGACATTGAATTGATTTACACGTACAGCATATGAAATAAGTTAGATGCATGTACAAGTACATAGAGATTTATGATCAGTCATATTAATTTTTAATTGATGTTTTATTTAGATTACATAAAAAGTAAAGAAAAAGATGTCAATGAAAAGATTCCTCCAAAAATTCAAGGTATTTGAAGTAAATGAATAATGAAAAATACTTATTTGATTTCCTCTTAAAAGTGGTACATTTAGGATCACTATTTACAAGACTGGGTCGATGCCACTGCTGATGGTGGTTTCGTCCCGAGGGAATCATCAGCCAAATAGTCAGCTCTTCATTGTTCCATGTTGTTGACATGAATATCATCTCTATATGCCATTGTGTGCTTCTATGTTACATATTTGATCGTTTTAGTGATTAAGATTATAACACGATGTTGACATAAAACCAGGTACAATCAACCATGTTCTACATAAGAAAATGCCTGTACCAAGTCAGAAATATGACAGTTGTTATCCATTCGTTTATTGAACGTGTGTTACCTTTTGATTTTGCCATTTGATTAGGGATTTTCCGTTTTGAATTTTCTTCAGTGTGCAGTATTTTTGTGAATTTACTTTTTATATGTTTTTTTTTAATAAATTTAATGTTTGCAAAATTATGATCTGTTCAAAATACTAAGGATGTTCTTACCTCAGGCACATATAACATAAATAAAGGCAACAGTAATATACCGCTGTTCAAACTCATAAATCCATGGACAAAAAACAAAATCGGGGTAACAAACTAAAACTGACGGAAACGCATAAATATAAGAGGAGAACAACAACACAACACTACAATGTAACTAACACACACAGAAACGGACCAAGCATCAGAAAAAATCCCACGAGAATAACAAATATAACATCAAAACCAAATACATGAATTTGGGATAGACAAGTCGTATTTGGCACAACGTTGTTTGGCTTTCTAACTCTTTTGGTCCGATCGTCGCTGATGAGTCTTATGTAAACTAAACGCACGTCTACCGTATCAAATTATAAGCCTGGCACCGTTGATAACTATTTACAACATATATACGTTTTGGTTTCAAAGTTCACAAGATTTAAGTTCAAATAAAGGCAACAGTAGTATACCGCTGTTCGAAACTCATAAATCGATTGAGAAAAAACAAATCCGGGTTACAAACTAAAATTGAGGGAAACACATAAAATTTAAGAGGAGAACAACGACACTACAGAAGCACACCATTAAAATGTAACCCACATAGAAACGAACTATAATATAACAATGGCCATTTTCCTGACTTGGTACAGGACATTTTAATAACAAAAAATGGTAGGTTGAACCCGCTTTTAAATACAAAACGTGAGTAGAAATAATAATTCAAAAAAATAATGGATAATACTTTACTGCGTTGTAAAACGTGTGTTTGATCCATTTGTCATTTTGAACAGTAAAATATGTTTAAAAATTAAAATAACAAAAATACCAATTTTCAAGGGATATTCAAAACGGCCATTATAAAAGGCAAAATCAAAGCTCAAACACATCAAACAAATTGAAAACAACTGTGATATTCCTGACTTGGTACAGGCATTCCCTAATGTATGAATTGGTGGATTAAACCTAGTTCATAGACAGCTAAACCTCTCCTATGACTGTCGCAAACTATACCTACATTTGTACAGTTGACAATGCGGGTCGTTAAAATATGTCACTACTAAAGAGCTAAGTTAGGCTCCTCAATCAGCGAATTTTCTGATTCTACAATATAACATCATTTAAACGGCGGTTGCATATGAATCATGTACATGTATCTACACGATGGTAAAAAGTAAAATCACAAAAAAAATACCAAACTCTAAGGAAAATAAAATTTCCTTATTAAATTGAAAAATCCAAAGCTCAAACACATTACACGAATGGATAACAACTGTTATATTCCTCACTTGGCATTTTCTTCTGTAGACATGCAATATTCAAGAGCTTGGTTTTCCTATCATATTCTTGTGAGGATTGCTGCTACTAAACAAACAAGATACTTTAACGCAAATACAGTTGGGGTATCATTATGATAATCTTTAATAAAGATGTTTTTGGATATTTTCAAATTCGGGCAGTTTCTTTATTTTTTAGGATTGCTAGCTGAATTTGAAATATTCATGTGTGAAAAGTAAAATCACAAAAATACTGAACTTAGAGGAAGATCAGTTGGGAAAGTCCATTATCACATGGCAAATTCAAATAACAAAACGCATCAAAAACGAATGGTCAAGAACTGTCATATTCCTGACTTGGTACAGGCATTTTCAAATGTAGAAAATGGTGGATTAAACCTGGTTCTATAGCGCTAACCCTCTCACTTTAATGACAGTCTCATCAATTTCCGATATTTTTACATTGATGCGTTAAATAAACAGACACAATAAATACAATAGTCAAAATATGGGTACAGCAACACTACGGGTGCCATATGTTGAGCAAGACTTGCTTGCCCATCCGGAGCAAACGATGTCATGTCCAGTTTTGACGGAGTTCGTGTCGCTGTGTCTTAATTCAGAGTTCAATTTATTTCGTCGTACTTTAGTAATTTTTGTGTTCAACTTTTTAGATTTTAATGTTTCTTTGGAAATGTTCGCTTCTTTGTATTTTAGATGGATTCTATTTATCTTTTATGATTTTAAATCTGATGTCTAACATGTCGTCATCACTTCCAATCCTATTATCATGGGTCATAACAAATCGTGATTTATTTTTTCTACCAAGGTCAAACTTCATATTCTACTGACCATGCTGACAGCCTGTTTTGTGACCCGGTATCGAAGTCTTTTCATTTTAAAATAGTGTTAGACGACATATGTTGTGTCAGTAAAAACACTTTTTCCAGGCCCCAATCCTTGAGTGTACACGTACAATAGTGCATTCGGGATTGAAATCGTGTCGACTTTCCCGAAATTGTTTTTGTTCCATTTGAGCGAGAGGTCATGTGTGTGTTTTTCCTGCGCATATACATTTTTGTAGTATGTATTTTGCATTCGGTATCTTAAAAATGTGAATACAATTTAATAAAAATTGGACTTAAGCTGTACTTCATTATATAGCTATAATATGCATAGTGTAATATGTGTTCAGGTGAACTTCAAAGCATGGATTAATGGTCTTCTTTCTTGCCTGTATTTTTAAGTTTAGGAATGATTACTGTATATTGCTGATTGTTTTTTTCCATGTCCATGATTATGCTTTCTCTGAGTAAGGATTGGATTTTGTGATATCATTTGCACTCCTAATTTATTAAATTGCTATTAACATATGTTTTAATCCACGTTTAAACATCATTATGTGATACAGTGACCAATACGTACCTTTTTATCTAATCAAGTACAAACTTATTGCACTCGTTGGGCCTTTTGATTATGGCTTCCCCATCTATATTATTTCACAGTTTATAAAAAAAACTGTAATACATAAAATACTATGGATGTATGTTTTGGCTACATGCCAATTTTGAAGCACTGAGAATAAATAGACAATGTATATCTATTTTCTAAAGTTCATTTTAATATTCAAATATTTCAGAGAAATATGATCAACATATCGAAGAATGGAAAAATGACAACGACAAGTTCATTATAACTGAGGTAACTGATTATATAGATGATCATCTCAGGACAGACAATTGCGTTCTTGTTATTGGTCGTCAAGGGAGTGGAAAGTCCTCCATAATTCGTCATATTGCTCTGCAATTATGCATGGACGAAACTTTTGATATCATTCCGATAGTATTGAGTCCAAATAATATACTTGATTACCACGATGAAAACCGAAAACAAATCTTCGTTATTGATGATTTCTGTGGAAAATTAGTAATTAATGCTCAGAATGTAGACGTGTGGTCTACTCAAATCGATGATGTTTTGAATTTAATCAAATCGGATAAAGACAGGCAAACCGAAAGACAAGGATTTGTCAAATTTCTTTTTTCAACAAATGAAGATATTTTTAATGACGAAGTCTTCACAACTCGCCTTAAAGAGTTGACACCGTATTGTTGCAAACTCTCAGAGAAACCTTTAAAGACAGCGAAAAATTACGAATGATTAAGAAATATATACCAACCGAGGAAGCAAATACGAAAGAGACAATAATATCAGATGAAGTATATTTTCCTCTGCTTTGCAAAATATCAGAAGGTAAAACGGCCGATCAGATAGTTAAGCTGTTCGCAAATTTAGACGATTTCCTTAAAAAAGATTTACTAGCACTTAAAGATACCAGTGTAATACATTTCTGTATTATCACACTATGCGCCTTATTTGAAAACTGTTTTAACGAAAACATGTTAAACGAAAATTTTACATTTGCAACAAATAAGGAGGAAAAGGCTTTCAACGAAATTTGTGCTGAATTCAATTTAGGTCTTCATAAAGATTCAAATAGAATGCGTCTAAAAGAACAACTAAAATCAGTTGGAGGTACATATGTTACCAAAACAGAGGATCAATATAGTCTTATCCATAGCAAAGTCTTCCAAGTTGCAGAGCTTGTTTGTGCACAAACATTCGTTAATTGTTTTATCAAATTTGCACCTAGCTCATTTATTGCTGCAAGATACCACTTTCAAAAGACGAACATTGGAAAACACAATAGTGTAGTGTTGATAAAGGAAGAAGACACCGAAAAAAGATATTTCAATAGATTGATACAAGATTTAGAAGAAGGTGTGACTTACAGCACGTTTCATAATGCTCAAATATCTAATATATTATACAGGGAAAAGTTTTGTTCTTACTGCAAAAAGAGAAAAGAGAAATTTGCAGCATTACTTCTCCAAAAAAAAGAAGGTAACATATCCCCACGATTAAATGAAAAAAGTTCCTCTGATGACCACCCTGACTATGAGGACTATTTAGATTTTAAAGAACAGTATCACTTTATGGATCACAAAATGCGAAAACCACTTATTGAGTCAGCATGGGAGGGACACAGTGACATTGTTAAATTGCTGCTCGAAATGGAATGTGACGTTGATGAAACCGATAAATTTGGAAGAACTGCTTTGTTTGTTGCTAGTTATCGCAACAAAGGTGAGGTTTCTAAAACATTAATAGAAAGTGGCGCTCAGCATGACTTATGTGATAAGAAAGGACAATCTTCGTTATTCGTTGCCGCTAAACACGGTTACTACGATATTGTAAAGATTCTTTTAAAACAGAAAGCTAGTACGGAACTTTGTGATTCAAATGGACAAACAGCGCTCATGGTAGCATCCACATCTGGCAATAAAGACGTTGTAGAAGCATTGTTAAAAGCAAGAGCTGATATCTCAAAATGTGACATTGTTGGTAGGTCCTCTCTCTTTTTAGCTAGTTTAAGTGGACGAAAGGATGTGATAAATGTCCTGATAAGAAATAAAGCAGACGTCAATCAATGCAACAAAAAAGGGTTATCGCCCCTGTCGGTTGCTTGCATGAAAGATAATTCACATCTGTTAGACATTCTTATTAAAGCAGGAGCCGACATATCAAAAGGAGATGGCGATGGAAGATCTCCATTATTTATTGCATGTGAAGGAGGATTTGACAATATAGTAGATATCTTGATCAATAAAGGTGCAAACGTAATGCAATGTGACTGGGAGAACAAATCGCCTTTGTTGATAGCCTGTGAAAAAGGTCATTTGAAAATTGTTCAGTCTTTGATAAAAAGTAACTCTAGCATGATTAATCTTTGTGATGAAGATGGTAGATCGCCATTGTTTGTTGCCTGTCAGAAGAGAAGAACTGAAATTGCGGGAATATTACTTGAAAACGGGGCAAATCTAAATAGTTTCGACAATAAAAGTCGTTCCCCATTTTATGCTGCTTGTCGATCTGGAGACCTTGCAATTGTCAATCTTTTACACACTAAAGGGGCTAAACTTAATAACTGTAACACATGGGGTAGTTCACCTTTATTTGTTGCTAGCAGAGAAGGTCATTTTGATATCGTTATATATTTGATTAATCTAAAATGCGATGTTGCAAAAGCTGATTCAAATGGGAAGACACCGTTGATAGTCGCATGTGAAGAAGGGAACGTCGGAATAGCGAGGATCTTGATAGAATCTGGAGCTGACGTTAACCGCTGTGATAACGAACAAAGATCTTCTTTACACGTAGCAAGTTTTTGTGGACACACCGATATTGTAAAATTGCTTATCATGAATTTAGCGGATCAAACTCTTCGTGATATCGATGAACACACGCCTTTGGAAATAGCACACAAAAAGAAATTCGCTGACATCGTTGAACTTTTAACTTCAAATGAACTATCGCTAAACACTTAACACTAATGTCGTTCATTATATTATAAGAATTTCAAACAAGTTTTTGTGAGATTTGTAGTTTTATTAGTTGAAATAATTAGCGGATAACGTCACGGTATATCACCCACATTGCACCGGTACCCAAATTGCCCTTTTCAACATAAACAGCTGATAAATTCTAAAAAGTTTTCTTTGAGACTAAATAATTTGTATTTTGATTATTTGACATTGTGTACACAAGTCTTACAAAATAGGTGAATATAATCAAATGTACACTGAACGTTCAGTTTATATCAACAGATGAAGTTTTCACTTGAAAAGAAAAATGTACGAAAACGCCGCCATGCGACGTTCACATTATTTGTCTGTTTGTCTTTTTATTTTTAGCCATGTCGTTTTCAGTTTATTTTTGATCTATGAGATTGACTTCCCTCTGGCACCTTTCGTCCTTCTTTCACAAATAATCATCTTTAAAAATGAAAAAAAAAACATATGCTACAAGCATCCATTTAAAAAAAAAATGAACAGCGAACATGTACTTATGTCCAATCGTTCTAAATATTTGAAAAAATAAAACAAAACATCTGTTATTCGACTTTAAATGAAGTGAATTTCAGCATAGATTCAATTTGGGAACTCCTCATTAAGGAATTTTGGATAGTTTGGATGTTGATTTCAACCAATTATTCTAGGACTCAATATTGATTAAAAATCAATTTGGTGTTCCTATATCATAACGAAGGATACGGCTACAAAATAAACACAGAATGGAAATTTTTGTCTTGATCATAAGAAAACGTAAGTGAAACAACTGTTAAAATAGGTGCAATGTGGTTACCTTCACGTTGAACGTCAATGTTTTATTGAATTAAACAAACTGTGTAATACATAATGTGTATATCATATGTGTGTAATATAATACTTGTTTTAACATCTATAAGAAAAATATACGGGACCATCAGCATTCTACAAAATGAAATCACTGCATTGCAGAAATAGTGATTAGATACATTAAATAAAATTGAGAATGGAAATGGGGAATGTGTCAAAGAGACAAAAACACGACCAAAGGGCAGATAACAACCCAAGAAAAACCAATTGGTCTTCAATGCAATTTAGAATAGATGTATTTATTTCCGATGAATCGACCCTATTAGTGAATCAATATTAAAGCCTAATTATGCAATCTTTGATGACCTGACAACAATAAAGTAACTATATCCATTCTTAGTTAGTCTGTTGAAAGGTTTTGTTAGCTTTTGAGGTGAAAACCGACATTTTTTGTGCGTTGTAAAGAATATTACCATAACAAATCGAATTTGAAATACCTGAACGTATAAGATGTCTGCATGTTGAATTATATTTACGAATGGAAATCTATGTTGCTTACTTTTATGGTTAAATGAAATGATGAATAAAGTTAATCAAATTCTTGAACCAATGCATGCCTATATCTGTGCACGATTTTATGAAATATTTGTTTGCATAAATGTTCGTATGATCGTTAAAAAATATTTCAATCGGTAAGTGTTAAGGTGAAAATATGGCAGCTTATTAAAGGTCGTATTTTGAGGTCAAAGTTTAACAATTGTCACCCGTTTATTTACAACCAATGGGTCGATGCCACTGCTGGTTGGGCTTTTTTCCCCGAGGGTACCTCAGCCCAGTAGTCAGGACTTTTTTGTGCTGACATGAATTATCATTGATATGCTTATGTTTTTAGCTATTATTATTGTGTTTCTTTGTCAATTATGTTCTCCTGTTTATTTATATTGTAGTCCTGTAATGTTGTGTTGTCATTTTAATGTTATATTTCACATGGCCATAAAAGAGGGAGGTTTGGCATGCCACAAAACCAGGTTCAATCCACCATTTTTCCTTTGAAATGTCCTGTACCAAGTCAGGAATATGGTCATTGTTATATTATAATTCGTTTCTGTGTGTTTTACATTTTAACATTGTGTTTTCGTTGTGTCGTTTGTTTTCTCTTATTTTTGTGTGTAAATTCACATTACTATAAGACGTGTCACGGTACTTATCTATCCCAAATTCATGTATTTGGTTTTGATTTTATATTTGTTATTCTCATAGGATTTTGTCTAAGGCTTAGTCCGTTTCTGTGTGTGTTACATTTTAATGTTGTGTTGTTGTTCTTCTCTTATATTTAATGCATTTCCCTCAGTTTTAGTTTGTTAGCCCGATTTTGTTTTTGTCCATGGATTTTTGAGTTTTGAACAGCGGTATACTACTGTTGCCTTTATTTATAAATTAACTGTTTACAAAATTTGGAATTTTTTTTTTTAAATATTAAGGCTTTTCTACCTCAGGCATAGATTTCCTTAGCTGTATTTTGCAAAACTTTTAGGAATTCTTGTCCTCAATGCTCTTCAACTTAGTACTTAATTTGGCCTTTCACTTTTTGGGATTCAAGCGTCACTGATGAGTCTTTTGAAGACGAAACGCGCGTCTGGCGTATAGACAAATTTAGTCCTGGTATCTATGACGAGTTTATTGTAAACAATAAACAAAGAAGCATGGATATTCAGGTAAGCACGTGTATAACAAGTACAATAAAATATAGTTTATCTTGATGAAGGAGTGATGTTAATGTTAGGTTTTCCATTCCCACTTGAGTATTGCGATCACCAGATTTTTACGAGAAAGGTCACGATGCATACGGAAAACATGCCGGCAAATTGTTTGATGGAAGCAAGCAATTAAAAAAATAACCTTTTTACCAAATTCGGACAATTATAAAATTTTCCTGTGAAAGTGAAGTGCATAAGTAATATAATAAAAACTAGCTATTTAGTTATAAAAAGCATAATTATACATTATTTGATTTTTAATTTGAAGTTTAATATAAGTTTTTAAAGGTTATCTAAATCTCCAAACAATATGCAACATTTATAGACCTTGCTAAGTTTTTTTCAATACAAATGCATATCTATAAGTTTGCATACGTTTCTCTTTGTAAAAGGTATTTAAATCTTTGTTATCGAATCCGTGTTTAAATCCATCAAAATGTAATATATTTTTCGAAATTACATATCGATTATACTTTAACACAAGAAACTAAAGTTCATCGCTATTTTTATTTCGGTTGGTTAAAGTACAAGTAGTATCCCGTTGAAATGTTTCACCTTTTTAATTGTTATTTGATACAAAAGTTCTTATTTTTTAAACGATCTTAAATCTGTTCTCTTATTATCAATATCAGTAAGGGGGCTGCATCCCAATACTTTAATGGTGAACTAACATGTTTAAGTTATGCTTAACTTAGTGAATAATACTTAGTATAATGATAGCAATATTTCTTCAAATTTAAGCGAGTACCTGAGTTTTTGTTGGAATAGAACTTCTTGGAATACGTTGAACTGATGCTTAATTTAGACGATAATGTATCAATTTTAGATAATCCTAATGAAATACTACTTGCCACAGTTCATAGAAAAAAATCGAATTATCACGTCACATGTTGTTTGTTCAAACTCTGTTTAGCATGTTTCGATAGTTCTACCTTATTTAAGTCAATGTTAAACGCAGATCCTGCTGTTGAGTTTCCTTTTGAAGGTTTATTTGGATGATGGAAATGTTCGATACTTTAAATCTGTAATTATATAAAGATACCAAATAATCTGGGAAAGCTTATATTGAAATACTTCTATGAATATGTACAATCTTGAAGTTGGTTAAATACTGATATATGATCTAAATTTTTAAGAAGATAGTAAAACCAGCAGAAAGTCTTACTTTTAAATTGCAAAAAATCAAACATAATAGTTACTTATAACACGGGAATTTCAGAATAGAAAAATGTGGTATGATTGCCGATGAGACAGCTCTTCACCAAAGAACAAATAATGGAAACAAAGTCACATGCCACTCTAAAAAAGGCACACGCCATACTCCATTGCTAACTATAAAGTAACACAAAACGACAAATGTAAAATCTTCAAACAATACATTAGTTATTTGATTAATCTACAAAACATAAATGTTTGTTTGATTAAGTAAAGCCATTTCAATTGTTTGTATGGTTTATCGTTCTATGTTATAATGTTACACTAGGACTTCAGGTAAGGATGAATGTTGGTGCTTGTTAAAAGTCGTTGTATTTGTTTGCACCTGTCCTAAGTCAGGAATCTGCTGTTCAGTGGTTGTTGTTTGTTAATGCGGGTCAAAAATGTTTCGTGTTTATCTCCTTTTTATAAATTAGACAGTTGTATTTCCTGTTTAAATATTTTTACACTAGCCATTTTAGGGCCTTTAATAGAGTGCTGTTCTGTGTGAGTTCAGGCACCGTGTTGCAGGCCATACATTGCCCTATAATGGTTAAATTTTGACGCATCAAGACTTGGATAGATAGTTATCTCCTTGGCACTAATAACAAATCCTATTTTTTCTATTCTTTATAACAAGCTACTAAATGAGACGGGCACATACACAATGTGAGGGGATTTATCAGTTAAGAGGGTGTCCGTCACTTAATCTGGAGCAGTGATGTAAAAAGAACAACACCAGACGAATATTGGAGAAACAATAAATGAACACAAAATGATAATTATCGGTAATTTGTACATTTTTCCTTTGATGTGTACTCGCTGATAATGTCAGTATCAGTGGACTGGCCGCGATATAAAAATTATTGGGTTAGTACGCAAATGACATGTGCGAATGCAACGCGTAAGGATCTTCTTTTCCCTTTCATTCACAAAATTGCGCATGATTTTTATCGCAGAAACGCACAAGATTTTTGAAACACTTGAAATTGATTATAACTTTCACAAAGTTAGTTTAGCCTTTTTTGTTGTGAAAATGTGAACAGAAAATGCTCGAAAAAGCCGACAGACTTAAAAAAAAATGCGTTATTTAGAATTGATATATGAAGTACAACTATCACATCGTCCATGGTGTTTCCAATCCGAGTTTTTATTCATACAATACCAATACATAGCCTGGTGCCGTGCCTAGTAGTTTTCTTTTTCTGTTTCTTGAGAAGTATTTGTTTTACCTGTTCAGTCACTATTAAGTGTTACAATTCAAATTTAAACGCAACACATAAATAGTGATCAAAAAGGTACCGCTATCACATGAGAGAAGCTAGAAAAAAATGAAATTTACGCATTTTCGACATTTTTGTGGGACCATCATATACAATTTTAAAAGATGTAGTTTCATTGTCAATTTAAAGACAGATATTCATAGAACAAAGAACAAAAAAGTGAACTTATTCATATGCAGATCTAGGATAAATTTTAAAAAGGGGATAACCGGGGCACCATCTATTAAAATGTTTGAAATAATTATGAAGTAGACAAGAAATGAGCTTGTTCAGATAATTTACAAATTACAGTCAGCTTTAAGTAAAATATAATTATAACTTGACGTCGTTGAAACTTAAAAATGATCGATGAAAAATCTGCTGACTCATATCGGATCATTCTAATGTTCTGACTTACTATGCTCGAGGGGGGATAGGACCTTAATCGGGACTCCGGGATCGGGTGTCTTTAAGCTCGTGATTTCGGGATATCGGGATTTACTTTATTTAAATCACAGGAGTTTGAAATCCTATCAATAAGGGGTTTAAAATATACCAAAGTCGACTATCACAGTAGCTGCGGAACCGTAGCTCTTAGGTCCTTATGCTATTTTTTAATTTAATTTTTTTTTAAATTACCGATAAACAGAATAAAGGACTTTTTGTTTTTGATACTGACTTTATCACAGAATATATCAGGCTCGCCCCTCGGGCTCACCTGATATTTTACTGTGATAAAGTCAGTATCAAAAACAAAAAGTCCTTTATTCTATATATACAATAAACGACAGCAACAGATTTATGTCATAAATATATACAGAGATTTCTTAATGATAGTTTCACATTAATATCAATAATGTGGACATTTTTATAAATTTACTGTTTATAAAACTTTTGAATTTTTCGAAAAACTAAGGATTGTCATATCCCAGACATAGATTACCTTAGCCGTATTTGGCACATCATTTTAGAATTTCGAATCTTCAACTTTGTACTTGTTTGGCTATATAAATATTTTGATATGAGCGTCACTGATGAGTCTCATGTGGACGAAACATGCGTCTGGCGTACTAAATTATAATCCTGGTATCTTTGATAACTGTTGTTTGGTATATAATAAATAGTTTTCCCAGGTAGACTATCAATGAACGACGACAATTAATGTTTGCATTGATAATGGGACCTGTGCCGTTTTTTTAAAGCGATAATTGTCTATCTAAAAAAAATCAAAAGAAAATACTCAAGTTTGCGTTAATCAAAATATATATTTTACGCAGTATTGGCGCTACATAGATCACACTCATTTCAACTCATTACTATAAAGCTGGTGATTAAATATAAAAAAAACCTATTCTGTTCAATTGTACCTGAAAAAAATGGGACGATACATTTCAAATTGATTAAAAAGAGTAACTAAACATTCAAAGTGTCATCAAACACAAAAGTAGCTAATCAAATATGAAATTATTCCGTTCTGTAGTACCTGCAAAATTGTGAACTAAATATTGTTGATAGAGAGAACAGACGGGCAGACGATCAGACAAAAATAATGTAATTTCGCCCTCGGTTTCAAAGTAAGGACAATACAATCAACAGCTTTGATTGAAACTTATATTTTTCTAACATCATAACATGCATAATGCAAAGTGATAATTGTACAAATCTACTAACATATTGTTTCATCTCGATATGTTCAGAGTAACAGGTCACAATACTAAGAAATAACAGTTCGGAGAAAATCCCCAAAAAATAACTGTAAATTAACCCTACGAAAATATTTAACCTTTAGTAACATTTTCTTCATACTTTTAAGTGCTTGTGATACTAAAAATTAAAGATTAATCTTTATAGATTAAATGTATTACTTGAAATAATCAAAAATATTTCACATGAGACTCATATCGCGAGATACAATCTAAATAGACATTACTCTTCAATGTTATAAAACTCGTACGTAGTAGTCTACAATTTTGTTACTGTCATTGTGTGGATTCGTCAATTTCTCAAGGTCATATTTATTTACATTTTGTATTTTGAAATTACTATACTTTTAACGACATACTGGTATGATCCTGTTCAAAATTCGATAAAAAAAACATTTGTGTTGTTCAAATAAACTACTTATATTAATCTATATCCGATATAGGTATACACATGTGTAGATCACTGCTATATTGAGAAATGTTTAAATGATTACATTGTGCTATTTTTAGATATGTTTTCACCTGGCATACAATCAAGGACTTCGTAGGGCTTTATTTATTAAACTGGTCTTCACTCAAATTGGTGTTTTTTTTATTTAAGGATATAAATGATAACTAGGCAACACCAAACAGCTTACTAAGAAAGGTAAATTTAGTATGAATTACATTTGCTGCTCGTTTTTAAAATGTTTTGTTTCGTTTTCTCATAAGAAATACAGTGATTGTCGTTTGTTGCTATGTTACATATTTTTGTTGTTGTTCATTAACGCTTTTGTACATAAATTTGACCGTTAGTTTTCTCGTTTGAATGTTTTACATTTGTCACCTCGGGGCCTTTTATATCATATATATTTGACATTGCTGTATGAGCTTTGCTCATTGTCGAAGGCCGTACGACCACCTACAAAGTGCATCTTGCCTAATCTGAAATATTTTGTTCTTGTTATGTAGACAGCTGAGTATTCCGACAACTTGTGAAATCTGAAAAAAAAATCTAGTCCCGATAAATGTTGATAACTATTTGTTAAAAAATGTGTATTCCGAAACTTATTTTCAAGTCCCGATGTAATTAGTTATACTTGATTTATCTTGTCTAATTCGAACCTTTGAGCTGCAAATCAATATGTTAAAAAAGATAATTATCACGTTTAATGTGTATCACGATCACGGAACTATCAAACATATTGACATGATCTGGGACATTAAGATTTTGAAATCGGAAGGTGAGTTGAGGCTCGTTAAGAGTAACGGGTAAGTTTCCTATATGAACAACACAACTTTTAATGTGCTAAATTATTTTCGGTTTCTTTTTAAACACCATTCATGTATTAGTCAACATGGCTATGACATATAATGTAAAAAGAGAATTCTGGAAAAATGACTCTGATTCTCCTTCACCAAAATCAGGCTTGAACGGATGTAAGTTCAGGGAAAATTTTACAATTGTATTGCAGACTCTGATACAATTCTAAAATTAACAAACAAAAAAAACATATGTGGGATCGAACGAGAAACAGTGTCAAATTATTTTTAATAGGAATGAATTTTATAAACAGCAATAAGCCAATAATTCTGCAAGAAATACTTGTATGGTTTAAAAGTGAAACCTGAGTATTCCGACATCCTGTACAATCTGATACAATTATCTGGTCCTTTGGTGTGTTATACAGGTTGAACTGGTTTTGCTCATTTCTGTTTTAATTTGGAAAATTGTCTCAATAGCAATCATACCACATTTTTTTTTCATTTATATAAGCACAATCATTCGCTTTCGGTGTGTTTCTGCAATGTGCAAAATGTAGATAAATATACAAAGTATAACCTGATAGTTTAATCCTTGTGTCTTTACTTAATTTTGTAAGTATTTGTTGTGCTTATTTTGAGATACTTGGTTCTTGTAATGAAGACAGCGCAACGGTCTGTTGGCAGCGTGTTCATCAGAGCTTAAAAACATGGTTAAATTCTATCCTTGAAAAGTTACAATCGTAAAAGTTAGGTCTAACAGCACAGACAGGTTGGAGCATAAGAAGACAAACGTGTCTGAGTACAACAATTTGAATTTTATCGGGGTCTCTTCATTATTCAATCATTTTTGTTGAGAATGATGTTCTTGAGCAAAGCATCGCACTTCATATAATACGAAAGTTATTTAGCAGTGAACGTTAAGCATCAATGCACCTATTTATTATTTAACATCTGACACTTTCCCATTAATAGCGATGTGGCATAGTCTATATTGAAAATAGAGTATAACGAATTTAACGATAGTTATGCATATTGAAATATAGATGTATAAATAAAAAAGAACAATTTCAAAATTAAACTACATTTTATAATATTTGTTTAAAATTACAATTATAACACTAAAGATCGTTAACGTTTCGTGTCTTTTGCAATGTACAATTCTCATCGAAATGTAATTGTTGTCTCTATCAACGTCGACAACGAGGATGACTTTTGACTATACTGTAAAGGAAAATAGAGTAATTATCAACACATATTACTCTTTTGCTATTCACAGCTGGACAGAATGTTTTTGTTTTGGCTAATAAATATTTATGAAATGAGAATCCTAAACAAGTCCTGAACTAAGATACTTTATTTTGTGTATATAAAGTCGGAAAATTCCTCACGACTACTTTTGCGTTTATTCATTATTTACCATTCATTGCTAGTGTGCAAACTGCAAAAAATATGAGGTTTTCTGAACCACGCACTGTACAGATTCCTGTTCTGCATTAGTGTATTGGCACTTGATCAATCCAGTTTTAAACTTTCAAAATTTATTTGCATAGACCAAACCTTGTTTTCTTTGCACCGGTTTGCTGATAACTTCGTCACTTTTTCGTCGTCGAGTCTTGCTCGTGTAATAATCTCCTCAAAATTGTGGTACTGTCTTACTCTTTAAAGTTTTAGTTTGCATAACTGTTGTATAATTTTTTGTTAATGAATGAACGAATGAATATATTTTATTGCAGAAGAAAAACATAATGCTTTAGCAAAATAACATAATATACAATTACAATAATGACAGTAAACAAGAACAACACAATATGGTTATATATAATAAACACATAATTACAACTGATTATTTGTTATCTTAACTTCCATGCCGCATTAAGAAATTTACACATTTTTGTAGTTAGACTCTTTGCGCTAGACTGTAAAAGAAACATCAGCTTTCTATTAGTTGGCCATGAACAATAGTTTTTTGGTAAAAACTGTAGTCTCAATGATCTAAAGGCAGGACATACAAGAACAAAATGGTACTCGTTTATGTTCTATAGGCTTATTTGTTTGAAAGACACTTTACTTGTTTAAAGTGTAAATTTACAAAAGGTATAATATCATAAAATATTGTTCCTTTCTTTTCGGACTAATTTCCAGAATTGTGAAAGTGGTATAGACGTGGACTTCCAAAAACCAAGATTTACTAAATATTTAGAATTAATATATCAACTCAAAGATGGGGACATTTCTCTCAGTAGAGGTTTCATTGAATTTCTGAGTAACTCAACCGTATGCGTTGTTTAGAATTTATCAGTTAACATAATATATCATTTTACAAATCATGATACAATTAAGGAAATCGAATTATGTACCAGTCAAAATGTAGCTGAACTTTTTCTTTGACCGTTTCCAGTTGAGAGTTCATATAAGACGGCTTTATAAATGCAAGCATGTATGAATCAAACATACATTACACTAATTGAGTTGAGGCTGCCTGTTAATTTGAAATATAGATATAATCCTGCAGATGAAATTGTGGGTTTGATGATAAAAGCCCCAAATAGTAGCTATGGACCCACTTTGAAATTTCAAAATTGCGGTCTTATCCAAGATGGCCGTCATATAAATAAAAATCAGAATATATTAATGATATAATGCCAAATCGTCAGTCAATTTGGTGAGTTAGTAGTGCTGTGTGTATCGTATACTATTAGCTACAAGGCAGCGTTGAAATTTCATATGTCGGCATTTCCCAAGTCGCAACTAAATATCTAAATCACAAAATACCCCTCATATTAGTTCGAATTTGTTGGTCTTGGATTGGTAGGTGGGTCAAACAAAATAAGCTATGGGCTCGGCTTCAAATTTAACTATTGCAGCTTTTCCAAAGATGTCATATGTAACCTCAGTAAAACTTAGTGCACTATAATACAAATGGAACGCCTCATTTACATACTAAAGTCTAACAATAATAGTTTTGTTTTATGTCTGCATAGAGAAATTGCATTGTTGAGAATATTTCTTGACTGGTAAGAACACAGAGGTTAAACCAGTGTTCACTCAGGGAAATGTGGCAGTAAATGAAAAGCATCATGAAAAATACATTTTACGAGGATACATTAGGTGTACCTCTCATAGTTATATAAATATCCGACAAAAAAAAGCCTGGTATTAAGAACTATGTAGGATTCAAAGATTGGGGTAACAGGATGAAAAATCACACTCTTAATGCTCTACTTAAATATTATTAGTCTGCAACATTATAAATTGAACTTGACATTTTGATGGGAGATCATTAGGATAATGCTCCTTTAATGTGTATAAAAATACCATCAGTATCACACAACTACAGTATTCAAAAGTGTTCTATATATAAATTGCAGTAGTTATTTTAAAAAAGTTTTAATTAACCTGAAATAATTTCACAGGATCGGCTAATAACGCAGTAACTGCAAATACGAAACATTTTCGAAGCATGTTTGCTTAAGGCGGGGAGACGTGTCGACCTATTATCCATAGTGCTTCTTCGATTGAATGCAGATGACATGTACCCTTAGATATTGAAATTTATCACAAAGGTATCTGCATTTTGTATTTTGATGAGAGAATATGCAGTTGACAAATACGAAACAGATGTCACGGTGGGTGCACATGATCAACGTAAATGATGATAAGTACTGTCCTGTTTAAAAAGTAATGAGGAGTAAGGCAACACTAAATGAGCATTCCTTAAAAAACATTATAAATAGTGGGAAGAATTTTTGTTTCTTTTTTTTTACCCTTAAAAACCACAAAATTTAACACAGACAAAAAACATTGGTACATGTAAATTTTCTAAATCCTGATCTAATATGAATGAAAAGTTTTCCATGCAACGGTTGGTGGATACAAAAGACTTTTACTGGGTTACAAGAAAGACATTGGCAAATCAAGGACAAATATCACAATATTGAAAGCATAAGCAGCACGAGTCCCTTGTTATATAAACTATTTTTTAACCCATTTGTTCGAAACGGTATGTAGTTTCTGGATAACTGATAGCACTGGTTATGCCACTCATTGCCAGTAGAAAGTATGTGACTAAGCGTATTTATTTATCATCTTGATGTCAATCTATCCAGTACAAAGAAGGGATTGTGGCAAAGAGAAGTGGAACATTATTATGTATGACTCAGACGGTACTTTACGGTTAAACATATACTTATGGCGTCCTGAAAACGTTCCATCTTTGATAAAATTGTCTTGCAAGCAATATCTCTGTATTTGTAATCGGCCAAAATAAAATTAAAAATTAAATATCTTAAATAGTGCTATTCATACTTAAATCATACATTTTTACTGTATCACCTTTTAAGAAAGATAGAAAAAAACACAATTAAAACAGTAGACACCCACGAGAGGTAGAAAGCAAATTGATATATTAAGACAAACTAATATAGTTGTAACCAACTAAAGAAAATATGCGCAATATGGCCTTAATTCACCCAACTCAATATTAGAGTTATTGAGTTATTGTTCGTAATTTGCGTATAATGTTTTATTTCAGGATATAAATCTTTATCCCATATGCACGTGTTGAACAATAGTATCTTCTTAAAAAGAGCTTTTTTGCTATTAATACGAGTCGATAGAAGGAAAAACTCGTCAGGCGCAGTAACATTGTGTAAGACTGTTTGTTTTAAAAAATGCAGCGTTATATTTAATCGCTCATTCGTTAACAATCTCGGCAAAGGGTAGCAATACATGTAGCAATAACGTGTTGGCAAAGATAAAAGCAAATAGGAAAATACAGATAACTTTGTGCATTTACATGTACATCGGAGATGTGAAAATATAAAATGAGTTCGTAAAATGATGTAGATTACATAACAATAAACTTCACCAAGATAAAAACCAATCAAAATCTATGATAGATAAATATTTTAATGTCTTTGTATAAATCTTCAACTATCAAAATTATGCAATGTCATAATTAATTAGCTATGCTGTCAGTTAAAACAAATTGAAGTATTAACAATTGATCGTGAATTAAAAATTACACAACTTTTTTGTCTTTAAATTGTTTTATTTGTAATGATAATGAAAAAAAAAACAAGTCTACAGAAATATGAATCAAGGAAGTCATTGCAGGTATGACGAAACTAAGTACTAGTATTTAACATTTGAGACAGATGTTCAGTCTTTTGACGTTCTTTATTGAAAAAAAATTATTCATATAGTTGCAACTCTTTATTTGTTTCTCCTTCAGCAACATGGTATTGGAAAAGAGGGAAGCAATGTATGCAAACATGAAAATGGATGTTTGCATATATGACCTGTACATCAAAGTACAAGAAGCTATAGATAAAGACATCTGTTATTCCAAAGTCAGCAACGTCGATTGTGCATCATTGAAGCTTTTTGCATGTTTAGTTGATAACGGAGTAAATACTTAAAACATCTAGATATTCAGCTACCCATTATACATGTTATGTATTCATTGTTAGCTTGATCATATTGTACAAAAACAGTTAACTCTGAAGATGAATAGAAAGTTAAAAACGAATACATATAAATAGCTGCTGTCATTATAACTCGTATTGGCAAACGTATCACAAGCAAAACAAGGATATATTAATGGCAGGGATTTGTCTTAAGGGCATACGATACAGTTTTGATCCTGTATTTACAGTTTGATGAAAATTTTCACATAGGCTATTTTTTGCCTAATTAAATCAACTTTTCTGTTTTAAAAGATAAACACAAATTGTTTTTGGTTAAATAAATTTTAATTTCTGTATTTTATAATTATCCTGAAAAATTATGCATTTTTTATTCATAAATAACTCATATTTATCAAATGGTCATGAATTAAGAAAAAAAAAAAATTTTTTTGCTGTATATTTATCAAAATTAAAAAAAATTGCACTATTTACAGTTTTGTAAAATTTGGTCCACAAATCTCCCTGCAATATGAAACAAAATGCCGTTTTAAAAAATAGGGGTCACTCGTTTTCAAATTAAATCAGTTTGAATGATAAACATTAGTCGAAAAATGCATCTTTTCTCAATATGTCATAGTTTGACAGCGCGAAAATATCATTTTATGTTAGCAACGTCATTACCTCCCCTGTAATGGTATCGTATGCCCAGTAAGACAGTGTCACCAACAAACAAAAGGTAAAATCTTTATGACTTAATTACACATAAGTTAAATAGTAAAATTTGGCATAATTGTAGGATCTACACAGTAAGTGCGTTAACAAATATGTATAACTATATTCTAGGCAGCATTGTTAGTTTGTTATCTTTGACTTTTTGGCAGGCGGTAACAATGCTTCTGTCATACTGTTAAGGTTTTGATTGATGTGTTATGTCATTCACATTTATATTTTAATTTTTTATTTTTATCGCCAAGGTTATTGAGGAAGTAGAATGCAATCATCCTTCAGATTTAAAGGTGCAGAGGCACAGGTTCAGGACACGTATATTTTATGTGAGTTATATTATTTAGAAACTGATGCTTTACAACAGATTCATTTGATAAATACAAAACCGATACAACAGTCATTTGATAAATACAAAACCGATACAACAGTCATTTGATAAATACAAAACCGATACAACAGTCATTTGGCAATATACGGCTTTTAACCAACTACCGAATCTCTGAATGATCAATACTTTCGAATTATATTGAAGTTTTAAACTAACTGTGCAATCGAATGTTTAACCATATCTATAGCCTTTCATAGCAGTCTGAATACAACACATAGAACAACAATTGGTGATAGATAGCATTTAAGAAGGCATAGGAAGTACATTACACCTTCATGAACTTGTCATACTGTATTGGTCTACGGTGTTCAAATGACACGAAACAAACGTGCCAATATACATTCCCTGGTTATGTTATTCGAATAACGATATTTAAAAAAAAACTCAGGTGACAGTTTGCAGTTAACCCCTAGAAGTTTAAAAATTCTAGATTGTTGACTGGCTTAGGGTGCTGCTTTATTTTCATCCAAATTTACCCGTAGATTGACACGATTAATAAAACTCTACATATTTGGAACAAGGAATTCTACAAAAAAGGAACGATATGGCATCACCAACGAGTTTCAAAATTAGATTTGTTCCAGGAAATGTTCTTCTTCGATAAATATGGTATGCGTATCAATGCGACAATTATGTTGACTTTATAAGTTAATCATCATACGGTTTATTAGTAGTCATCCCACGAGGACGCGGTGTGAAAGTGTAAAATCAAATTGAACAATCAGTCTGACAACTCACTTACTAACGAAAAGGGTTAAAACCCCACTGAATAAAGGTCTGCCAACTCGCCCCACTTATAAAAATATCTAGTTTTCTTTAAGTATGTTAAATTACTGATAATTCGTATCCAGTGGTCCTGGTGTAGTGGTATGTGTCGTGGCTTGATATGCCAAAGGTCTTGAGTTAGAAACCTAGCATATACACTGGATTTTTTCTACGTGAATTTTGATAGATAGTCTTTTCCGCATAATTAATTTTAAGTTTGATAGTGGATTTGGCATTCCCGCCAAAATGTTACAGAACAAAGGAAAGCATGCATAACAAAGACACTCAACTGGGGTGATCTGGTTGGGGTGATCCGCCGCAGATCACCCCTGTTAGAACAAAGAAGCTGGGATGTAATCTCTATGATCACTTTTTGTAATATTTCTTATTTGATAGAGTTCTCATTATGATATATAATCTTACAAATATTTTTCATTTCGATGATTCGATTACTAACTTAACTTTAAGTTTTTTTATAACCTTTTCGGTTAAAGTAAAACAGGGCAGGTGCCCATTATATTTGGTTAATTCTGCGATAAGTTTGTGAGAGTATGCTACAAATATTTACTCAGTTCCAATTAATATTCATTATACGATAGCAATGTGTGTAATGCAGTAGTTGCTTCAATTTGACGTCCCTAAACTGGGTTGAATACCAAATCGTTTGTTGCACAATACTTCCATCTTTTGGAATGGTATAAGATAAAAATAAAAAGATAAGTTTATTCTTGTTTGTTACCCGTGTGTTTTATTTCAGCTGTGTTTCTTTTTTAATTTTATTCTATTGTTTTTGTGTTGATTGCTTTGTTGCTGTGTCTTTGAGATTTAAGTATGACTCATCACATTCAGTATTAATTTCTAAACAACAACCTGTGCTAGGTGTGTAGTTTATACAGATGATTTGCTTCCCAATACTTAATTATAATAGTTTTTATAAATCAATAAATAAATAGTGTAAACTGTCAGATACGTTGTAAATTCTAGCTTTGGATTTACGGTTTGACGCCAATGGGTACAATTAGCAGATGATACAAAAATACAGATGAATAATTTATTTTTCTTCTGATTTTAGCTTTAAAACAATGTTAAGGCGTATTTTGCAATTCGTAGATAATGCGGTTTCAAATTTTCACATATTTTTACATTTATCGACTCATAAATTATCCAACTTCACTGACAATAACACTGGTGCCATTGATACGAATAACTATCTCTTCTGAGTTACAAGACTTTATCTGACGAAAATAAAACTAATTAATACAACCTGACAAGAAGATAAGCATTTCCAAAACTTTGGATATAAATTATTTTACACAAAGCAGTGTTATATACAAAAAATCCTTCTTGAACGTATTTATTTTTAGACTGATGATGATAACATGGATAACGAGGATGATGATGCAGTCGATATGTAAGTTTTTTCAAACGAAATCATGTGACCATTGCTATTATTGTCGAGCAAAATAATACATGATACCTTTATATTTATATAAAGAAGACACAGCTTGTATAAATATAATTGAACCAAAGAAATCTTTGCTTAGTCGCAATAGCTTTATTTTCAATCCCTCTGTTTAATTCCAAAGATATTATGTTCAGCTTTGGTAATATATTAGAGTTTAGCTGTACCTTTTTGACGATTGAGCGACAGGCTAGTCTACGTTCTTGTTCGTATCTATGTGTAATAAAACAAATATAATAAGACTAAGGAGAGTTTAAGCGGATTCGATATATAGCGCATTACTTATTGTGATCAAGTGTCGATATAAAAATAGTTTAATCGTGATTTACAGATAATATTTAAATGTTTCAAACAAAATGATATTAAAAGTATATTTCCATTCCGTGTCAGTAGTTTGATAGGTTATTTTCTCAGTTTCCTATTTAACGGACTCGTGCCAATTTTATAGATGGATCAAAATATTTAAAAAAATGCTGCTTGCATTTGATAAAAAGGAGAAAACTTAAAGCTTCAACCAAAATATAACACAAAATTAGTGAGTTAGGAAGTGTTAGAAAGAAACGATGCCATTACCCTTGTCTTTTGAATCATTATTTGTGACGCGGAATGTTTTTTTTCTTTCTGCGATTGCAAAAGTAATTTCGTAAACATGACATTGCTGAATTATGGTGGTATCGTGAATTCTCTGAACGAATGTTAAATACGCGTATATAAAGCATTTTGGCGTTTTTATTATCAAGATATAAAACTATGTCTAGTCCAAATGGTATCAGAAATTGTATGCTCGATTCTTCAACGTTAAAAATGTAAGACCGTTTTTTTCATATAATAGAGAACACACATATGTCGCACAAGAATAAGAATTTGGCAACAACAATTACAAATAAAACAGCCAAATTATTGAAATGAATTAATTTGTTATAAAGTAACTTATAGTAATTTTTTAACCCTCGATGTAAATGTATTTTGTTTAGAAGTTTTTCATTGCCATTAACCGCATTGTTTCTGTTTACCAGCAGTTTTGCGAACTCTAGTAAAAGAAATAAAACAAATAACTGTAGGGATTCAAACTTCAAACGTGAAATATTATTTTATATAAGTCAGTGGGTGCACAACACATTAATTATATTGTATGCGTGGGAATTCGCGTAACAATGACACACTCAATGAACTGTCTATGCACATTTTAACGAATTAATCAACAATTATATGATTATTATGAATTAAGTGCATCGTGACGGCAAATTATCATTTTTACAGCGTAGATATTTTAAAACCGATACATTTGTTTGAAATGACAAGTTGGTGGAACAATATACATGATATATTTATTCTGATAATGGCACATACAAAAAGAGACAAAAGTTAAATACTGAATGTCAATGAAAACGAAACACTTTTGCTTTCTAAAAATACATTTTTCTACAAAATTATATTTTCTTTACAGTAATTAATATTCATTACTGCAGAACAAATAATTAAAATATCAAAAAATACCATTACCAAATTATTAAATCTCATGAATCTATTTAAATCGCCCCCTTACTTTTTTTTAGAAAATAATTAATAGTTTGTTTTTTTAAATATTCCATTAAAATACAGATTAATGGCAAGCATCAATGAAATTATCATTATTTTTTTTTATTAAGTTGACTAAAGTAGTCCTCTCTTCCCGAGATTAATGGGCATTACGTTATTAACGGGCGTTTTTTTCTATAGAAAAAAAAGTAAAGCCCATGATAAGAGATAAATGATATCAAACTAATGGCCATTGAATTAAATTAAATCAATGTTATGACTTCTTTTATTTTTAGTGGCAACTTATTAGTACAAGACCTATGTAAAGACCCATTAATTTACATATTAACTTATATATTAATGCACATTACTTGACATGAATTAAATGTTATTATTTTAAAGACCATTAGCAAACCTGATTTATAAACTAATGTCTATTACTTTACATGATTTTCGTTGAGCCTGCGACTCTTGTCGCAGAAAGTTCGACATAGGGATAGTGTTCCGGTGGCGGCGTTACATGTATGTAACTTCTTAAAAGCTTTAAATTTTAAAAGGTTGGAGACCAGGATGCTTCATACTTTGTATATATATGCCTCATGTTACGAAGTTTCTGTCAGTCACACCTCATTTTCATGGTTCAGTTGCTACTTGAAAAAAAGTTAAGATTGTTTGTCGTGTTAAATTCTCTCTTAATATAAGTAATAGGATAATTATATTTTGTGTGTTTGTACCTTGCAAGGTCCTCATGCCGTCACTGAACCTCAACCTCATTTCATAGATCAATGAACAGGGTTGAGTTTTGGTGGTCAATCCCATTTCTATGATACTATAAGCAATAAGTCTAGTATATTCGGTGTATGGAAGGACTGTAAGGTGTACATGTCCAACTAACAGGTGTCATCTGACCTTCACATCATTTTCATGGTTCAGTTGTTATAGTTAAGGTTTTGTGTTTTGGTAAGTTTTTCTTATACTGTTTGCAAAAATAAACTATATTTGATGTATGGAAAGATTGTAAAGTGTACATGTCTAGCTTGCAGGTGTCATCTGACCTTGCTACTACTATATGCAAAAGGTCAACTATAATTGGTGTATGGATAAATGTTATGATCAATACGTCAGTCGTGCAGATTTTATTTGAACTTGACCTAATTTTTCACAGATTATTGCTTAGTGTTTAGTTTTTGTGTTTTGTAAGCTGTACATGCCTGGCATGGTTCATCTGACCTTGACCTCATTTTCATGGTTCATTGGTCAATGTTTTGTTTCTTTGTTAATGTTTAATTTTTGTGAAAGTTGTATAAAGCTTTATGTCTAGGACTATCAATATAATGTCAATGATAAGTAAAGAAGGCGAGACATTTCAACGTGTGCACTCTTGTGATATTAATGTCCATTTCATGTTTTTTCCTTACTCCTAGCTATAGCTAATAGGTTATTTGTTATATGAAAGATATTTGTTTGTTGCTGTGTTTCACAGTACCAAAGTTTGAAACCAGGGATAAACACTGCAAAAACTGCAAATGTTCTATGCATGCATGAGAGTTAAAACTTAAACTTGAGTGTTTATGATGAAGGAAGTAACTTAATCGTCCATGAACAAACTTTCCAGAAGAAACTTCTGGATTTCCTTTCAAAACACACAAAAGACAAATCGGTTTTCAACCTTGCTGATCTGGAACGATTATAACTAGATTTTTGAATAATTCTTCATGTACCATGATGAATTTCATGATGGAAATACTATTTTTGAATGCTGCTGTTCATCTTATGAAATTCTCCTTCACAATTATTATACAGAACTCTATTTTCAGATTTAGATACCACAACTAATTCTCAACCTAATCTATATAGTTGCAATATATAAATGCAAATAGTGTTTAATCACATATGATATGATAATTTTATATATGATCATATGTCCTTATAAAGTCTCCTTCTATCTAAACCTTGATCAACCAATAATACAATTAAAAAAAAAACAGGAGCATAAAATTCTATATATACTGACCGGCTTTAGAAACGCAACACTAGATTATTCTTTTCAATTGCCATTTTCAATTATGCATTTTTGTGAAAAACAAACTTATGAACAGAAAGTTCTGTCATTACTTCAATGTTTGAAAAAAATGCAGTTCGAAAGTTGAATTGATAACGTCATTTTTGATGTTCAAATATTGTGGTATACACTGAAACCCCGGTTTCCCCTTACCAATGAACGTGTCACCGTCAAAACCAATGACTGCCTGTAACAAACGCCAAAATGATTGTCAGAAAGGTCAACCAATTCTGTTCGGCACGTTTTGGGTTCTGTTTTGCACCTTCTGATTTTGCCGTTGTTCCACCCATTACAATGGGTTTTGTCAATTATGCGGTTGAAACTTAAAGGCTTTAAATGTTTTTCTGCAGTCGATTCCTTGCCAGTTCAGTTAATGGGAAACATTTGTGGCATAAATCTGTGTAAAATTGCATTCATCAATTTGGTTGGAAGTTGACGTTGCGGCCGTAGATCTGTCTCACAAATGACGTTCTCTAATCAAATTCTTTTGACGTTGCATTGTCACTACATGTTGATCTGGTCTTTGATGGTCTTCAACAAATCCCGTCTACCGGTATCATTGTCAGAAGGACAGTAAGACGAGTTTCTGACGTAATTTTTTGTGTTGCAGCACGTTCACGTTTTCCTGTTTGCAGAATTCTAATGGGTTGATTCAGTTTTTCATTCCTTAGTTTTGGCAATATGGAGATGCAACATTTTTAAAATGATTGAAGTGTGTCCAAGGATTGAACGAAATGTTTCACAAAGAAAAAAAACCGAAAAAATCTTTTATTGGCTCGAAATTTCGCTTTCTGAAATTCGTGCGATCTCAAAAATCTGGTATGTTCAATAACCACAGGTTAGTCAGATGTTGATTTTTTCGAAATGGATAGACATATGATGAGCATGAATAGTAGTTGTATGAGGATCAAACATGATTTGGTAAAAAAAATCTACAAAATGAGTGTTGCGTTTTTAAAGCAAGTTTCTAATAAAAAACTATTCCCACAAACCGTTCCAAAACCACTGTCTCTATGTAAACAGCTCAAATACGACAATCTTTTTAGAATAGCTATTTTTATTAAGGTAGATCGCATAGAATATATTTTGAAAATGAATTAAACTCGGTAAATTTTGACTTACCCAAATTTCCGGATAATGTTAATCGAACGAATATATCACATTTTACATGCAAATGTTGGGTCTCAAAGTTCCCCCACAAACTTGCTCTCAAAGTCTACACGTAAAATATGGCACCAGCGTTATAACGTCGTAGGAAGGCGTCACAGAAAAATTAAAAAAGCTTGGCAAGACGACATTATTAGGTAGACTAGAGTACACCTTGCAAGGTTTTCATCCCTGTCAGACAGTTTTCACTTCATGCACATTTCATGGATCTGTGAACAGGGTTAAGTTTTCGTGGTTATGTCCATATCACTGGCAGTGGCAGGCCCAGTGTCATCTGACTTAGATAATATTTTACTGGTACAGTGGTCAAAGTTGGGTTGAGTCAGACAACACTTTAAATTGGACCCCACCATGCATAACGTTGAATATTTCCATTAATTGCTCAGGTTATCTTTCTATAATAACCACCACCAATCAAATTCAATTTGAAGATCCTTCCAACCCCACCAGTCTCTACAATTAATTCTGCAGTGCCTCCCCCCTTTTTACATTTAATTCTTGGATCTCCTGTAGTTTGTGATTGCAATACTGGTATACCTGTATTTTCCAGAATACTGGTATACAAATGTTGTACCATGAGTGTCACTGTTATTTAAACACAGCAATACTGGTACATTACTGATATACCAGCATTGTAGTTGTATATTGTTGACTATTCTTTTAAGGAGTATAATGAAACATGAATTTTAAGCAAAATTAGATATTAGAGATCAAAAGGAGATTAAATGAACTTAAAAAGATTAAAGAGGATAATTGTGAAACCAAATAACAAACAGTTGGAAATAATCACTAGAGTATACAAGTCTTGTACAAATAAACAAAAGATGATTGTAATTAACTCATATTATTCGAACAATTGTTGAATATATAAAACATTGCTAACATTTTTATCATATTTCTATATTTCATTTAATTCAATTGAGATAAAATAAAATAAAATAAAAGCTTTTTATTATCTGAGTTATTATTTAATAAATTCAAGCAAAGTGTTACATTCTAGCACTGTAAATTCAGCATTTAAATCTATGCAATCGTATATATTTTTTTACAGATATTTTAGTACATGTATACTAAGATTATATACTTTGTTGGTCCTTATTTTCTTATCAATATTTCACAATAAACATGATAAAAGATATCAATATCTAGAAGAAATAAACAATACTAATGCTGATAATTAAGAAGCTATAACCATGATAACAGCTATTTCATTAAATAATATAATTCACTAAAATGTACTATGAGTCTAGGAAAGGACTAGAGAGCTGAAAGAAAACACAGAAGAAAGTAAAGAGTTTGTTAAAATGCTTAGATGGTACAGTTCCTTTTCTTTGATAACAATCACAGTGTACCATCAATGGCATCATCAGTTAAACATATAATCATTCAATATAAAATTGTCATGTCATATGTTAATATCATAATTCATATGTGACACCTTTAATTTGTTGTGCACAATACTATTATACCAACTACAGGAGATTCTAACTCTGGAACGTCCCTCTGATATGCATGAATTATAATTAGTGTTGTCAAATAGTACACTTTTGCCTAACCGGTTACTCGTATAATCGTTCGACCGATTAACCGGTTAACTGGTAGTTTAAGTTAATGTGTGAAGGCCGTATCAATAGTTCTCTACACATCGATATAAGATTCATTGATTGATTGTTGGTTGCTTAACGTCCAGTGGCAAATATTTCATGCATATTCAGGACGAGAACAAGTTCACAATAAATACTATAGGTAGGTTGATACAATAGAGGCCATCTAGGATGATGGTCGAGGAAATTTGGACTGCCACTGGAAAATAAGGGTATATTGGATAGGGACAAATATTTTGCCTTGCAACAGGCCACCTACGGACCCCTCAAAAAGTTGTTGCAAGGGTTCTTAACGTGCAAAGAGCGTGGCACTCTCTTTACACGAGGCATCGGATTTAACGTCCCCCTTCTGACCGCACGTGACTGCGAACTTGATACATCCCGCACAGTCAAACGGAGGCCCCACTTCGGCAAGCGTTTTACTGCCGGTGGGGAGAAGACCAAGTGACCATATTTCTATACCCCAGTCAATCTTGGGGTGTCGATATAAGAAGATGTGGTGCGAGTGTCAATGTGACTACATTCCATCCAAAGTCATACATTTACGTTTTTATAATACGATGAATTGGTTTGGTTTTATAAGGCTAGTCTGTGAAGATTCCTGTCGAAGTTTGACTTTTAACAATCAAATACACGGTATCATCTATGGCGTTTGTACTAACTTCAAATTGAAAAAAAAAACGTCTTGATCTTGTAGAATTGAATATGTCTGAAACCGATGATTCTTCCATTTTGTCTTGTTGTCTCCGAAAATAATGTTAGGTGTTTCAATTAAAATTGATTAATCCTGATATTCGTACCGTCAAGTATACGGTTACATTCGCGTTGGTTTGCTTTTACAGTTTTTGAGTTAGCATTTAGTTTAAAGTATGCTAAAGACTTGCATGACGGAGATTGCACATTCAGATGTAGGTCTACACAATATAAGATCAAAAATGAAATAATGAAGTAAATCGTAAAATGTAATCGTATTACTGATTAAAAATTACTGTTAAAAAACATGAAACTAATTAGGTTTCCTTAAGATCTTCCCCCGAGCTGAGAGACAAGTACTAATTAAATTTATATTTTTGGATTAACAATACTAATCAATATACTGGACAATTGATCCGTAAAATTAATTACCATGACGACAATTTTTGAAGAAAACACAACTATTTAATGATTTCAATACAAATCTTTATCAAATCTACATTTGTATTAAGATTGAAATCAAGTCCGGTTAACCGGTTAGCGTTTTGGGTAATCGGTATTCGGTCGTTCGAACGATTAACCGTTAACAACACTAATTATAATTACTTAATGAAATGATTGTAAGATGTATATATTTGTCTGGCAGGTTTCATGCTCATCTGTTTTAATATGCACATGCAAATCGTATGAATCATCATGCTATTAACGTACAAGCCAGCCATTGAAGTGTTTAATTTGTGGCTAGTAAAGAGTTAAAAGGTCATTGAAATACAAAAATACCATAAAAGTACCAGCCAATACAGAAGAAATGATCAATCGATTCCGATAATGTGAGCTATTACATTCTTTTATAGATGTACCATTACTTTTTTGTGCGAAATTTAATGGTTATCTTTAAATGCTCACTATTATGACAATCTAGTCGTTAATTACCACAAAAATGCAGGAATGGCCATTAAAAATCCCATACAAATAATAGTGCTTTTAATAACGGTTACATATAATGCACATCAACATTTTGAAAACAGAATGCATGCCCATTAACTGTTATAAAATAGAAAGTAATGTCCAATATATTTAGTTTCCACGGTAAAATGTATTGGCCATTATCTGGTAAATTCATGCATATTAATATTTTATGAAAAAACTAAGGGCTTATAATCAATGGCAATTACAGGGATCTCCATGGATAAAAATTGAACGATGAACTTTCACCATTACAAACCGTGTCTACGCTGTACAGTGTAGCACGATCGAAAGTATTTTACCCCTCCATACAAGGAATGGTGAACATGCTAATTCATTGCTTATCTAAATTATATTTATTTGAATTTTCATTATAGAATTAGAAGTATCAATATTTTCATTTATTGCCGTTTTTAACCAAACCAAATGCCATGTCTTCATGGTCCCCCCTTAGTCGAGAATGACTAAAAGCTGTCATAAAGGTCCCCATGTAGATTTCTTGTATTTTTGGTAATTGTTATGGGGTTAAAAATCATATGATGTGGAGCTTATTTTTCATGGACACTGTCAAATTCAGAACCCATTATCGGTATGGCTGATTTGCAGCAACAATAAAACGATTCGTACGGATTATGTAAAAGGTTAAAGAGATTTGTAAAGCAAACGTTGACAAATGAAAAGGTTTTTAATGACTTTATCTGGCAAATTGATGCTGTGGATCCCAAGTTATTATTCCAAGTTTCATGGATTTATTTTATGGTTTATATTTTTTATTTATTTAATGGCAAGACGATCAGTTTAATGGAAATTTACCACATTAAATGTTACAGTTATTAATAGACCTAATTTAATAAGAATACTTCTGGCTAACTAATGGGTATTCTCACAATACTGATTGACAATTAAAGGGTTTATCTGAATATAAAAGTCAAACAAAATATTCAATTACCACGATTCAAATGCAATGTGTTCATGCAACAAACTATAGGTTGGCGCAGCGTACATTTGTTACTGGTGGTGGCTTTCGTCCTCTTACGGCTTGTCTAATTTGATTCCATAAGTGTTTAATTTGACTCACATTCCTGCGAACAGGCTGATCATGGTAGTGTGGAACATGGTTGTTATTGATGAACGCAGTTTGGAGTCGTGCAAATTGTGCACAAGGGTTATGTTGTTGAAGAAGGGTAAACATCTTGATGCCTAGCCATAGATGGTACGACGGACGGCCGTAAAACTTCATCAATGTAGCGTTTGGCGTTTACATTGCCATTGATAGTGATCAGTGGAGTTCTATGGTTGAAGTATGGTGCATCGACTATCCGCCTTTTATGTAACCAAGCAAGTAACATTTTCTTCTAAAACCATTCAAGCGGTACAGTTGTCAAAAAAAGTCCGACAATTCATTTGAAACCGATAAAGTCAATGATTAAAATAAACAACACATATTTATATATTTTTTTTAATATTTGATTAGGGACCTTTCGTTTAGAATTTTCCATTTAGTGCAGTATGTTTGTGATTTTATAATTTTACTCAATAGTAAATCTAAAAAAGGATGGAGTTTACAAAAGCTGAGAAAACCAAAACAATCGATTATATGAAACCAACGAAATTACTATAGACGAATTTCAATAAAGTGACGTGTTACAGACATTTCAATAGGAATGTATTCATTAGACCCTGTTTTACACCCAGCTAAACCTCCGAGTTGTAAAAAAGTGTAAAATATGTATAGAAGTTATTTGATGTTATGAGCGTTGTCTGTCGTGTTATGCTATTTCTTTCTATATTTTCATTGATAGTAGTAAAGCAGGAAGTTGGAGGCGGAAGAAGAAACTGCGTTTTAAGGAAACAAACAAGCAAATTATGAATTGCATAGATGACTTGCGTTCAAAGATGCAAGAAGCTTTAACCAAAAACATGTGTATTTCCTTAGTTAACGGAATTGATGAAGTGTCTTTGAAACTTGTTGATTGCTTAATAGAAGACCAGGTAAATACATATAAACATAAGGATTTAACATGTGTGTTATATAAAACGTATAAAATTAAATCATTTTGTCATGTTTGATGAACGCAGAATCATTTCATTTGTCATAGTAAAAATTTAACTGTATCTTAATTGTTACAACTAAAATGACTTACATAAATCAATGGATAAACACAGGACATATACATAAAAGGAATACGATGGTTGACAGTAGTTGGAAAATAATATCCTTCCTTCATAGTTCACTTGAGTACACTACTTTAATTTTTGAGTTCCTTTTTTTTCAAATTTGTTTTCAGTAAAGAAATGTGTTTCATTCGTCGTCTTTTAGCACACATTGTTGTCAATGCTGCAATATAATGACATCCTTGTGCGCCTATCCTCATTAAACCTGCAAAACATTGAACGGAACAAAATAAGTTTGAAATAGTGAAAAACTACTTCGATATTTGCTTGTGTTGTTGTTGTGTGTGTAATTTTTCATGTAAGACTCATGAACTTCTTATCAATCCGAAGAACAAGCAATTGCTAGAAAAAAATCAGTGACACGTGTCATTTTGAAAGTACTACTTTACAGAGCATGATAACAACTTGAACAAAGACTTGGAACGAGGATGCAATAGTTTAAATGGACAATCGACCTTTAGTAATCGTCAAAAATTCAGCTGTAAAAATCAAAGGAGAGTAAACATGGACCCATAATCAGGGCATCATCATCGGTCATAATATCCTTGTAAAATCTTTGAAATAAATAAATGTTATGAACAATTTAAAAGTTCTCTTCTTTACAAATTGCACACTACAAAAACTTTATATTCTACCATGCATTTTAATAATTGCTACTCATTTTACAAATATCTTAAACATCACAGCTTTAAAATTATTCTAAGTATCCCACTATGCTATCTAAATTAAATGATAGACATCACAATTACTTTCATATATTGCTTACATAATCTTATTTATACACCTCTAAGTTATAAAACGTTAACAGCACAGCATTGTTACAAAGACAAGGAAGCAAGCAAGAGACTCTTACATTCTAAAAAATATTGTTTTATAAAAAAATATATACTCATTTAACCTCAAAGATACAAAATCCAAGCCTCCGGATTGCTCATGTGCATCTTCTCAATACAATTATAGTCCAGCTGGTCATATCATTACTGGTGACCTTGGTATTGTTACCAATGAACAACTAAGAGAGTTGCTAGCCAAGGGACCAAAGTATAGAATCCCCCAGCCCATCAACTGGAAAAAGAATTTCAAGTTACTGATGGATGCAGTTGAGGACTATGCAAGAAAATGGATAAAGCGCGAACCAGACGAACCCGACCTGGACACTCTGTCTGAATGGATCAAAGCTATTCGATCATGCATTCAGAGGCGAATACAAAAACTAAGATGTAATATGAGTACTAGAGTTTCTAACCCTTTCAAGAATCCGGAGGTTGTGGATGCTTTATCCTCTTTGCATGACAAATATGTCGTTGTTCCGGCAGTTAAAGCCTCCAATAATATTGTCTTCATATGTAAAAAACATTATTTGCAATGTCTCACTACAGAGCTTGGAATTGATAAAACTACTGGTAATCCTACATATTCTTTAACATCATTTACCGAGGATGAAATTTTACAAAATCATAAATCTGTCCTTCTTTCTTTTGGTATCTACATCAAAGAAAACGAAGAAAACTTGCCCTCATTATACTGGATACCTAAATTACACAAAACTCCATATAAAGAACGATACATAGCTGGGTCTTCAAAATGTTCGACTAAACATCTTTCTAAAGTATTGACTACTATTCTTTCTACAGTTAAAGATGGGCTTCAAAAATATTGTGAGGAGATATATTCTACCAGTGGTGTTAACCAGATGTGGATTCTCAAAAATTCGAAAGATCTACTACTTAACCTTCGATCACAATCTTTGCAATTTTGCAGCAACATAAACACTTTTGATTTTTCTACGCTATATACTACTATTCCCCATGCTCAGTTGAAAGATCGACTTCACCATCTCATAAAACAGAGCTTTTTCTATAAAAATGGGAATCGTAGATACAAATTTCTTGTTTTGGGATACAATAATTCATATTTTGTGAAGAATCACACTGAATCTTCCAGAAAATATACTGAAGATGATATTTTTAAAATGCTGGACTTTTTGATCGACAATATATTGGTTGAGTTTGGAGGATTTATATTTCAACAGACAGTCGGTATTCCAATGGGTACTAATTGTGCACCCCTGCTGGCTGATTTGTTTTTGTATTCGTATGAAGCAGAATTTATTCAGAACCTTCTTAAAGACAAAAAGAAAAAGCACCTTGCGAAATTCTTTAATTTTACTTTCCGATATATTGATGATGTTGTATCATTGAACAACCCATACTTCAGCCAATACTTACATCTCATATATCCCAGTGAACTTGAAATTAAGGATACTACTGATACTAGAAGGACTGCTTCATACCTTGATCTTTTCCTCAATATTGACGTAGATGGACGACTTCACACGAAAATCTATGATAAACGGGACGATTTCAACTTCCCAATTATCAATTTCCCATTTCTCAGCAGTAACATACCCTCTGCCCCTTCGTATGGTGTTTACATATCACAATTGATACGTTATTCACGTGCTTGTTCACACTATACGGACTTCATATACAGGAGTGTGCTCCTTACGCAGAAACTGCTCCAACAAAGTTATGAGGAGGACAGATTAAAATTGACACTCCGTAAATTTTATGGACACCATCACGAATTGGTGGATCCATATGATGTCTCTTTAACCAAACTAGCTAAGGACATTTTTACCACATGGTAGATTGTGGTTTGTCATTATGTCGTCTAATCTTTTAATTACCAAACGTGACTTATTCCCGATTGTGACTGTTTTGCTGAATGTGAATTCGCATTACTATAAGACGTGTTTCTGTACTTGTTTATCCCAAATTCATGTATTTAGTTTACATGTTTAATGTTATATTTGTAATTCTCATCGGATTTTGTCAAATGTGTTGACGTCTTTTTATTATATTTAGGTGTTACGGATAGAAAAATTAATCACCGCCTTTATTAATTATATTAAATTTTGTACGATTATTTACGTTTGAAGTTGGATTCATAACAAACTGCACATATATATATTACAGTTAATTGCTATTAATAAGTATTGCAATATGCATTTTGTTTAAATTAATTATCAGTATTTAGTTCTGATATAATCTTAAATCAATCCTAATTCTATCTCACTTTGATAGTTCTTCATATGTGACGTCATGCTGTTTCTAAATTTCAAAATTCAAATTTGGCATAACGTTTGTACCTTTTCGCCATCGTATGTGACGTCACATTTTTGTAATTACGTTGACGCCTGGACTGATGCGGGTGTGTCTATTCTGTGTTTGCAAAGCATGAATTGTTCTATATAATAAGAATGTTCTTATCCCGGGCATAAAAACAATGCCGTATTTGGCGAAACCTTTTCAACTTTTTATCTCCAGTGCTGTACAACTTTGTATTTTTTTCACTTTCGATCTTTTATATCTGGGCGTCACTTGTAAGTCCTGTGTGGACAAGGCGCGTTTTTGACGTATTGAATTTTAAACCTGATGCTTTTTGTTATCTATTAATCATGTTTTTCTTTGTCTAATATGTTCTCCTATTTATTTGTATTGTAGTCCTGTAATATTATGTTGTCATTTCAATGTTATATTTAACTTTGCCATTAAAGTGCGAGGTTTGGCATGCCACAAAGCCAGGTTCAACCCACCACTTTTATTCCCCTTTAAAAGTGTCCTGTACCAAGTCAGGAAGATGGCCATTGTTATATTATTGTTCGTTTCTGTGTGTGTTGCATTTTAACGTTGAGTCGTTTGTGTTTTCTCTTATTTTTGAGATATTGAGATCAGACGTGGCACGGTACTTGTCTATCCCAAATTCATGTATTTGGTTTTCTTGTTATATTTGTTATTCTCGTGGTGTTTTGTCTGATGCTTGGTCCGTTTCTGTGTGTGTTACGTTTCGGTGTTATGTCGTTGTTCTCCTCTTATATTTAATGCGTTTCCCTCGGTTTTAGTTTGTTACCCCGATTTTGTTTTTTGTCCCTGGATTTATGAGTTTTGAACAGCGGTATACTACTGTTGCCTTTATTTATTTTATAATACTACCAGTTTTATTATATTTTTTTATCATTCAAGATTCTGGATGAATATGATTGGTTAGAAACATATGCAGGGATGAAGAAAACAAAAAACAGAAGTCCTGTTACACGTGTAATAGTTGAGTTAAGAAAGACACCGATCTGGAGAGTAAGTATATATTTTTTTAAAGAATGCCTTGGGGAGGTACAACTATTTTTGTTTCTTGTATAGCACGATTCATGTATTATGTAATTGTTTGGTCCAAAAAAATGAACATTTGACATGTATGTGACTGTATGCAAAGTATAAGTACTAGGCTAGACTTGTTTATTAACAACCTCATACAATAGTATACAGGACACATTTGAACCGTTTCCTTGAACGGACCTGACCATACTCTGTTTTATTAAACTCTAAGTGAATAGATAATTAAGCTATGGTTCAGTAATTTTCTATGTATTTTTAACTATTTTTTGCCACAAAAGGAGTTCCTGGGTCCCCTGGAAAACCCTCTAGATCCGACTCTGGATGCGACCTGGTTTTGTTATCCAAAAACTCAGGGCTTGCAGCAGATGGATATTAAAAAACTGTATATGACAACTTAACAAAGATCTTCTATGGTGTTTTGAAACCCTATTCGGGTTTTTCGTATGGTCATGAGCAAACCAAGCCTACAATCACGATTCATGTAGGTGCACATTCATAGCAAAACAGTTTCTCAACCGTATGTTAAAATTTGTAGGATGATCCATTTGTTCTTCTGAAGTGAAGCATGCACGAAAACATTATTCTATTATATTACCATTGAGTTCTACGTCAGGTCTTTAAGTTCCACAAACGTCGAGGTAATCAACATGCCAATCGCCATCATTGATGTTATACAGATAAGATCGGCCGTACAATTTCTCTTCCTAGCTCTAATCGTACAGATTTCTGCTGGTTCCCAACTTATCTAGTTGATCAACGTCTATAAGGTAACCGTTGTCTTTTAAAAAAGACGTTGTCTTTTAAAAAAAGACTATTTGCAAATGACATTCGGCTAATAATGCGATACAGTGTTCGTTTTAACGCTGCAATGTTACGGATAGTGTTACAAATAGTTTGCAGTTATTGTTTTTTTCCATTTTTTTGTCTCACGAACTTTGGAATTAATTTTTAAAAACAAATGAGGCAAGACAACCCAAGTTTTATTAGATAATTAGGTAGATAGATGTGTACAGTTTCAGATAAGGTATCATTAAAGGGCATTGACCTTGCAGTTTAAACTAATTTTGGGGGTATATGTGTAACTTTCCTGCTACTTTTTGCAATAATTCAGCTTTTCAATTGTGAACTTTCCATTTTTATTAGCAACATTCCAGCAGCGCCTGAATACGGAGAATATATCCCAATTGAGACGATATCCCAGGCTTGTATTTCCTATCATGATATCATTAATAGAGAGATGCTGCTCATAAGGAAGCTATTTAACCAAGAGTTCCAAACTGTTAAGTTGAAATCACCCCTTTGAAAATTTTACAGACGCTATCACGAGTTGGTTGAACATTTAGGAATAACTGTTTTACAGATGATATCGTATATGTTCCACTTACCTTTTCACCACGAACGCGACCTACCAAATTAGACTAATTACCGGGTTTGTAATAAGATGACCAACACGAAGGTTGCATATGTGGAGCAGGATCTGCCTATCAAATTTTTGGTTGGGTTCATGATGCTTAGTCTTTAGTATCTATACTGTGGATTCATTTATTTTCGCGGGTATCAATTTTCGTGAATAGAGAAAAAAAAGACGTTTCATGGTATACGTAAATTCGTTGATCGCTGATTACAACAAAAAAATTCAGATACGTAATTCGTGGATTGCTGATTACAACAAAAACAATTCAGATACGTAATTCGCGGATTTCTTTTTGATTTAGGAGATCATATAACCTCCTTGGTTTGATCATTAATAAAACAAACAACAAAGAAGGAATTCATTGAACATGTTGAATTTCATTGAATATTCATTGAAAAAAATTTTAATTGTCAAAATCCTCGCTTGGTCATTCTTGGTTAAAATGTTCATTGAAAACTTTAATTACAATAATGGACAGAGACAACTAATTATTTATTTGTTTTACAATTTATAAATTATTGTCGGAATGCTATAAGGCATTCAAAACTTAAGATTGAAAGCTCATTTCCCTAATCACGCTATAATAAACAATCATATATTAAGTAAGAGGTGTGAAAATAAATGTTCCTATCATAAACAATATAAACTAAGGGCAATATCCCCGTACTTGAATCCTATTGATTATTAATCACTAGTAAACCAAACTATGACACGGTTATTAACAACTTGATTTTCCATGAACAGTTTTAATAAATTTTAAAAAGTAAATAATCACTGATATTCGATATATTTATTATTGATTTAATTAAAAAACTTGTACCTTCTTTCCATAAAAACACGTGTTATGTTACAATTGTAACCGGAGAGCATGTATCTACTCTACAAATTTATATATTCATCACCGGGATTCGAACTCCGGTCGCCTGCGTGACAGTTAGTGCTTTAATAGTTATCAAAGGTACCAGGATTATAATTTAGTACGCCAGACGCGCGTTTCTTCTACATAAGACATCAGTGACGCTCATATCAAAATATTTATAAAGCCAAACAAGTACAAAGTTGAAGAGCATTGATGATCCAAAATTCCAAAAAGTTGTGCCAAATACGGCTAAGGTAATTTATGCATGGAATAAGAAAATTCTTATTTTTCGAAAAAATCGATGTTTTGTAAACTGGAAATTTATAAAAATGACCACATTATTGATATACATGTCAATACCGAAGTGTTGACTACTGAGATGGTGATACCTTCGGGGGTGAAACGTCCACCAGCAGTGGCATCGACCCAGTGGTGTAAATAGTTTCAAAGGTTCCAGGATTATAATTTAGTACGCCAGACGCGCGTTTCGTCTACATAAGATTCATCAGTGACGCTCATATCAAACTATTTATAAAACCAAAGAAGTACAAAGTTGAAGAGCATTGAGGATCCAAAATTCAAAAAAGATGTGCCAAATACGGCTAAGGTAATCTATGCCTGGGATAGGCAAATCCTTAGTTATTCGAAAAATTCAATGTTTTGTGAACTGGAAATTTAAAAAAATGACCACATTATTGATATACATGTCAACACCCAAGTGTTGACTACTTGGCTGGTGATACCCTCGGGGACGAAACGTCCACCAGCAGTGGCATCGACCCAGTGGTGTAAATAGTTATCATAGGTAACAGGATTATAATTTAGTACGCCAGACGCGCGTTTCGTCTACATAAGACTCATCAGTGACGCTCATATCAAAATATTAATAAAGCCAAACAAGTACAAATAACTCACTGAGCCACAGAATCGATTCCCTAGCTCAGTTGATTAAAACTGGCTTTATATGTTCTACCTCTACTAAGGAGGGGAAGCATCCCCGCTACACTATTCCCCCACCACAAGAGTCATCATATCTGTATCATGTTTATATATGACTCTAAACAACACAAACCCTGGCCATACTCCAGATAACCATAGTGGAGTATTTAGTTGGGCGCCAAATGTAACCGGAGAACATGTATCTACTCTACAAATTTACCAGCGGGATTCGCCTCCGTGACAGTCAGTGCGTTAACCCAATGAGCCAAAGAATCGATTCCCTGGCTCAGTTGATTAAGATTGGCTTTATATTTTCTACCTGTACTAAGGAGGGGAGGCAACCCCGATACACAGAGTTTATCGCTGGTCAATACTATACTAGAACTGCATAACAAAACCGTAAAATAAACATCCGACTCCATCTGATTTCTCGGGATTATTCTTCGCTGAATTCTTAAATTTGTGGTCCGCTTGTTCCCACGAAACCCACGAAAATTGGTATACCACGAATAAAATTGAATCCACAGTATTGTTCTTGTGTACTATTAATTGAATGTCTGTCTTGCTATATTAAGCCATGTAGTCCACCAGCAGATGTAATGAAAGACCAGTGTTGTAATGATTCAAATTTTTGAATAGAGTTAAACCGTTCTAAAGTAACGCCCCCTTTCACTTTTTAGTGTTCTTGCGTTTGTATGTTCTGTAATCATGTCACGTTTTTAAATAAAACATTGCCATATAAGCGTGAGGTTTGGCTTGCCGTAAAACCAGTCCAAACCAACCATTTTTTACATTTTTTACATAGTCGAAACAAACTTAAACCGTGAGAAACACATCAAGTATAGTATACTAGGAAAACAAGGACACAATAGAAACACTGAAGTGAACAAACAAAAAACACACACACAGAAACGGAGTATAAAATAACAACTGTCGTTTCCCTGACTTAGTACAGGACATTTTAAGAAGAACAATCGTGGGTTGAACCTGGTTTTGTGGCTAGACGAACCTCGCATTTTTATGATTTCATGATAGAAATACAGTAAAAAAAAAGCAAGAACATTTATGACAGAGAAATACACAAGACAATAGTAAATTTCGACATGCTTACCACAGAATAAAAACAACATGTAAAACAACATAGGACAGTTCAACAGAACCAAAAACTGTTTTTCACACGACTGGATCAACGCCAAAACAATTAAGTTACAGGTTATTTTCTAAAAAATGTCGAAACTGTTCAATATCAGGTTTGTTTCTATTGTGCATTCGTTTATTTTCGAGGGTACCAATTTACGATTGAGGAAAACTTGCATTTTCGTGGATATCTAATTTCATTGTTTTTGCAAAATCTGTGTACATTCCGATGGATAATTTGTAACTCGTTGAACATTCTAATTCGTGGTTGTCCTGTTTCAACGAAATCCACAAAAATTGGTATCTAACGAATATTAATGTATCCACAGTATGTGAATTATTTTTACTTTTACATACCAATAGAAAATAAAAAAAAGTATAATTACAACTACACACGGTAAGACATTTAACAATATCCGATCAGAATTACAAATACAACATCATAACTAAATACATGAATATTGGATAACACGTACCGTAACACATCTTAAATCAATGCGAATTCACACTCAGCACCACAGTGAAATTCGGGAATAAGTCGTGTTCGGGAATAAGTCATGTTGGGTACTACAAAGATCAGACAACGTAAATGGTAAAACTGAAAAACCGAGAACAAGTTTTGAACTCAGGAATAGGGTCTTCTACTTTTAACTTGTAGATATTGAATATATAGATTCGTGGTTTATCTGTTTCCAAGAAATCCACGAAAATCGGTATCCCACGTTAAGTAATGAATTCACAGTACCAAAATATATTTTTTTTTAGTCAAATGACCCAAGAGGATTGGATTTTACAGATAAAGAAGACGGCTATAGGTATGTAGTATGAAGTTAATGCAATTGGCCAAAATCCGGGAACATGCGGTTTTTTAAGCATAGCATGCATGCACTTGTCTTTTGCTGAAATTTAAACTTGAAATTTTCTTTTGAAAAATATACCTATCTAAACCATATGTACGGGCATTAAGTTGCAGTCATGTTGATATATGTTAACTTATATCTATTCAATATGAACGCGGTTTTTCAAGTTTAATGTCAATTGAATTGAATAAAACAATCACAATTGACTCGAATGCTGAAGATTTGTGTCAAAAGTATTCCTTTAACTACCCCTCCACTGTCTTAATTGCTAGGTATTGTCTGGGACTGTTAATTCATCAGCAGGAATAACTGATCGGTGATAGACAATAATGATATTGAACCTATCAGTATAAAACCTGTTTGGCGATAGATTATAAAGATTTAAATACACACACAAGTTTAACGGTTAATAAGAGAGGCTACATATTAAATTGAAATATCTACTTACAGATCCGGTAAAAAAACAAAAAACATTTTGGGAATTAAAAAATGATCCGAAGAAAAAGTTGGAAGAATCAGTTGAACAACATCTTTCTTTAGATGAAAGGTAAACACGTGTTTTATAAAAGATAGATTTAAATGATTATTGCATTTGTGTATAAAGTGCACAGGTTATAATTGTTAAAATGTTCATTCTTAAACTTAAATAGTTGAATAAATATATTTTTGTCATTACCAAACACATTATTACTTTTCAACTAAACTAAAATGAAGAAGAAATAATGGTTATCATACTAGCTAATTGAAAAAGTCAGGTGAGAACTTAGATAGATCATTTCACAGAACGTTGGTACTAATCTAATGGTGCTTAGTAAGTATTAGCATTGTGCCATAGATTAAATTTGTTCGTTTAGTGTATGTCCACTTGTATGTCCTACATCAGGAATCTGATGTTTAGTAGTTGTCGTTTGTTGATTTGGTTCATAAGTGCTTCTCGTGTCTCATTTTTTTTAATATAGATTACACCATTGATTTTCCCAGTTGAATTGGTTTACACAAGAAATTTTTTAGGGGTCCTTTATAGCTTGCTGTTCGGTGTATAATTTTTGTATTCTTGTTTTTCGTTTTTAGGTAACGATTGCATGAACGGCAATCAAAACCTAATGGGACTGACTTGATATATCAATGTCCCAAGGCTGATCACTTCTTTTTTTGATACACAAAACATGGTGTATTCATCATAACATTCTATACATACTATCCGTGAACAATTCCAAAAAATTATCGATGTAATATATGCTCAGATATTCAAATCACAAAATAATCTTTCACTTTTGCAAGGTGTAGGATTCTTATATCTGATCTAAAAATAAAAATTATATCATTGTTAACGTCATCTTTAAAAATTTGAATTATCTTTCTTTGTCTAGAATAGTTTTTAAATCAACAATAACCAATGCAATATTTAATTTTTCTCCCCACTGATAAATTAAATGAATCTTTACTGTTCAGTGATGTCAAGCACTTTGATTGTTAATGTGCTTTGTCTGTGTACTTTTATGTAATTTTTTTCTTGCATGTCATGTTGCTCTGTACCTATAAAGCCCGTCATTGTGTCACAGTAAATGTTGTGTGTTTTTTTAGTGATTAAGATAATTCCACAATGTTGACTGTTGAATCTTTTTTTTTTGACATTTTTACATATGATGTATGTTTGGGTTTTTTTCACACACCAATGTCAACATTATGGAATTATGTACGACTGTCGTACAAGTTAGAGGCTCAGCTAGCTATACAACCAGGTTTAGTTCACAATTTTCTACATAAGAAAATGCCTGGTACGAACCAGGAATATTGCAGTTGTCCATTTGTTTGATGTGTTCGAGGTTCTGATTTGACATTTAAATGAGATTTTTCTTCGGTGTTCAGTATTGTTTGTTTTTTGTTTTTTTAAACAAGCATTAAACACATTGCACATCTTAAAAGTAACGTGAATTATTACTTTGATTAAATAATTAAAATATTTTATTCGACTAGCAGGAGAAATAAATATACTTGCTCATAGAGACGTAACTGTTTTCGTATACCTAATTAGTAATGGCATTCAATTTCGCCTGTACGATAAAGATTAATGGGGCTAATCACAGGCGGTGATAAAAAAGCGTCATTTACAGGACGGTACTGTTTGTGAATTTGGAGGAAAATATACAATGTGTCAACCTAGATTAGCCAAAAGATTAACCAATTTTGACTGAAAAGTATTGTAATAAACCATATCCCTTCTTTTCTGTTACATCGGTATCAATCGGTATGCTAAACATATGTATTTAGTACATGTAGCTATATTTGACCAGTGTACTAGCAAGTATATATTAAATGAAACACATACTATACATATGCTTATTAAACAACATATTTGCTTTGTTAGATATGATACATTTCTTTGTAGTGAAGAAAGTGTATGCAGAAGAAAAATTGCCCATCTTCATGTACAATTTAAACAGAGTTGCAAAAAACATGTAACCGTAAATTGGAAAGTTGAAATGGAACCAATCCATAGTTATTTGAAAAGTGTCAAAAATAAAGAAGTTCATCAACAGGATTCAACTTATAGACAAGAAGAAAACGGAAAATTAGAAAATGACAACGAACAGTTAAAAGCAAAAGCTTATTTGCTAGAAATTGAAAAGACCGACTTAAAAGACAAGTAATAGCTTACTTAGTATTCAAATTTTTTGACATATTTTGATTGAAAATTCTTATAGTAATAATACAATTATCCATGTTAAAACAATTATTGATTATTGTTGAATGACTGATGTATGAAATATTGGCATAAGTAACAACATACATTAGATAATCAAAATTTTGAGTTACCAAGAGATGAATTTTACTTTAGATGCTTTCAGTGGTGGCATATATCTGCTCCTACTTGTCACTCAGTAAAATCGTCTAAATTAGCCAAATAAGTTAATTAAGTTTACTTGTCAGATAATAAGATGACACTACTTTGTAGAAAATAAAAACATTTTTTAGTGTTTTTGCCCATTTCATGACACGCAAAAACAAACATATCTAAGTGACAAGTAGACATAATTAAGTTCAAGAAGACTTTTGTATCTTGACAAGTAGACTTATGTTTTGGACAAGTCGACTTACGTATCTTAGTTAAGTCTGCTTGTTCCATAATTAAGTGAACTTGTCACTTAGTTAAGTCTGCTTGTTCCCTAATTAAGTAAACTTGTCACTAAGTATAGTCTATTTGTCACGTAGTTAAGACTACTTGTCAAATGCAATTGTTAGATATACAAGTCTGTTTTCACATGTCATGAAATGGGAAAAAACGCCAAAAGACGTTTTTATTTTCTACAAAACAGTTTCGTTGTATTATCTGACAAGTATACTTAACTAAGTGACAAGTAGGCTCAATTAACTGACAAGTCGATTTAATTAGCTTATTATAAAATTTAGAATGGAAATGGGGAATGGGTCAAAGAAAAACTAACCCGGACAGACAACAGCCGAAGGCCACCAATGACTACTTGACTGTGACAAGTAGGAGCAGATATATGTCACCATTGTTTTCAAATAAGAGATGTAATATTTATAACAAGTGCTGTATATACGTGATATCTTAATTTCTATATATTCCTTGATGAATGTCATTGCCTGGCGTTTCCTTAATGTCTTCGGTAATGTAATGTAAATTAAAGTCTACAGTCTATTCAGTATTAATATTACAATCTTTTACTGATAATATTATTTTGTAAGTAGTACATCTTAAGAAAACTACAAGAAAACACTGAGGTATACTGTTTAATCAGTCTTTAGTGTGTATCGTCATTGATAATAGAGATACATTGTATTTAAGGATAAAAAGTACAGAAGAAAAAATGACTTTGCAAAGAGAGAAAGATAAACTGCAAATTAACCTTGCAGAAAAAGCTAATCTACTTAAACAATCAGAATCCAGGTACGTATTCAACAGAAACAATACCAAAACTAAACATGCCTAATGTATTAGGACATCAGGAAAATACAAACTGCATTAAAATTACTAGTATTTTGATAACAATAACACACTTTTCTGAGACCGAACTGTACCCCCAGTTGATATTTGTGGTGAAACACTTCGGGTTCGTCCATACCGATTCTTGATTTGCTGATATTCTGAACTATTAAATATTTTTAATTAATTTTTAATTTTTCGTCACACTGTTTGCAGCAGTTCGCTATTGATGAATTTCAAATATGTGAGCACTTTTTAGATCTGTTGGACACTCATTTCTTATTCTTCAATACTTTGAAAATAGCAGTATACTAAGGATGACAATCTTGTTAATTCAACAAAAGGAAAATGTGATAACATTATCATGATATTTGTTTTTGATATAAGAATCAAGTTTATTTTACATTTTAAGTTTTACAGATAATTTTACAGATAATAAAGTATTTATGCAGGTATATATCACGCATATTAAATGCTATTATTATGGTTTTCGCAAATTTTGCACCATTTCATATTGTTTAAAAAACAACTCATATCAAATAATCTTCTCTGCTGTATTTAGTTTTATTTTTCATTGAAAACTGTATTTGTTTCGTTCTAATTCTAAGATTTCAAGCAGACAGAATCGTATTGTATCGTCCTCCTGTGTTTTTTAAATAGACAATCTAATTTTCGCTCAAATATTGATTTCTTGAAATTTTGACTTAAACATTAGCGAGAGTAGGGTTTACCATAGTAAGAGTTCTGATGAGAGCAAGTGAAATCTACATTTTGTTCTCCTTTTATCTTGTTCAGACAATAATAAGTGATACCAATCATTGGCAAAGACAAATATGATGCATCTTTTAAAGTTAAAAACGCTTTAGCTGCGTAAATAAATGTTAACGTCATAACAACAAGATCAAAGGGTATTTTATGGGAATCAGTTAAAGCCAAAATTGGCGACAGTACAGGGAAAGAGAATTACCATCAGTTGAGTTATATTCCTTTTTGTTATTTTTTACTGAATTTTTGCGACTGCTAAATGTCATTTTTCGTGACAAAACGTATTCATATTGGAATATGTGAAAAACGCTGTGTATGAGCAATAGTCTGTTTGGTCTATAACTAACTGTTAAGAATTTTGTGACAAAATAAAGTTGTCATAATCTTGGAAATAGTAGAGTCAATAACAAATGTCCAAAATACTGCTACCTGCATTCATTCGTTTGACAGATGTTTTCATAGTTCTACATGTTTTATAGTTAGTTCCTTTTTTCTAGATTCTTTAATCATGTAAATGAGAAAAAAAACTACAGAAACTAGGTCAACATTATTTGTGAATTAAACATTATATATGTCCAACTGTTGAATGTCTATGAAAGAATGGACTAGAGGTTATATAATGTGTGTGCCTTTTACATATTTCATATGAAATGAATTTGTTGTTGTTGTATCTAGGGGTGTAAATATCTCTCCCTAAATTGGTGCGCCTGAATATAATTTTTTGGTTCATTAGCAAAGTATTTGAAAACTAATAATATATGTATACATATCTAAGGAAGCTTTATGATCAAACTGGTTATACAATAACATTCAAAATGTCATTTTTTTCTTCTGTCAGTCCAATTTCTGTTGTATTTTTAGCATGTTTAGGTGTACGACAAAACTTGAGGCAGCGGAAAAAAATATAAAAGAGCTTAAAAATATTATTGCAGATCTAAAGGAAAAAAAACAGGTAATGTTCTATTACAGTGGAAAAGTTTGATGGGGAAAAAGTAAAATATAAGAAATGAGCGGAGGTGACTTATTTCAATTGTTTTGAAAAAAAATCCCGAAATTTGACCTTGCCTCAAAGTAAATGTATCTCGTATGTCATATTAATCCGACTAATAAGTCGATGTCACTACTGCTGATGATATAGTGTGTTAGAACTTAACAACCCCGACTATCAGTACTTCTTTTCCAATTGGTTCTCCTTTTCATCGGTGTACGATTGTCCTATTTCGTTTGCTAGGTATTTATAAGCATGATCAGTTTTACTTATAATTTCCTTGATATGTTTCGCCTGTATTTTTTCTTGACGGGACATTTTACCTACAGTATTTAAGACGTTTGTTTCATGTAAATTTACATTTTATATAATATTAAATTACTTGTACCACTATCGTTTTCCAACACCTGACCTACATAGCCTGGACCATATTTGGCTAAATTTTTCAGCATTGATAGCATCAATGCATATTTATTTCCTTTTAAAGTTAAGAGTCATAGATGCGGCTTGTGTTCCAAATTATAAGCATTTATCTACATTGCACAATTAATAAAGTTTGCAGGTGTATGCATCACCTGGTATATATATAGATATATATATATATATATATAGATATATATATATATATATATATATATATATATATATATATATATATATATATATATATATATATATATATATATATAATATTTCTGGCTTCTAATGGTATGTGTAAGTCGCGTATCTCATAAGCACCGGTTATACGCTTACATCGAAAAGGTTAGAATACCAATCGAATGCGTAATGAGCTAAAAGGCATTATAACTATAATTATAATGTTACAAATCTGAATTATCCAATTTTGGATAAGAGTATGTGTAGCTTAGTATCTCGACTCGCGGCGGAGGTTTGAGATGACCATGTACACCTAATAAATGTTTTACAGTTCAGTATCGGAATTTATTGATAGGAACACAAATTGGCCACGCACTTCTTCCCAATCATCGTGTGTCCAAAGTTGAGGTTATACAACCGAACTCCTGCTAAAGAAAGAACATGAACGTTGTATACCGTTTTAAAAATATCCAATGAATGCTATTCTTACATTATCATACATTCATCATTTCTTTATGAGAGTAACAATCAAATTCGTTTTTCATTTCACTCTTTGAGAGTGCGCGTATAATTACCTTGTAATGTCACCAGACATGTACTCTTTTTCTGTATATAGATAAACCTGAAAAAAAATAAATGCATCTTGATATTAAAAGATTATCAGATGTATCACACACTTATCTAGTCTATTTAATGACTCTAATATTTAAAACTGTACACCCCTCTTTTTTTTAATAACATCGAACAACACAATAGTTTTAACGCATAACAAAGATTCAGTAGAAGTATCATTTTAGTTGAACGTCATGTAAAATTCATTTTCCTAGAATGTGACCTATCTTAATATACTTTACAAGAGTTGGAATAAACATGAGTATTACGACTGGTGCCACATGATGTGCTTACTTTTTATCGCCTGAGATCCCCCTCGGATGTTGGTGTTGGTGGGGTTTGTGTTTGTCTTAGTTCGTCTTTGGTGTTACATGGTATATTTGTATACTATTGATTGTCAGTTTGTCTATCATGTTTTGTCTCATTGCATTGTCAGTTTATTTTTGCCTTTTTTGTTCGAAATTCCACCTTGGCACCTTTCACGTTTTTTTAGAAATCAGTATAACAAATAACGTTGCTTTATTATAAGACAGTGAAACATAAAGTTTAAAATATAATTGCACTGGCCATGTTATCAGATGGATGCTCAAAGTTGGCAAAGACGCAGTTTCATCGTGTTGTAATAACTGATGAGAACAGTAGAAACTTAGTGTTTTACAATTAACATGGTAATGATATAACTAGTGATTTTACTGCTATCAAATAATTTATCATGAACTGATGTGATCTCTCATTTGAAATAATGGAAATATAGTAATTTGAAGATGATTTGGACTACATTTGTGCGTTTTGTGGATCACTAAGTTTTGTCAATAGTTTTAAATTAACGCATATCTACAGTTTGCTTTTACAAATCCGATTCATTAAAATATTTTCCTTTAAATTAAATTCTTTTTCAAATTGTGTTCCACATTTATTTGCCAAAACTCATATAGGAACATCTCCCTCCATGAAGACGTATATATGCTGTACTGGCTTTGATTAAAGTTTGATTCCCGCTTATTCATGTTATTACTTAAATTATAAATTTCATATAATCTTTTGAATTGGTGTCAGACGATTTTATATGATTAAAAGATAATATGTGGAGCCAAACTTCAAAATATAATTCTTCGTTTTTAGTATTTTTTAATATATATAATTAATTTTAACAGTGAAGATTTATAGACAGTCTGGGGTTACACTTTTTGATATGATCCAATGGACTGGTATGAAACTTAAGCAGACGCTTATCTTCCATACCATGAAAATTTTAAGAATCTGTTTCTCACTAACAAATGGACCAAATTTTAACGTCTAATTACCCTTTTCACTGACAGCAGAATTCCCAGGTGATACACAGGATTCCGCGCAACCCTCTGCACATTTTACAACAGACTATACTCTATGTTTTTTTATTAATGAAGGCTATGGGTGACCTATAATTGCTTAAATCTTCATCCATTGGTCTTTTTTCGATAGCTATTTTATTTACAAGAAAACTATATCTTCGTATTTCCTTTTGAAATTGACATCACATGCATCATTTGGATAAAACACCTGTTGTTTATGGTTACACGATTGCCAATGAAAGACGCGAATTCTTCGTTTGTACAAAAGAAACGATTTAATTGTATATGTTTAAAAGTTCTATCTTAAAACAACATGGAAGCAATTATTAAATCCTGAAATCCTAAAACATTTATTATGTGATACTAGCTGTGCATCATAGTTTGACTTTGGTAGTAACTTTTAAAAATAAGATATGATAAGGATTTGTTGAGTGTTGAATTTAGGAAAAGTAATGTTAGCTATGTTTTAAAATCATGAAACTTATACATGTGATATAAGATCGATCTCAATTGCTTTTATAAACATTATAGATTGAAAAGTGACGAAGTCATAATGCTGTACAATTCTATCGAAACAGAAAGATCTGAACATGAGTTAGAAATGAAGAGGTAAGAAATTTGTAAAAAAATTAAATTAGCAAACTCTTTCATATTGTCGTTTGATATTTCAAGATGGAATTCATGTGAATCATCAAACCAAAAATAAAGTCACAATAATTTAAATAATTGTTACCAAACTTTAATTTTTTCAAAACACAAAAGCTGTTCTACCAAAATCAATATTACACTTTTATAAAAAAAAAAGGGCATCTTCGCTGCTGAACCTATTGTAGACTAAACAAACGTATGGGGTACAACATGTAGTCCTGGTATTTAATGATCCATGAAAAGTTAATTTACATCTAATTTTCGTTTTTGAAACTTGCATAACAGGTTTTGCAAAAACACGCTAAATAGAAAAACATGTGAATATTAGTCTTTCTTTATGTATTGCAAATATCTTCTTCTTTAGTAAAAACACACGATAATCATTACATGGTTAGTACAATCAACATGGATATACATGTTTTATATTCAAATATAATTAGTTATCAAAGGTACCAGGATTATAATTTTGTACGCCAGACCCGCGTTTCGTCTACATAAGACTCATCATCTATAAACGCAAGTAATGTTTATCAGTTACAAAATATTTATTATGTTTACCTTCTAGTTACACATGATAGTGAACTCGTACTAGCATATCTGGTTACAAATATCGGTCTTTAACACAACTACACGTCCTTGATTAAGTTATTTAACATAATACTTTAACATCGAACTATCAATTTAATAACACACACTAAATAGGATTCTATGTTGTACCCACATACACGCACGTACTATTTTACTTGATGTTAAGTTACTTTTTTTTGCAATTTTTGTGATAACTAAATTATCTTGAAGTTAATTTAAATTAATTTAAAATTACACATGAGCGTCACTGATTAGTCTTATGTAGACGAAACGCGCGTCTGTCGGTAAGTGACATAGTTATGTTTGATTAGTTTTGCCACATAAGACATGTAAGATGAGATAACTCAGAAAAAGTAATTTAATATTACGTGTATAGCAATGTATAGTGAAATGGTGTATTGCATATGGTGCAATGGTTGGAGGTGTATGGTGCTATGGTGTATGGTGTGAAGGGAATAGTGTGAATGAATAGTGTTCGACATTCAAAACTATGCAAAATATCTATAAGAACAGATATTTCAAATTTATGAATTAATTTTCAATAGTGTGATTAAAATTCGTTTTTCATATAAATAAATAATTTTGTAGTCGCGCGCTGTCTTTGAAATTAAATTGCATTATGGTGTAATGTGTAAGGTGAATGGTGCAAATGTGTAACTTGTATTGAGTAATTGCACATGGTGTATGGTGAATTATGTTGTGGTGTAAGGTGTAAGTGGGAAGTTTGTATCATTCATATAAGGACTGTACAATCTATCGTCTCATGCGTTATCTTTAAGTTTAAACATGTAGTTTTCCATTGTTTTTCCATGCATCAAATCTGACAATTTTGCACAACCTTTAGCGTCAAAATTAGGCAGGAGAACCATACTTTTTATTCATTTTTTTGACAAGAGCATGATAAAAACATCAGTTTTAACAATTATTAAAAACAATCTATGGATCTTAATTAAGACACCTGCAGCAACATTTTTACTCCGCGAATTACTCCTATTATAGAGGGCTGCAAAACATATGTTAATTTAAGCCAAATCACATGAATGAATATCATATTAATAGATATATTCAACATAAGAAAAATAAAATGCACTGATTACATGTATCAGACATGGGAACACCTTCAAACTAAATTTGATTCAAATTCAAAAACCATTGTAAAAAAGATTCACAATAACAATCGTGCAACTGAAGTAATGTGTATTTTCCTATTCAAAACTTGCTTTAAAGATAAAGAGATGTGGTAAGATTACCAATGATACAAACATCAAGCAAAGTCCAAATGAGGAGAATGTTATCTATATAGGTCACCATATGGCTTAAAATAATACTTTAAATTCAATCTTTATGACCCTGATAAAACAAAGTGTAATCAAATATCCAAATAAACTCCAACATGGTCCTTGAACCTTAATTTGATAAACACCATACCTTCACGATTACTATCTGTACAGATTTTGTTTTTACAAATAATCCTAATGTGACTTATTATATTATACTTTGGTATTTGATTATTTTTTGTCAAAAACGCCGTTAGGCAAGGATTGTTATTGATATGCATTCGTCTTTAGATCTTCATGCCGACAACCACCGAACAAAAGCTTTAGTTTGTTTTGATAGATGTTTACGTACGACTTTACATTTAATAATTACTTATAATGTCGTTGCGACACAAATCGTACGGAGGGCTTAGCAATATCGGGTGTCGTTTGGTTTACCGTATGGAAAATTGCATCGTGTGAACGGAACGCAGTACAATTCATCTGTGTCAAATTGAATTGAAAATCGGATAGATAATAGTGTTAAAACTACTTTATACACAATACGTGTGAATTTCTATTCGAACATGTTGATGTCTAACGTCTGTCGTGGTCGCCATTTTACAAGTGCCCAACCTTAGCGTATTAGAACGAAATGCTTTACAAAACAAAACACACAGGTTTCTTAAAGAACGTATTTAACCTTAACAATGTAATTGAAAGCATGAATGTACCGTGTCTTTGGCGTTCATTCTACAACTATTTTAGAATGCCTGTAAAAATACAGCTGCCAGTTTTAGTGCCAAAACAATCTGACTGTTATATCTAGTTCACAGATTCATTTAAAATCTGCCCGGACTCTAAACAAATTATATATGTAGGACTCAAAGTCTCGATGGTACTCCCAGCTGTGATGGTTCGCATTAAAGCGAGATTGTTTATTAGCTGAGTTGATGATACCATTGGGACGCTAAACTGTTGAAATAACAACGTAAATTGCTCTTTTTTTCTGCACCAGATATACATGTGCATTTTGACGATCTATATATCTTCAGTTAGTAATGCCGGGGGCTTAAATACTTAAAAATCCAAAGCTTATAAACAAGCGATGATTTAAATGTAACGTTGGTGTGACGTTAATACGTTCGATGAAGTGCGATGATCTAATACAAAATGTAGACTTTTAAGATCTTGTCGGATCAATCAAAGGACTTAATATTCCAATTTGATAACTCTTTGTTAAGCACACAGCTGTATGAAGTCAGAAAATTTACTGAATAGCTTCCACTGATTTGCAGCTTTTTTTGTATATACATAGTTTCTTTACCTCTACCTTCACTGCTTAAAAATAATTAGGACTATAATCGTTTTTGAAATAATTTCCTTTTTCTTTTTTAGCATCGATTACCTGATCCGTTTTTGAAAAAAAAACTTTATGGAGGTCCGGGTCCTCAATGCTCCTCAACTTTCTACTTGTTTGGCTTTCTAGCTGTTTTGATCTGATCGTCAATGATGAGTCTTATATAAACAAAACTGGCGTATCAACTTAGAAGCCTGCTACCTTTGACAATTATCAGCATGAAACATGTATTTACAACTTATCTCCTCCTGCCTGCAAAGTCCTGTTTGTTTTGAAAATTGAATGCACTTGAAAACTTACTCAAAATACTCAAACGTCTTTTCAAACCAACGTATTTAAGCTGACAGACCAATGTTCTTCGAAAAATGTCATATAGTTCTGGCAAATTTGACTTATTATTATTTTTTATCTGACAAAAGAGGAAATTTAATCAATGTTTCCAGTCCACGCAAATAAAAGCATCATGTTCCATTGACGGCATAGTGTTTTTACGCATAACCAATAAAGGCAGTTGTTTATATCATCCAATCTATGTTGTTATTAATTGAAAGACTTTATCCCTTTGACGGGCTTTACACAATGCACATGACACTTACGAACTACTAAAATCTGACAATTTATTTTCTGTCTCTTTTCAACGAGGGAACACCTGTCACATGATATATTTTAAGTAGGTTTACTACCATAAAACGATCTATGGTCGGTAAACATTATCTTAACTTTTAACGTCAAGGTATATTTTTGGAGACATTCATGTTTCTTTGAAAGCTAAGACATCAACTCTTCATATCAAACAGGACAGTTATAGATTTCCACTTCCATACGTCTAAAATCTCTAAGAAAATATATTCATTTCACCATCGTGCGTGTGCTTATAAATAAAATATTCTAGCAACGACTGAAATCGATTCGTTTTGTTTTCAATTTACCACGCTAAGGACAGAAGCAAGATTATAATGAAGATACCAAATTGCGTATTGAGTAACTGTGGTTACTTTAATTACGTTTTGCATTCTACAATGAGAAAACTGATATAGTTTCTTGTTCTTTTCCACACTTTGCCGTAGGCTTTTAGTATGCAGTATGTTTGTACATTTCTGCAGATCAATTTGATATTTTTTTATAAGGTAACAAATACTTCTGGACCTTGTCATTCGATTGAACAAAATATTTTGAGTGAGGTATTAGCGTTGAATAATACATATAGTAATGTTTGTCATGACACAACAAATTATGGTTACTGAAAATTGTGTAAACAAATCTTATACCCTTCTCTTTCTTTAAGTGAATGATTTATTAGTAGTTTGTTTGGAGCTGTGTAGATTCCCACAAAAATATTTTTCTGATTTGATATAAAGAAACTTTTTTGTGCAGCAATGATTTTAAGTCTGTCTTGTAATCTGTTTAAAAAGCAAAAGAGTTGTATTTGTCATGTTTTTCTAAATGACAAATTTGAACTGTTGATTGTAAAAATTATAGGATCGTAAAAATAACATACAGACACATCAACTGTTATCGGAACCTTTATATATAACTTAGCTTGGAGACCATTATCCTCACTGGGGAGCAACCATTTGGATCTAGGAAATGTTTTTACATATTTCACGACATGTGTCCCTTTTTAAAGTGATGATCAGACATGATTCCTGAAAAATAAAATTTAAAGATAAAAGGGATAGACATTGTTTCAAAAATATCTTATTAAATATAAGACTGTTTGACAGAAACATTTTTAATATTAAGTTATCAATATGTCAGATACAGAGAAGACATATTAACGGAGAACCAACCAACGACAACTTGTACATGTAATAGAATGAGTAGAACCACGTAAGTATTTGATATCAAACTTGATAAATTTACACATAAACATTAACAATTTAAAAAGAATACATTTTATTCAGGAAGCTTTTTTTCATCTTACTAAACGAAATTGCTCTTGTTCAGAGAAAATGGACCTAAACCTTATCACCCAAACATACAATGTATAAATGTACTAAAAAAGCATAGAAGACTAACAATTGCCAGAGGTCCTAGACTTACGACACAGGCAAACATGAGGTAGTTTTAAACATTTTTTGGGAGACCTCAGCACGAGTTATTTAACTCTAGATACTGTTCAATAAACAAATACAAACCCAACGGGACTGTTTAACGCAGTTTAGAAGAATACAAAATTGAGAATGGAAATGGGGAAAGTGTCAAAGAGACAACAAGTCTGAATCAGATCTTATTTGGGACAGGCACATACATGAAAATCAACCTTTCCAACATTCTGTGACAGTCCAACATACAACTTTTAAACCTAACTTGAAACGATTGATTCATCCGATCGACACGAAGCTCAATTACAATGCATACATACTGAACATTAGTATGCAGAATACATAAAGATTTGATTAAAATGATTCGTATTTTCACTTTTCATTTGTAATGAAAATATTACAGCCTACAATCTTGCATAAAGACAAGTATACTAATAATCTCATCGAAGATACCAGGATTACATATTTATATTTACGCCAGACGCATGTTTTGTCTTCAAACAACTCATCAATGACGCTCGAATATTTCAATGTTTAAAAGGCCAAATAGAGTATGAAGTTGAAGAGCATTAAGGACAAACAATCCCTTAAAGTTTCGCCAAATACAGTAAGTTAATCTATTCCTGAGGTAACTCAATACATAAAATTGTGATGCATATGTTCGAAACTGTTCCATAAATTGATATGTCAGATTTTGTTCTTAGTAGATGTATCCAAATTGTCTAGAACACAACAATTAATGTCCGAATGTATGCGAACGTAGCAAAAGAAGTGTAGTAACATGCTTGCGGAGTCGAATGACCCCTTATTCTTGTATAAAAGGTGACGGTGACCTTGAGGCAAACTTGGTCCCGCTCTCTTCAAAGAATGTGCATTTACATCATTTGTCGTTTAGTTATCTTGATCATTTATGAAATTTGAAAATCAGTTTAACTAATTTTTGTTTAAGCCTATAACCTGTCTCCTTGCAGTTGTTGATCATTCCAAAGGCGGTTCGAGTTGATATTTAATGTTTCCGTGTATAAGTAATGAGTAATACCAGAGAAACACTTAAAGCTAGCAACCTTACAGTTACTTATTCAATGGTACCGACCGAAAATGTATTAGCAATTAAGAGGTTGAAAACAGCATTGTATCCGTGTTGCTAACTATCTTATTCATGTATTGCTCATCTTGTTATATATGAAATTACACCTTTATGAAAAGTTGTTCTAAAAAAATTACCTCGATTTTGAAATATAAACAGATAAATGACTATTTATTTGTCCAAAATAGAATGCCAATATTTAGACGATAAACTAGAACTACAATTGTACACATATCATTGAATACTACATTAACGCAACATCCATTTTATTTTCAGCAATGTCTTTAATGTGAATATAGTAAGCAGTCAAGTATCATTCAATGAAAACACAGAACAAGAAATGAGAAGCTTAATTGCTGGAAATGGTCAGCATCCTGCAATTGAAGAGGACAAATAGCTTGAATATAGAGTCAAACACATTTTACATTGAAATTTAGACGTTTAACATTTCTTCCAAATTTAAAAGTTTTTCAATTTATATTATTCTTATGTTGTTCTTTTTTTGTCTTGAGATCAATAAAAATTTAATTTAGATTTAAATTACTGCATCTTGTGAAATTATTGCAAGGCTTAAATGAAATGCAAATAAAGTGACTTGGTGATTTTTGTAATAATAAGAACTTGACTTCAGATGTCAGATACACATACATGTATAAAGCTTTTCCAAAAATTTCAATTATATACTAATAAATGCGCGAAGAGATTAATGAATTTACGGTATATGCATCGCCTCTGATCATAATTTTAGCTCATTTGATCACCTTAAATGCCAAGTCAGCTTTGCTCATCACTTGGCGTCCCTCGTCGTTGTCGTCCGTCGAAAGTTTACTTTTACAAAAATCTTCTCATCTGAAACTTAAAGTTAAACCAAATTAAACCAAACTGGGCCACAATCACGTTTTGAATATCTTGGTTTATCAGAAATGAAGCATCATGCAATATACTAAAATATACATGATCTTTCCGTGCTTCCATAGCCTCGATAAAACTTTTTTTAGTGCTAATTCCTTGCATATTAATAAACAATTTAGTAGAATAACCCTGACATATAACACACTTATCACATTGTATTTCATTCCTACTTCGTTTAGGTCTTGATGGGCATAGTTTAACAGGACTGTGAGTGCGTGCCATATTACGGGTCTGAAACTAGGCCGACTGATTTGATTTGTATATTACAATTATAACAAAACTATCAATTCAAAAAAGAATTAAAGTAATAAAAAAAAATAAAAAATTCCTAAAACAAAACAACGATCTTCAACTAACTAAAGGATCTAAACATACAATACGACCATACAACAAGCAAGAAAAGAGAAATAAAGTGAGTAACATTTGTCCTAGTTAATGACCCGATAGTGTAAGCTACAAAACGATTAACGGCATGAGAAGAGGAGTGTTTGAATCAAGGCAAACTTATCTCTAAATTTGTGTTTCAAATTGCTATTTTCTTCGCACCGATTACTATTCCAAGATATTCGGCACAAATATGAACCATGTCTTATTGATGTAATCAGAGTAAAATTCTGTGAATGTAACACGCTATAAATTTTCTTTCGCTCAAAATGTGGTAAATGTCAGTTAAAAAAAAGTCTTACTAAACATGCTAAAATCATGAAATACTTATACCTAAACATGCTAAATTATATAAATCTTTTCAGCGTTCGTTTAATATGTGATAAATTTGATTTTTAAGCTAAATTATAAGTATCATTTGAACAAATAACACAGAAAGCAATAATTTTATCTTCCGTGTTGAAAGATGGCCTGTGTGATGAAGTATCTTTGGGTACCTTAAAAAATCACAAAATTTTGAAAAACGTGACTACCGGAGCTTACGACGACATTCATGATTGGAAAATATAATTTTCCAATAGTTTGCATATAAATATGGCCGTGTGTTCTCCGTGAACTTAAACTCGTTAACTAGATGCCTTTTTTCGATATATGTCGTAACTACAATACCCTTTCTTTTTCACGAATATGGGCTACCGAATTAGACTAGTCATAAGCAACACGACGTTTGACACATGTGGAGTAGGATCTGCTTACCCTTCCGGAGCACCTGAGATCACCCCAAGTTTTTGGTGGGGTTCGTTTTGTCTAGTCTTTAGTTTTCTATGTTGTGTCTTCTGTACTATTATTTGTCTGTGTGTCTTTTTATTTTTAGCCATGGTGTAGTCAGTTTATTTTGGTTTGACTCTCCCACTGGTATATTTCGCTCCTCTTTTAAACATTAGAGAGAACGTATTACACAAAGACTGTTATGTGAATTGCATGTTGTTTAAGAGTTGGCAGAACTCGACAATTAAGAATGGCAAAGAGAACGTTTTTTAATGATCGGCATGAATCAGAATGAACATAAGTTACCAAGATACAGACCGTGTAAAGATAACTGAAAATCCGAACCGTATTTTCGCCAAAATATGACCATGTCTAAAAGAAATACCATGACTTTATTTGGTCCAGTGCAATACCCTGGTCCTATGAAATTGACAGGCACTCCAGACCACAAATTTAGACAAAAGGACTCTGTATTTCTTGTAGTCCTGTTTGAGTGAAAATAAACCATTATGATTACTTAGGTTAAAAAACTTAACATTGAGGATACATTTATAAAAAACATGAAATGTATAAATATCAACCATTACTTTTGTAAAATATAACGTTAGTATCTTTATCGCAGTTATCATCCGTTCCTCCTAGATGAGAAGGAAAGCACGATAACTCTGTCTGTATGAGAGATTGGTTTTGTATATGTCTATGTCAACGTAGTAAAGACATTTTCTATATTAAGATATTTTTTTAACAAGTTTACAGATATAAGGAATACTTTTAACATATTAAATGAGCAATGTTTAGTGTATTTAATTTGGATAAAATTGTACACAGTTTTTACTGTTCGTGTCTCATCAGTTAGATGTTTATTGATTGATTTATGTGTAGATGTTAGAAATGTTAATGTTTTATGACAATTAATATGTGACACTTTAATAAACAATGTTATTACTATTCAAACCCGACCAAGTAGACTTGTTGTTTCAATATAAAACAATTTTAATATTATAAAAATGAGATGAAAAATAACTTGAGCCATTCGAAATAACTATTTGCTATATGGATTTTTGTGAGTTAATTAGTGAATAAAAAATATTCATATTAGTGAACTTTAGTCGATTTCGAGGACCTAACTAGTTTTTATGAATACGTTAACAATGATGAGAAATTATTTAAATTGTTTCGAATAAAAGGAAATAAGACAGCAACCCAAAAGACATAGTAAGGTAAGTATACAGGTTCCAGTAACCGTTGATAATATGTTACCATTTATTGTAGTCATTCAATGCGACCTTTTGAAATGATGTGAAGAATTATGATATGTGTACCGTGGATGAATTTTAACCACTACTTAATATGATTCGTCTGTTCTCTCTTATGGTCGTTTAATAACGCCTTATTTTGATGTTATAACTATGTGTGCTGTAATTGAAAACATTAGTCAGATCGTTTGACAATATTTTAACGTATTATGCCGTTACAATTTTATTTATCTTATAGATAGCTTTTGGTTAGACACATTGATGGCTTATGTCGTAATTTTATCATTTATCTTAAAGCCAGTTTTTGGTTAAGCCGATAAGAAATTTAACTTGATATTCAAATGATTTTTGACTGACATTTTATTTTTTTGTGCTTACATTGTATCTCTATAATGGGGTATTTGTTTTTACTTTCGAGACATCTTCTAAACCCTTTTTCTTCGGAACATGATTTGTGATTTAATACGACAAATAATTTGAAAATGCAAATTACAGTACTATTAGTTTGGTAATAGTTCTACAGTATATTCGATTGGTATTTCAAAATGATTTTCTTATTCTGCAAAAAAGAAATATCCACTACAATATGACAACTTTAATTAAAGAGTTATGTTTAAGTGCAAGTCAGCTACTAGCCAGAATAGCCCTCACCATGAATAACAATTATCAAATTATTATCAATGCAGAGTTCGAACGTAGATTTAAAGCTATATCAGAAAAAACACCTTTAAACAGTTGTCTATTTTTGAAAACTGTGTAATCACCTTAAGATGACTAAATGATTTCGGTATCTGGGTTTTTCGTTTTGTTAGTGTCTTATATATATATAGTTTCAGTGCCTTCATTTTCATGACAAGATTAGTACAATTAAGTAAATACATTAGATAAGGGTTTGTACTTCAAAGAGATACCATGTGCGCTTCTTCCATTGTGTCTTACTTAAACTTGTGTGATGACGTCATGTTTGCAGTTCTTTTCATAGTGTTATCCCTTTGATCGGTTTATCCATTTTCTGACCGTTTTTTTTAATTCAACGTGTGATTCGTTGAATCTCGTCTTTAATGGTAAAAAATCGATTATGATTTTTGTTTTGCTCTTCTCTGATTGTGACATCACGAAAAAGGCGACCATGTCTGATGACGAAATATAGGAAGAACACATCTTTTTGCAGATCAATCTAACAAAAAGTTTATGAATGTCTATATTTCGACTAAATTATTAAAGAAACAGATTCCTTGACAAAATATTGTCCAATACAATATTTATCCACTGTCATACACGAACTCAACCTTACAAGGGAAAGTTCAATTCTGATCGCAAGAAAATCAAAACAAGATACAGAATAGAAAACAATAGAAAAAATAAGAAAACTCCATATAGCTGCAAGACTCGATTTAACATCGTAATCTCAAAGAGCGAAGAATGATACCAAAGGGATAGTCAAACTCATAAATCGAAAATAAACTGACAACGCCATGGCTAAAAAAGAAACAGACAAACAGACAAACAATAGTACACATGACACAACACAGAACACTGAAGAATAAGCAATACGAATCCCACCAAAAACTAGGGTTGATCCGGAAGGATAGGCAGATCCTACTCCACATCTGGCACCCGTCGTGTTGCTTATGTGATAACAAATCCGGTAGATAGTCTTATTCGGTAGGTCACATTCGTGAAAGGGAAGGGGATTGTAGTTACGACGAAATGAACGAAATGAACATACCCGATATCATTTGTTCTTCCTATGTTACGTCAGGATAGGATATGCAAGCACGGGAATATCGTATCAATTGAGAGATATATACCCCGTATGCAGGTGCTGCTATAATGTTGCTACTTAGAAATGAACAGTTCCAATTAAAAAGCTGAAGCTGAAATCCTCTCTTTTGTCGTAAAGTTTTGTTTTTAACCGACCCTCATTGTCAATTTCTAGATGTAAGTCAAGATATGAAGCCGACTTGACTGTATCTGTATTATCCTTTATCTTTAGATTGATGGGAAAGTTGCGTTCAACATAGTCACCAAATTTTGAATTATTTAGTGAAAGAACATCATTTATATAGCGGAAATTAGAGTTAAAGGATGTTGCTAACTTCTTATCTTTCTTCCTCAGAAGTTCCTGTATGAAGTCAGCCTCATAATAAAAAAGAAACAATTCGACAAGAAGAGGGGCACAATTGTTTCTCATTGGAATGCTGGCAGTCTGTTGTAAAACACGTCCTCAGAACGTATCAAATTTGTTGTCAATCAAAGAAATCAAGCATCTTGATAATGTCAGTTTCAGAGAATTGTTTGTTTGAATCAGAGTGATCCTTTACAAAGTAGGATCTATCCCTCCCTAAGACAAGATACTTGTATTTACTTGGCCATTCTTTTTTATGAAACAAAGCAATGCCAACTCTTTCAATTTCCTTTTAGTTTGGAATGTGGACTACTTGTGTAAAGTGTAGAAAAGTCAATATGTTTAATACTATATACAAGATGAAAGAGGGTTAAATTGTATGTACTTTAAAAGACCTTTGGAATTTTTAATTATCCACATCTGATTCACGCCACCTCTAGAATAGGCAGTGTTACTATAACTTTGAAACCCGTCTTTGAATGCTGATAAAATAGATGTTAATAATTTAGAAAGAGGTTACGTTGAGCACTTGGAAGACCCAGCAATATACCGTTGTGTGTGAGGGCATTTATGTAGTTTAGGCATCCAATACAGTGATGGAAGATCCATTTCTTCATCTTTGGTTGAAATTCCAAAGGAACATAGAACAGAACTATGATTATCCAGGATTTCCTCTTTGGGAAGTGTCGTGAGGGTATACGTTGAGTTTCCATGTGAATTGCCAATACCTAATTCGTTAATCAAGCAGTTAATGTAATGAGTTTTACACACAAAAACGATGTTGTTTTGGGCTTTATCTGCGGGGACAACAACATTTGGGTCTTTACAGATTGACGTTGCATGGGCATTGTTTCCACTGGCTTCGTTTTCCCGTTGTCTACCCAAGTTCTGGGATATTGGACAAAGTACGTAAAACTACGTAAATATAAACAAGATGTTTATTTGAAGACATACATTATGGTTGAACATACGATTACATGAATAAATATACTAAAATACGGTGGTGGCTAGTCTACTTGTCCTTATAACGTTCCATATTTGAAAGCCAAACGGTATGAGCGTCTGCTCATTTCAAATCCTTAGTGTAGACTGCCTCGAACCCGGTGAATGACGTCATACTTATAGTTCCTAGGGACAACGAGCCCGGCCGGGCCGGATGTCGGGCACGTGCAAGAAGCAGGAAGTCCCGACAAGCATAATTACATGGGAGAAAGAGTTACGGAACTATAAGTAATACTAACATTAACCTATTTCCCCATATAAATAGAATATAAACAAGTAAATAAAGTGACCACCATTACACTCCCCCTCTCTTAAGACATAATGTGCCCACACATTAGTCCAAAGATTGGTGAGGTATACTTACCAAAATTTAGAATACAGACACATATAAATACTCAATACCCATTCGGTTTCTTTCTTCTGATTTGTATCAATGACCGCACTGCCTTAATCCATTCGGAAAGAGTGTCTACGTCTTTCAGTTATTTATATATATACATACACAACTCCGACCGTCTTTTATATCTATTATGTAATGAGTATAACGAAACTTCTTGAATTTCATATATTGTTGTTTGTCGATTAAAATTTATTAGAACTGTCTCCATTCGTTTGTCGATACCTCTGCTGGTTGTATTTTCGTTCCCGAAGGTAGCAATAGGAAGCACTTCATCAGTACTTGCATCAGACAAACTCACATAGTCGTTTTCATGACATTTGATATGTTGATTTTTTTTGGCAATCATTCGTGAATTAAGGAATATGTCTTTCTCATGCATCGCTCTGGGCCCGTATTCATGAAATCTCTTAACATAAACTGCAGTTAGAATTCCCTTAGTTGAGTAAAATCATTAAGGGACGACATAACAAAATCAATGAAGGATAAAAAAAAACTTAATTCAAATAGTTTGAGGGTGGGGGATCAAAATTGCTGCAAGTTTTGTTTAATTGACATCAATTTTATACATATCCTTTTTGATCAATCATTTTTTCCCAAATTAAGTTAAGAGTAGATCATAGGAATAAGTTTCCCGAGATAAAATTGTTCATATACTTTGCCAAATTATGTATGCTCTTTTCATAAATATAACAAAAAGTATAGGACACCTCGCTATTTTTCAAGTTATCAAAACTTAACTTAGTCGTTAAAAATTATCTAAATTTGCATGGAATAATCATGCAAAAACATTTTTTTGTGCACAAAAAGAAATCTATGAGATAAAAATTTGAAATAAATTGTGAGAAGATAGGTTTAATAGATTGTTGTTAGAAAATGGCAAGAAAATGGTGTCACCGGACTTGTTTTCTTGCTACAAGTATAAAATGAAAGTTTTCCCATCAGACCGGAATATTTGTTTACTTAAAGAGTTATCTCCCCCTTAAATGAAATCAATTAAAAAAATGATCATAAAGCACAAATGTTTGGTAGTTGTTTAAATATTGGGATAATGCAATAAATCAGCAAGTTTTCTTTATATAAATAAACAGTCTAACCAATAAAATTGCACATCTGTCTTCAACTTTGTAGATTTTGGCCGATAACCAGACTGATTATGTACTGCGATAGTACAATCCAAGATTGCGGTATACCATGAACCTACCTTAAATATTATGAGTATGTTACATCAACTTCGAATTCCATGGGGTACGTCTTAAAACTTTATTGATTTTGTAAAAGTTAGTGCAACAAATTCATGGAGAATTTTCCCTTTATCTTCAGAATAAAACTACACAATGTACATGCTTAGCAATAAGAACGATGTCCCAGTCCCTGAAGAATTTTGCATGCCGTAAAATCCCCATGGCTTCCTTCCTACTGTTGTATACTAACACTCGATACCAGGTGGGCTGTTAGTTTTCTCGTTTGAATTGTTTTACATTGTCTTATCGGGGCCTAGTATAGCTGACTATGCGGTATGGGCTTTGCTTATTGTTGAAGGCCGTACGGTGACCTATAGTTGTTAATGTCTGTGTCATTTTGGTCTTTTGTGGATTTGTTGATTAAATGTGATTTTGGGAATATTCTGAATTAAATTTACATTGTTATTTTGTGTTATTCTCAAACGAAATATAAACTAAGATTCTACTGAGAAAAAAACGGTTGTTTAGATTTTTATGCATACCACTTAGGTAAAAACAGAACGGAGTTTTCTTAAATTAAGTGTTTACTAAGGAAAATCTTAACCTAATTAGCAATATGCCTCAGGGACCAAAGATTCCTTATTTGATGTGGATAGAGTTTAAGCCCGTCTTGATAAGCTTTTTATTTTTGTTTAAGGTTGATGATATTTAATTGTTTTTACTCGAGTATTACTGAAGGAACATTCATTGTCGAAATGCTCATTCAGTACCGTCTATGTTATTTGTTAATGACCGTTTTTTTATGAAATTATAAACAATTATTGATCAGATAGCTAGACATATTGCCAGACAAGGAAGATTTGTTTAAAAGTACAATTCATTTTGTTGGGATAAAATTCACCAACAGCTGTAATTTAAACAAGTCTGTGGGAGTATTTGCATAATACTGACAGCACGTGTTAGTAAAATTATTTGTCCAATAGATATATCAAATCTATAATTTAACAGATTCAATCAAACAGTTTAGGTTTTGTAGAATATAATTATTGATAATAACGGAACAACGAATGATTTGTATAACAATCAAGAGGGTGCAGCAAAGCACTATGTTCGAAATTCGTAAATTCTTCTTTAATATATAAACGTGGTAAATATTTTATATTTTGAAGATATTTCTTATTTACCAAAAGATACGCACTGACAAACACTATTATAATTGTTATACCGTATTCAAATTTCAAATGAATGGTTTATGTAAATATAACGGAATTGGATGAGACTGTCACCAAAGTGAGAGGTTTAGCACTATAAAACCAGGTTTAATCCACCATTTTCTACATTTGAAAATGCCTGTACCAAGTCAGGAATATGACAGTTCTTGTCCATTCGTTTTTGATGCGTTTTGTTATTTGATTTTGCCATGTGATTATGGACTTTCCGAATTGAGTTTCCTCTAAGTTCAGTATTTTTGTGATTTTACTTTTTATCACCGGGTTTGTACTTAAATTAGCAACACCACGGGTGCCATATAAAATTGGGATCAGCTGATCCTTCCGAAGCACCTGCTATCACGCCGGTTTTGAATTATTACTTCGGGGATATCGTTACCACAAATTGTGTTGCATTATGGGAGTGTTATTGTTATTGGTTTTTGATTGGTTCATACGTTGGAATTCCATCATGATGAAAGATGTGTTAAACGTCCTTGACAACCAAAGGCAAAGGAAGTTGGTTTTATACTCTTTATGAACCTTCAAAAATAGAAATAAAACACTGCTTTCTACAGAGAAAATATTTGTTTGATAGCAACATATCTATATTTACGATGATAAAATCATTTTCAACCATCAAATGTATCGGTCCAACAAATTGAAACAGTACACGACTGCTCTGATGCGTTTAACGTCATGAAACAACACATAAAATACAAGAAATTTCGTTACAATTATTGCATTATAGATCTTAATACGGTCAGAATTATACATATGTATGAATGACTGAAAGTTGGAGGCTACGAGGTTAAGATTTCGAATTTGCGTTTCTGTTTGTTTTCTGCAGTTTTCTAGTTTTCCTATTCTGCATGTTATTTTAACAATTTTGCCATCATAATTGAACTCTTCCATTAGTTTTTGGGGTGTGTATGTGGTTTATTTTTGGCAACTTAATTCTTTTTGAAAGGATATCATGTCTTTGTCTATGTATACTAATTGCATCTGTTCAAATGTATATTTGTAAATTAATATGTAAACCGAGGTGTGGCCCTAGTTTGGCTTGTTACTTCAATGAAATACAGTAAAATACTTAATATTACTTTTTTTCAATGATATGTGGGATAGTTTCAACCAATCAAATATTGATTAAACTATCAATATGTAGTAACCATGGTAACAGTGGAATACAATAACTTATTCCAACATTAATATGACAGTTGGTTTCTAGAAGTTGTAATCATTCGTTTTATGCATTTTATCATTAAACAAAAATACACGCGTCTGGCGTAAATACAAAATTTAAATCCTGGTATCCAAGATGAGTTTAATTACAACCACTTGGTCGATACCACTGCTGGTGGAGTTTTTATTCCCTGAGGGTATCGCCAGCACAGAAGTCAGCACTTCTGTGTTGACATTATTTATCATTGATATGCTTATAATTATAAATTAACTGACAAAACTTTGCATTTTTGAAATACTAAGGCTTATCTACCCCTGGAATAGATTACCGTAGCTGTATTTGGCAAAACCTTTAGTAACTTTTGGTCCTCAATGCTCTTGAACAAAGTACAGCAAATTAAAAGTACAGCAGATTATAAAAGTACAGCAAATTATTGATACAAGCTAATTATGCAAAAATGAATAGTGACAGGCTTATTTTCTTTATTATTAATCATTTTCTAATTGAGTATGCAAATTATATAATTCTTGCTATTGTACGTTTAACATATTTCTAACTTCGTCATCAATATATTTATTATGCTATCATCAACGGAATTTCACATGTATCTTTTCATGTACACTGTATTAAAATATAAATAATATTTATACACATATTATTAGTTATTATTATATAATTTTTCCTTATCTGCGCAGTATCGTCTATTCTAGACGATCCGGTAAATCTTAAATTTGCTGGTTTGTCCTCTTTATAGACTTCCATATATATAGAGATAATGCATTTGATCTGTAAAGATTCGATCTTCATGCGTTATATATCATGTACTGTGTTACGACCCTAGATAAAAACTGAAGAGGAAAGGTAACACCCTGCAACTGAAAGCTTCATTATTGTAGAGCCTCGGTGGTCGAGTGGTCTAGGGCGTCGGGCATAGTGCATAAGTTCGAATCCCGGCCATGGAAGAACAAATGTTTGCTTCCGCAAATTTCCAGGTCTAACATTGTTGAGTTGATATTAAGACGAATAATATATATATATATATATAATGATTAAATAAAAATTGTAAAAATGACAATATTATATATTCTGCATAAAAACTATGTAACAAAATTTGACGGTAAACAAAGCAATATGTATGGGCTTCCAAATTAAAGTCCACAACAATAAACGTTCATAACGACTTCGTCATTGACAACATCATTATCACTAATGATCGAAGGTGAAACTAGGAAGATATTTGACGCTAGCGGTAAATTTTGTGAAATTGAATTTTGTAACTCATAATATCAATTTTTGTATTTGTGTTTTTGCGCAAGTTTACGAATATTTAATATATATATGGCATATTTTAAAATGATCTGCAAATAATATGCCATTTATTTGCAAAGCTTGAATTAACGACATCAAATATTTTTTAGGTACCTATAACAACAAATCAAGATCCAGATCGTCGTCTTGGTTGAAATTCCAAAGGAACATAAAAACACCCATGTCTATTCAGAATTTTTGTCGTGTAGGGATATCTTGAGTTGCATATGAATGGTTACGACCTTATTCTGTTATCAAGCAGTATATAATGTCATTCATATTAACATCCACAAATGATGTTGTGTGAAGCTTTGTCTGCGATATCAATAAAAATATTTGTCACGGAGACACCTCAGCAGCATTTGACGTATTTAAAGAACGATGTTTATTTATAGACATATTTAGTTCTGATTTATTTCAACGACCTCACAGACTTAAAATATACTGACATCATATCAACGTCTTTTTTTTCCTTTAGCTCATTGCATGGCTTTATTCTAGACTTATTCTATTTGTATTTGTGGCGATTCAAATTGGTGGATTTCGGCCTACGAATAACACATTTCGCAGAAAAACTGTGAAATTTCATTTATTCACGAGTATAATATTTCATCATGATATTGATAAAATACCTTGATAGATTCAGATATAAAAGCAAATTAAAGTACAATGATAATAAACTATTATGCAACACTGAATAGTGACAGGTTCTGTGTTTCTTTGTTAATATAATTGATTATGCAAATTATGAAATTCTTGATGATGTACGTGTAACATCTTTCTTACTTCGTCATCAATATATTTATTATAATTTCATCAGCGGAATTTCACATGCATCTATCAAAGTACATTGACAAGGCAATTATATCTAATAAATAAAACGGATTTGTGCTGCAATGATACTTAAAGGCACCTACAAGAGCTTCGCGGTCACCTAAAAAATCGGGGCTACAGAAAAAAGACATTGATAAAAGTTTATCTTGTGCTAACAACATCAGCCGAGATGAACGTGTACAATATAATGACAAGAATATCAACTAACGAGTCCCGTGTGTGTTGACCTGATAAGTAATCACACCTTAACAAATATTTTATTATTTTGTGAGAACATCTGTATGCTAAAGATATGAAAAATGAAGAGAGAACTATTTTCCCTGATATGAAAAATGAAGAGAGAACTATTTTCCCTGTTTAAATATCATGGGCTAATATTTGAAAAATAAACACACGGATCTTTATTATTTTTTGCTCTTTTTGATTTCTCAGTGAATGACCAGTGGTGGAACCAGGATTTTTTAAAAAGGGTGGAACTACATTTGTTGGTTCTGTTATCAGTCTGATTAGAACGGGGCTCGAACTAAATTTTGCCAAAAACTCCCCGTTAATTTAAAAAAAAAATCCCAGATAAGAGGGGAGGGGAAATATCTTCGTCCTCGGTTAATATAATCTGACACAGGTTTATATATAACGTATTGACCTCGTCAAAAGTCTATTGCTGATAAAAATAATTAGCCGCCTTCCTAAACCATATGTAATAAGTATGTATGCAAGCTATAGCAACCTATATAATGACCCGGTTGGTGGAGGTGAAAAAGAGCATCAATTTATTTTCCGTCCACATTCTTCGTACAGAAATGCGGTTGCATTTTGATTTTAACATGCTACATTATTTTGATTTTCTCAAGTTCAATGTATGCTGTAAATGTATATATCATTGACGCGTTTTTTTTAACCTGTGTTAAAAAAGCGTTTACCAAAACGTAATAGATGTTTGTACATAACGTAATAGACGTTTGTCATTAACGCAATGGGTGTTTGCACACAATGTAATAGGCATTTGCACATAACGTAATATGTGTTTACACATAATGTAATAGATGGTTGAACATAATGTAATATGCATTTGCACCTACAGTAATAGGTGTTTGCACATAACGTTATAGTTGTTTGCACATAACGTTATAGGTGTTTGCACACAACATTATAGGTGTTTGCACATTACGTAAAAGATGTTTGCACAAAGCATAATAGGTGATTGCACATAACTCAAAAGGTGTTTGCACATAGCTTAATATGTGTTTGCACATAATATTATAGAGGTATTTGCACAAAGCGTACTAGGTGTTTCTACATGAAGTAATGACTGTTGACAGAGAGTATCAACATGCTGTATTATATTTTTCACAGAAGATACATATGAACATGTATAAACACAACATAAAACCTTTAGAATATAATAGCATGAGGTTTTCATAGAACAAAGATGTATCAAAACAAAACATTCAACATAACAATCAGATTTTAGACATGACGCAATTATTAACTGACTGACTTAAAGGAAGAATAGACACAACATAAAGGAAATGAGGAAAAAATTAAAGGTGATTGATCATAACGTTTAGATGTATCTACAGAACATACAGTAGATACGACATAATATAATGCATATTGCACATACCAAAGAATAGCCATGACATATCATATAAAATTGAGAATGGAAATGGGGAATGTGTCAAAGAGACAACAACCCGACCAAATAAAAAACAACAGCAGAGGGTCACCAACAGGTCTTCAATGTAGCGAGAAATTCCCGCACCCGGAGGCGTCCTTCAGCTGGCCCCTAAACAAATATATACTAGTCCAGTGATAATGAACGCCATACTAATTTCCAAATTGTACACAAGAAACTAAAATTAAAATAATACAAGACTAACAAATGCCAGAGGCTCCTGACTTGGGACAGGCGCAAAAATGCGGCGGGGTTAAACATGTTTGTGAGATCTCAACCCTCCCCCTATACCTCTGACCAAACAAACAATTAATTTGATATAACACAGAGATGCAGTGTCAGGAAATAAAGGAACGTACACATAACATAAAAAGGAAATGACAGGACGTAAAGACAAAGCGACAAACACATTAAATATTTACACTATAAGACAGGTACGGCGTTCGATATTCCCGAACTGGATGTATTACATTCTGTCTTAGTTTTTGATTTATTTTCAAATTATAGATTTGTCACTACTAAAGATACCAATAAAATCAAAATTCTAAATCCAATATTTCTTATCGATGAATCTCGTTAGACAACAAACACCGTTAAATCTCAATCAACCTCCAATCAACTGACGGAAGTTGCCATTTTAATTTTTAAATTTTTTCGATATGTGATTTCGTTGATGATCAACGAAAAAATACATTGTTTACCCAAAACATTCTTAAAAACAAACCTTAAGAACAACAGTTAAATAACTTTTTTTTTGTAGCTTAAGCTTTTTTCGAATTTGTATTAAAATTATATGAGCTAGTTTGATCTTCTTGCTTATTTAAAGCAGCTAACTTAAATTGTGTTTCCCCTCTTTTCTCTCGTGTGTGGTCTCTTCAGACAAAGTGTGATACATACAATTGTCTCCCATCATATAAACAAATAGGGGGTCATTTCGCCAGATATAAAAGACGTTTTGACACCTGATACAGACATTTCGATATCAAGATAAAACGACACCTCCATTAGACAAAAGAAAAATCACAAAAATACTGAACTCCGAGGAAAATTCAAAACGGAAAGTCCCTAATCAAATGGCAAAATCAAAAACAAAACACATCAAACAAATAGACAACAACTGTGATATTCGTGACTTGGTACAGGCATGTTCAAAAGTAAAAAATGGTGGATTGAACCTGGTTGTCACTGATGAGTCTTTTGTAGACGAAACGCGCGTCTGGCGTATATACAAAATTTAATCCTGGTATCTATGATGAGTTTATTTATAGCGCTAAACCTCTCACGTGTATGCCAGTCTCCTCAAAATCCGTTATATTTACAACGATGCGTTAACAACACAGACAAAGGAGGTAAAATAGTCAAATTATAGGTTCAGCAGTCATCACTGTGTTACAATCTCAAAACAAACAAACATTTACAAAAAAAAAGCACAAAAAGCATCTATTAAATTAATAAAAACATTCTTTGTTTCGCGTGTCTGACGTCAGAAAATGTAAACGTCACATAGGAAGAAATTTTGTTGTTCAATGTGTATTAAAAAAAAAAAAACATTTCACATGAGGAATGGTGGTATACAGGGTTAAAAATCAAAATTTATGTTAGAATTAATTTCAGAAACAGACCGAGATTTAAAATCATCCAGATGTTCTTTAGAATTTTTAAGAATCCAAATGTGATTAATACCACTACGCGAGTATAATAATTTTGTCGTTTGCCGTTCAAAGTATTTTCAAATTTATGATAAAACAATAACATAATGAAGTACAGAGTCACTTTATAAGAACCAAAGAAACACAAAAAGTCGCATATACAAAACACACTAGCAAAAATTGAAGATAATACAAACACATTGACGGGATGTATAAGAACCGAGCCACGTCAAATGGATATCACAGAAAACAGACCAAACTGTAAAAGTAATATTAATAATCGAACAAACACAAATAAAAGAACAATATAACACGTTGTTTAGATGATAAACAACGTAAGCACGCAGAATTTATACATCTAGACCGTCATGTGTTATTTGTGAAGTTGATTTATCAACAAGGTCTTGATACCTTCCGATGAACTTATCAGAAAAAGGACGAAAAGTTCTTTGACATACCCCTGGTTCATCAACTTTCTGCTCAGACACTGGTGACGTTTTACAAAGTCTGAGTAAGAGCTGCAAGCTCTTGAATATCGAATAAGTTGGGAAATATATATCACATATGCAGGTGAAGTTGGTATATTGCTACTAAGGTGGAGGAAATTTAAAATTTCAAAATTATAATCGTCTCGTTTGTCATAGATTCTGGTACTGAGATGAATGTAAATGTCAAATTCGAGATATAAGTTTAAAAATGAGTCGGGGGTAGCCGTGTCTGTTGTTTCTGTAATTTCTAGTTCTGGGGGATATATAAATGGAACCCAATCAGAAAAGTTCGGATTGTTAATGGAAAGAACATCATCAATTTATCTGGAAGTGAAATTAAATTATCTGGCTTCTTTGATCTTCTTGTTTTTTGACAAGTGTCTGAAGGAACTACGATTCATATGAGAATAAGAAGAGGTCGGCAAGGAGAATCGCACAGTTCCAATGTGTTGAAAAAGTCTACTCCAAAGTCAATAAATATGTTGTCGATAAAAAAACTCAAGCATAGTGATCACTTGTTCTTCTGTGTAGCATGTTTTACCCTTTTGTTCACTATTATCTAAATAGGCCTTATGGTATCCCAAAGTAATAAATTTATAGCATATGCTACCATTTTTATGTTGAAAGGCATTGTGGATTTTTTTCTCTTTATGGCGTTTTTTTCAATTTCACATGGGGAATGGTGGTATATACAGGGTTGAAAAATCAAAAGTTGTGATAAAATTAATTTCAGAAAAAGACCGAGATGTAAAAATATCCTGTTCTTTAGAATTTTTAAGAATCCACATATGGTTAATACCACTACGCGAGTAAACAGTTTCACAGTATTTCTGAAGACCCTCTTTCACTGTGGACATAATTTTAGTCAATCTTATGGACAATTCTTTAGTGGAACATGCAGATGAGCCGGCAATGTACCGTTGTTTATACGGATTTTTGTGAAGCTTAGGTATATTACAAACAAGGTAAGTTCTCCAATTTGTAAATCAAAGGTTTTGATAAGAAAATAACAATCTGTAAATATTAGAACAATAAGGCAATATATTTACCTTGGTACAGTGTATTCAATTTCATAGTATACATGGAAAATGCATTGACTTGTATCGTTTCTTTTGTTGACTACTATATTTTCTGTTGATGGCACATGTGGAGCAAGACCTGGTATCCCTTCCCAGAGTCCCTCATATCATTCCTTGTTTGATGGGGTTCGTGTTTTCATGTAGTGTATTGTAGACTGCTATTTGTTCATTTTGTTTCTTGTTTTTGTCATGATTTTATCGGTCTCATAGACTTATGACTTACGTTTAAGAAAAAAACCAGAAACAGCGGGGAGTAAATATAGGTATAAAGGGCAAACCCGTGGTAAAATCAGTATAAATTCAAGCCCCCATGAATTATTTCTATTTCTAATAGAACACATACAGCAATTCTTTTGGATCGAGCGCTCTTGGTGAAGGCAAATATTTGCCGTTCCCATAGATAAACGTTCTATTTAATTGACGTAAAAGAACGGAACAAACTGAATTAGTGAAATGCTTTAACTATATACAATAACGTATTTAGATAGGTTTGGATTAATTTAAATGACAAGTTTACTTTTATGTCTTATTTGTATAAAAAAAATGGCTTATAACACATTTAGCCTCGTTTATTTACGTTTCCTTGTTGTGATAATTTTCATTATTTGTGTATGTTAATGACATTATATTTACTGCTTGATAACGGAATAGGGTCTTCATATGCAACTCAAGATATACCAACACGACACTTCCTAAGTAGGAATATGTCGTTATGCACGTCTATCGTTGTGGACTTTTATTTTCGGAAGCCCATACAAATTGCTTTGTTTACCCTCAAATTTTGTTAAGATAGTTTTTATGCAGAATATATAATATTGTCATTTTTACAATTTTTATTTAATCTTTATATTTATATATAGGCGATTTGGTGTCGCGATATCTCAGTAGCATGGTTTCGAATCCAGGAGAGGGAAGAACAAAAAATTTACGAAAGCAAATTTACAGATCTAACATTGTTGGGTTGATGTTTAGACGAGTTGTATATACAGAATGTACACAGCCATGTATCACCAACACTGCTGGTGATCCGATGGATAAATCTGTTGTAGAGTTGTCATTGGCTCAGACGTACTAATAAATATAATTATGTCTGTTACTGTATCTTACATTAATTTGAAGGATCTTTTACTTTAGATAATTTAGCTGATCTGTAAAAATAACATCTTCATGTCTTATATATCATGTATTGTAGTACGACGCTAGATCAAAACTGACGTGGAAAGGTAACAACCGGCCACCGAAAGTTTATTTTTATTAAGCCCAGTTGGTCGTGTGGTCTAGCGCGCTGTTTACAGTGCAGGGGATTGGGTGTCACGATATGTTAGTAGCATGGGTTCGAATCCCGGTGAGGGAAGAACAAAAAAATTGCAAAAGCACATTAACAGATCTAATATTGTTGGGTTGATGTTTAGACGAGTTATATATCATTGTATTATATTATATGTATATAATTCGTCTTAATATCAAAATAACAATGTAAGACCTGGAAATTTGCAAAGCAAATGTTTGTTCTTCAATGGCCGGGAATTGAACTTATGCATTTTGCCTGACGCGCTATACCACTCGACCACCGAGGCTTTACAATAATGAAGTTTTCGGTTGCCGGGTGTTTACTTTCCTTGTCAGTTTTTATCTAGGGTCGAAACACAGTACATGATATATAAGGCATGAAGACCGAATCTTTACAGATCAGATGAATTATCTTTATATATATATATATATATATATATATATATATATATATATATATATATATATATATATATATATATATATATATATATATATATATATATATATATATATATAGAAGTCTATAAAAATGACCAACCGGCAAATTTAAGATAAACCGGATCGTCTAGGAAAGACGATACTGCACAGATCTGGAATTTTTTTATTATAATAACTAATAATATGTATATAATTATTATTTATATTTTAATACAGTGTACATAGAAAGATACATGCTAAATTCCGCTGATGATAGCATTATAAGTATATTGATTACAAAGTAAGAAATATGTTACACCTACACCATCAAGAATTACATAATTTGCATAATCAATTAGAAAATGATTAACAATGAAAAAATAAACCTGTTACTATTCATTTTTGCAAAATTAGCTTGTATCATTAATTAAAAGTACTTTTAATTTGCTGTATTTTTAATTTGCTTTTATATCTGAATATATATTAGCATATCTTATCAATATCAAAATGACATATTATACAAATGAATTAATCAAATATTGCAGTTTCTGTAAATTAACTCATCATAGATACCAGGATTTAGATTTTGTATTTATGCCAGACGCGCGTTTCGTCTACAAAAGATTCATCAGTGACGCTCGAATAAAAAAAAGTTTAAAAGGCCTACAAAAGTACCAAGTTGAAGAGCATTGAGGACCAAAAATTTCACATACAGCTACGGTAATCTATTCCTGAGGAAGATAAGCCTCAGTATTTCAAAAAATCAAAGTTTTATCAACAGTTAACTTTTAATTATAAGCATATCAATGATAATTAATGTCAACACAGAAGTGCTGGTGATACCATCAGGAATAAAAACTCCACCAGCAGTGGCATCGACCCAGTGGTTTTAAATAAACTCATCATAAATACCATGATTTAAATTTTGTTTTTACGCAAGACGCGCGTATTTTTTTTATGATCAAATGCATAAAACGAATGATTACAACTTCTGTGATTAATGTTGGAATAAGTTATGTTATTCCACTTTTTATACATATTGATAGTTTAATCAATATTTGATTGGTTGAAACTATCCCACATATCATTGAAAAAAATTCTTACTAAGTATTTTACTGAATTTCATTGAAGTAACACGTCAAACTAGGACCACACCTCGATTTACATAGTAATTTACAAATATACATTTGAAAAGATGCAATTAGTATAAATAGGCAAAGACATGATATCCTTTCAAAATGAATTAAGTTGCCGAAAATAAACCAAATAAACACCCTAAAGAAACAAACGGGAAAATTCAATTATGAAGGCAAAAATGTTAAAATAACATGCAGAATAGGAAAACTAGAAAACTGCAGAAAAACAAAAGAAACGCAAATTCGAATCTTAACCTCGTAGCCTCCAACTTTCAGTCATACATACATATGTATAATTCTGACCGTATTAAGATCTATAATGCAATAATTGTAACGAAATTTCTTGTATTTTATGTGTTGTTTCATGTCATTTAAACGCACCAGAGCAGTCATGTTCTGTCTCAATTTGTTGGACCGATACCTTTGATGATTGAAAATGATTTTATCATCGTAAATATATATATGTTGCTATTAAAAATATTTTATCTGTAGAAAGCAGTGGTTATATTTCTATTTTTGAAGTTTCATTAAGATTATAAAACCAACGTCCTTTGCCTTTGGTTGTCAAGGACGTTAAACACATCTATCATCATCATGCAATTCCCACGTAGGAACCAATTAAAAACCAACAGCAATAACACTCCCATAATGCAACACAATTTTCTTATTGATCCATTGATCCGACTCATTTAGATATTTAAGCTACAACAATCGTCTTATCCGGCATCCTCTGAATTACCTTTCAACTAGTTAATATGGGGAAAACAGCTCTGATCGTTTTAGTAGTGGCAATAACAATGATTTATCAGTGTAAAGGTAAGTGTTTGTTGTAAAGGATTTTTTGATAATGATAAAAGATACAAATATATATCGATGAACGCAGAGGTTGTTGCATACATGTAGCTTATTGGTTGGTTTAACAAATCAAATTTAAGCACAACTTAACATGCTTCCCTTTCATGAATGTGACCTACCGAATTAGACTATTTACCGGATTTGTTATCACATAAGCAACACGACGGGTGCCACATGTGGAGCAGGTTCTGCCAACCCTTCCGGAGCACCTGACATCACCTCTAGTTTTTGGTGGGGTTCGTGTTGTTTATTCTTTAGTTTTCTATGTTGTGTCATGTGTACTATTGTTTGTCTGTTTGTCTTTTTCATTTTTAGCCCTGGCGTTGTCAGTTTATTTTCGATTTATGAATTTGAATGTCCCTTTGGTATCTTTCGTCCTTCTTTTTTAAGTTTTAAATACATTGTGTTAAATGTTTAACATAAGTGCACCATTTGTACACCGCATACTGTCAATTTGTACGATTTCCATATTCTATTCATCAACGCCTTTTGAATAATTGATATTCTTTGAGGAATAGGATTTTTCGGTTCGTGTTGTTAAATTGTTGTTAAAATATTTTTCTGTGAAGAGATTTTGTGGGTTGTTTCTTCATCGTTTTATTTCTGGACTGAAAGACAATAAACAAGTTAATTTAGCAAACATCGAAATTATATCGGAAGGAAAGTGTTGTTCAGTATTGTTTTTCAGATACCAATCAACTTATTGAGATTAATAATTTAATTTCATCCTATTTTTAAGAAACACTAACACAAAATTGTATCAAAATGTTATTCAATACAAATGTTTAGAACAAAGTACGTTTAGAATTTATTTTATATATGTGAAATAATTTTTTATTAAGAATCTGACTTTGGAGTTTAATTGTTACTTTTTCTGTGAAGTGATTTTGTAGGTTGTTTCCCTTTTGATCGTTTTACTTCTGGTCATTGTCTTAATTATCACGTTAAAGCAGTGATCCATTCAACACGGTTATAATATGCTACCTATTGAAGATTTTCGTAGTATTACAGGGTTTGATTTACTTATCATCTCTAAAATAATTTGTTATTAAATTACAGGCAAATCGAACTTTGCATGTACCGAACGAGGTGGAAATTGTTCAGACTCTAACACATGTCCATATTTTGGAGGTAATGTTGAAAAACTATCCGTCAGGTGCAATTGTGGGAAGGCATGTTGCAAATGTACTGGTAAGAAACAAAATTATTTTAGAAATAGTTATTGTTACATTGATTATCGACCAGCATAACTGATGTCAAGGCCTATATGCTAGCCATGAATACAAATGTGAGAAATGAACGGTTCACATACGCAAAGCTGAATAATTTTGAAGATATTCTGTGGCTTCCATATTTTCAAAAATTAATCTAAATAAATATAATCAAAGTATAGAATTTTCATGATATAAAGAAAAAAAATGTTAGTTCACCAATTTGCAATCTCTTAAATCGTTAACAGACAAATGAAGAAAACAACATGAAGAAACATATAAACTTTAAGATAAGCGCGACCGAGTGAGTCAACAGTGTAAACGTATTCTGTAATGCAAGCTAAGATGACCAGTCTTAAACTATCGTTCTTGGCAATGCAATATGAACTTATGTGCACATAAAGTCAGTTGAACTGTTATGCTAATTTGTCGTTATTTTCGACTTTAATAGGAGGGGCATTATGTTTTTTCTGTATATGCGTCCGTCCGTCTGATATTCGATTCCTCTCGTATCGGGTAAACTAGAATTTTTGTTTTCAGTAGAATACAGTTTTTGTTTTAGTGGAGTTTGTTGTCATGTCAACTTTGAACACATGTACATTTTGGAGTGAACTGTTAAATAGTTATGCAGATTGAAAATATTGATAAACTTTTATAGTCACCGAGCATCGTAATAAAACAGTTAGGAAATTATGTTCAATAGAAGCTTATTCTTATCGGTTTCGTTTTCAAATAGTTAACATAAAATCCTGTGAAAGTTTAATAGTATTAAAAACTGTAAAAACAATACACTAGACTATCATCAATCAATGGTCAGAGCAGTTTTAAATGTGAAAACAGGAGAACTTTGACCAGTCATTATGACTGGTTATCAAGTTAACTTGCTGTACAAGTTAGGACTGCACCCATCTGTACAATGTTGTTACAAGATGTTAAAGTTTTGATTTGCTATTCCTTAACAGTTGAGACAAACCATGATATTGGGGTCGTTTATATTATGAATAGAATAATGATCTTAATCAATACAAAAGAAAACAGTCCAGTATAAACAAACTGACACATGTAATACATTTTTGGTGCTGCATACTCGGAAGTAATTATCCAGGATGTATTTTATCCGACCGACCAATTAAGTACATATCCGTTTAGAATGGTTAGGTTTTTGATCCGGTTCAACTATACATGACTGGTGTTTTTGTTTTATTTTGTTTACTTTTTTTGTCATTCTGGTATTTTTGTACCTTTGAAATATGAATTTAGATTAAGCAATCCTTTTTATTCATCACAAAGCTGTTTCCGATGTGAGAAATCTTTTAATCCCTTATCCGTTTATATCTAGACACATGCCCTGATGGTTCTACGTGTATGAGAGAAGGTGAAACCTGTGATGGAATCAAAGATAAAATCACATGTTGTGGCAACAGGTTTTGTTGTACACCAACTCCATGTAAGTAATATGGCTATAACAAATTCACAAGAACAAAATGTTAGGAGTAGGATGGACATATCTAGTTAAATGCAATGGATTGAAAAATAATAATACATAATCGAATGAAAAATAATAATAATCGATCAACAATTTTGACGTAAAACAAAAATCAAACATATGAATATTTGTCTTTCCGAATATCTTCAACAAAAATAAAAGGAATTCATCGAAAATTATGACTGCCTTTATAAAAAGAATACATGAAAGGGAAATCAAAAACCTTTATTCAAAGAACATCAGACATATTTACGGATGAATACAGTACTAAAAATAAGTTCAACTGAAAATTCAATGACTAATTATTATGATGCTTTGATGATATGTACTGTAAACCCATTTAACTAAGTTGGCATTAGATGGATTTGGAAATTTCGTTTAGGCTATATTTGATTAATAGCTTTTTAACATGATGTTTTCGGTCCTTATAAATCTACGCCTTTCACATATTCGGTTTGGAGTGTTCCTGATGAATGTAAATCCAAAGAAGCGCTTCAGATGTATGAAATAATGTGTTGTGCTTTTATACAGGTGTCAGAACTTGTTTTAATGGTTGTGAGGCCGAATGTGCGCCATCTAAACGGAAGGAGGGAAAGTGCTGTGGGGGATATATTTGTTGGTAAGTTTAAGTTAACACCAAGTAATATGATGTTTTTGTAGAGCTAAGCTATTTAAGGAATTATGTTCATAATGTATCGTTCTTTTTAGAATAAGTCAAAATCATGCTCAAGATGAATTTGCATGTAGGTATATATTATGACCGACATGTAAGATATTTAGTGAATGGTTATTATTTATTTTGAATTTGTTGAACCATAAAATTAATTAAGCGGATTATGTAAAATGTAAAGACTCAACAATTGATTTTATGGTTCAATAAATTCAAAATCAATTAATGTAATTCATTATAAAGACATTTCTACCAAAAATAAGGCTCAACGAACTCATATTATTTATATTAACAATAACAACGTACTTACATGTTGGCGTATGAAAAAAAGTAGTTCAGGTAAAATTGGGCGAGTCACTATCAAAATTAACAAATTGAACAAAAAAGTAATACTTTTAACCAATCAGGAGACAGTAAATACACCAAATGTATTTATTTAATATTGAGGTCTAAACATTATATTGATATGTAGTGTTCAGTCCATGCAACAGTATACACAACATATAAACTAATAGGATAAGTGGCACAAACCCTATCCCAGAAAATGGTGTGAATTCAGACATGTTGGCAGTTCCTGTTCCTGTTCAGGAAACGAGCGAAAAATTGGCTCCAAATTCAATGTGTTTTGAAACATCTTAATCATATGTCTGTCAAGTACATCATTAGCGGTTGCCTTTTTTCCTGTCTTCGTGTTGTGGTTTGTAACATATAAAACTTTTGTCAATTTTACGATTTTCCTCGTTTTATATCAATTTTTGAGTATGCCTAAGATTGGAATGTTGTGTTCAAAGCCAAATTACGTTTATACAAGTGGCAAGAACAACTTAATGATTTCCATTTCTTTACAGTATGTGCACATAAAACTAGTTTTCTTGGACTAACTATGCATGATGAATATTCAAATAATATCAAAATGAAAAAAAGAAGATGTGGTATGATTGTGAATGGGGCAACTTTCCACCTGAGACCAAATGACATAGAAGCTCACAACTATAGGTCACCGTACGGCCTTCATCAATGAGCAAACCGGATAGCGCATAGTCAGTTATAAAAGGTTCCGATATGACAAATGTAAAACAATTCAATCGAGAAAGCTAACGACTTGATTTAGGTAAAAAAACAATGAACCATAAAACAAATATGATATACAGCAACAAACGAGAACTACTGAATTACAGGCTCCTGACTTTGGACAGGCACATACAGAATCTGGCGGGGTTAAACATGTTACCAGGGCCCAGGCCTCCTCCTGACCTGGGACAGTGGGAAAAGAGCGCAACATATGAACAAACTATAAAAATCAGTTGCAAAGCTTACAAAAATGCCGGATTTTCTAATTTTGTTTTAAAATGAATACTTTTACTTTACATTATGTAATTTTGTATTCACAGAAACTTTTAGATTTTCAAATTTTAGTATCATCAAAATTATAGCATCCTTAACAGTAGCATTCGTACGTCAATGTTATCATATATGATGAAGATACGATCTTATCGTTTCAGTGAGCCCACTAGCCCACGTTGACCTGAATCCTGATGCTGACAGAAGACACCATTTAGTAAAAAATATCTACAGTTATAATGAAAAAATAAAAATTATATGATATTGATTATTGTGATTATGACACACGTTTCTCGGATAAATTTCGACACCAAAAAAGTTAAAAGCCAAATGGATCTTTTAAATCCAAAATGAACAAATACAAAACTGTTAATTTCGCAATTGTCGTAAATGTCGTGTATTGTTTGTTCATAGCTATGTCCTTCTCTGCATATTTTCTTTTCCAAAATGCAAATTATATTGAAATTCTAGCTGTTGACGAGTGGTCTAAGTAGTGCGTTTACAGTAATCACTAGCCTTTCAACAGTGAGTTTCTGAGTTCGAATGCAACACGTTACAAGTTTCGTTAGACTCCAATCTTGATAGATTTAAATTGCAAATTTTCCTGCATAAAGTCGTGGGTTCTCACAGGGCAATTCGACTTCCTCGAACAATAAAATCAGGCCGCCATGATAATCCTGCATAACTTCTTGTGTATCATGGGAAGTACAAGTCACATCCTTAAGTCACTTCTTGTATCTGATGAATAATATGATATATATCCTAATTTCAATCCGTGTGTATAACAAGGTCTTTACACTTTACTTATTGGTTTTATTCCGATTATTAGGTCTTTCCACTTTTCCACTTTTCTGTGGAAAGACCTATTGTTTTTCTTCTGATTATAAGGTCTTTCCACTTTTCTGTGGAAAGACCTATTGTTTTTCTTCTGATAATTTTGTTTCTTCCGCCTAATTTTGTTCTTGAGATAAATATTTGTTCACAATATGTCGCTTAGATATTTGGTATATGATATCGAACAGTTTGTGCGCCTTTGAAATTTACCCTGCGTAACCAAATAATTTTCTTTATAGGAGTTACCTCCTTGAACACTGTTTTCCTTCTGCCCTCATCTCCTCCGTAACCGTAAAAGAAAGTGACAAAAAATGTATTTTATTAAATTGCTCGTTATATCCTGTGCATGATTTGTACTATTTTGACAGAAGCGATATGAACTCTCCATATGAGAGTTATTTCCCCTGATGCATTTGATATAAGTGATATGAATTTCTATCTTGTAAACCATAAGTGATAGAGACCTATGATCTTTTAATTTGAAATCATTGGCCCAAAAAAATGAAAATTAGGTCAAGGTCAAAGTTCAAGGTCATATTCAAAATTTTGCTTTATTTTCACTTATTTCCAAAAACAATATAAGATATCGACAAATTATTTTTACTTAATTGATAGTTGCGACATGTCCTAAACGCTTTTCTGTGGAAAGACCTATTGTATTTGTTCTGATTATTTTATTTATTTTCCGCCACATTTTGAAATTTTTGTTTCGCAATATTCGCTTAGATATTTCTTATATTGTGTTCTACAGTTTATGCGCTTTTAAAATTCACCCTGATAAGACGAACAATTTTCTTTGTAAGAGTTATCTTCCTATTCACTGTTTATCAAATGTGTGCATTTTCTTCGTAACAAATTGATATTGACAAAATTCTTTTACAAATTGTTGTGGAATTTTTGGATAATTTGGATCGAACAGAGTCATAGAAGTGGTCTTTCTTTACGAAATTAATTTATGTTTTATTAACTCACAAACCGTTAACCCTATAACCCTGGAACATTTTTATTTGAGGTCCCTAGCTCTTTACTAAGAAAACGGAGTCAAGGTCAAACGTCAAGGTATTTTTTTTTGCATTTATTCAAACACTTTAAAAGATATATATAAAAGAACAAAATGTTTCCTTTATCGTCATGAAGATATGTATCATTTGGTCTGAAACAATCAAATTGCATCTTAAATAAGTTACTGTCCCTGAAATGTTTAATTATAAAGTTACACTGCATCAAAAATTGTCTTTCGATGTGACTAAAAGAAAAAGGAAAGGCCCTCTTTCGATTACCTTTTATCAAATTTTGTTCACATTTTAAAAAAAATCAAAAGTTACAAAAGGTAGACATTTTGTATATCTTTTGATGATCCAAAAGGCAGTTGAAATGGCCCACTTTTTTTTTGTCAAAAGGTGTATAAAAGGGCAACTTTTAGTTTTCAAAAAGGAAGACAATAGTTAAATCAAAGATGGACTTTTTTTTTGTCAGAAGGTGTATAAAATGGCAACTTTTAGTTTTTAAAAAGGAAGACAATAGTTAAATCAAAGATGGACTTTTTTTTGTCTGAAGGTGTATAAAAGGGAAACTTTTAGTATTTAAAAAGGAAGACAATAGTTAAATAAAAGATGGACTTTTAGTTATTCCAAATGTATCCATATCAAAAGAAAAGTTGGACTTTTGATTAAATTTGATCCTCAAAAGTGTACCTTTTGTTAAAAAAATTTAACAATTTTATACCTTTTAGAAACAAAATATTGATAAAATATGAACAAAAGAAAAGCATGGTAGGCAAGATTTACATATGCATGGCACCTCTTTTTTGTTGATGAAATATGCAGAGCGAAACTATGTTTGGGTATCAAAGCAAGTTCAAAGCAACTCTTGACATAAAAGAGACTTTTATTTTTAGCTAACTCGAGTATTGAATATCCAGATGGTCACCAGAATGCAGCCGTTTTGTACTTCTGCATGTCTGTCTTAAGGGGTCAAGTCATATCACAAATGCAAACCTATAGCTAATATCTTAGTCAAATAATAATGTTCCCTACTACAATATCCTCATCAGTGGTTTGTCCTGTAGTTAAATGTGTGTACTGTTTTTGTTTACCTGTTGTATTGTGTCTAGGGTGTGCTACCCTTTTGCATAATCACCTGTCCAATGGCAAGCTTTTACTATATTGTGGCATCTGAATAGACTTAACTGGGGTCTCCTTGTATATGGTGATTAATTTTACTTTAAACGCCTTGTTGTTTGTTCAACGTGTTCAAGGCCTTTTATAGCTGAGTATGTGCTAGGGTCTTTGCTAATTATGGAAGACAGTACAGTGACCTGTAGTTGTTTACTTCTAGTAAACTGGTTTCTTATGAAGAGTTGTCTCATTGGCATTTATACCATACCTTCTTTTCTATATTAATATAACTTAATAGTTCATCTATAAATGGTCATTTCTTATTTGTTAATTTGTTTTCTGCACTTGAATCGCACCAAAATTGCAACAAAATGAAAACATTTTATTTGATTTGTTTTTAATAATCTTTTATCATCCACTTTAATGTATCCCCCACATCTGGGGTCTCTTTAATGTTCACATCCCCTATTAAACGGCTCTGTAATAGTCGCCTGCTTTTGGTGGAGCATATATCTAAATATGCCCCATCCAATTTTGCCTTGTATTCTTTAAATTTGGGAGACTGCCAAGATGGTTGATGGGTTATAAAACCCTCTTGGCCTTCTTCATCAGACGACATTTAAGCTGGCTTTAAAGCCTATGTAATCTTTGCCTTTTTTTCTGCACCTATATCATGCTTCTCAAGAGCTCTGAGTCTTCTTTTTGCTTTCTTGAAAGAAAAAAAAGATTGAACATATAAAATTGTAACCTTTAAAAGATTCATTTGGTTAATACAATTTTCTGAAAGCATTAAAATTAAAGTGATTTTTGTTTACATACAGTACTGAAACAAAGAATCATGTTTGTTTGTTGATAATTTTTATACATTAGTCATTATCATCAGCAGTTGTCATTAAAAAGACAAATTGTTTGCTCTTGGTTTTTTTTACACACTGTGTATCTGTAAGCTCTTTTTTTTAAATGAAGAAATTGGTTATAACTTCAACTTGGTTCATTATAAAGCCATAAGACCTTTAACAAAAAGGTTGGGTGGCATATGACTTTAAAAAATGACAACCTTGAGAAAACCGGAAGTAGCCATTTTTGCACTTTTTTCATGAAAAAGTACTCGGAATTCATATATAATGAATCTAAATACATTCTTTTTTTTTTTTTAAGACTCGAAATACATTTATTGAAAATCACCATTAACACATCACTCAAGCCTAGAAATGACTTTTGATCAACCAATCTGAAGACTGGCGTTTATCTCCTGGTTTAATGGCTAAAGTATATAGAAACTATATTTTTTTGTAATCAGAGTGAAAGAAGCTATCGTATGAGACCGGAAGAAACATTTTCTTCACCGGAAGTAGCAAATTATTTCCCTTTTTTCACTCAAAAATATATCGAAACTATTGATGTATCGGATCAGTGTAAAGTAACTAGCTTCGTTCAAAATTTCTTTGATGTGGAAAGACCTTCAATTGTTCTCTGAGCAATTGGTTTTTAATAAGTCTTTCCACTTTTCTATGGAAAGACCTATTGTATTTGTTCTGATTATTAAGTCTTTCCACTTTTCTGTGGAAAGACTTATTGTTTTTGTTCTGATTATTAAGTCTTTCCACTTTTCTGTTGAACAAAATATTGTTTTTGTTCTGATTATTAAGTCTTTCCACTTTTTTGTTTATTTTTTTTTTCTTCCGCCAAATTTTGTTTTTGCGCAAAATGTTTATTTCCCAATATGTCGCTTCGATATTTCTCATATGGTATCGTATAGTTTATGCGCTTTGAAAATTCACCCTTCTTAGGCAAACTATTTTCTTTGTAAGAGTTATCTCCCTATTCACTGTTTACCATCTGTGTGCATCTCCTTCGTAACAAAACAAGATAGCGACAAATTTCATTTTACAAATTCTTCATTACATCCTCAGGAATTTTTGGTTAATTTGGATCGAAGCGATTCGATGAAATTTTATAGGAGTTATCTACCTTTACAAAATAAATTTGTCAGTATGTTTTTTTAACTCATATACAGTTAACCGTATAACCCTGGAATGTTTTTATTTGAGGTCCCTAGGTCCTTACTTAAAAATAAAGGTCAAGGTCAAAGGTCAAGGTCATATTTTAGATTTTCATAAGTCTTTGATTTCCCTATAAGTCTTGAATGGTTATAGATACAGAAAATTTAAGAAGTGAAAAATGCTAAGTACTTCAAGAGGGCAACTTTGTTACATTATGACTGTATTGGTTTTACCATTATGTAAGGGACATAACCCCCATCAATGGTTTATAAAAAGCCATTATTAGGCACAACTCTTAAACAAAAGGTCCTTGGCCCATAGGGTCTTTTGCAATGACATTGTAGAGCAATAACCTTGACGAAGGTCACAAGGTCAAGGTCATGTACTAAGAGGCAAATTATGTGATTTTGGCACTATTTAAAGAGTTTTATGTGTGTTTGAATTCCAACCAACCAACCAACCAACCAATCGATCAATCAATCAATCAATCAATCAATTAATCAATCAATCAGTGCATGCATGTTTCTGTCTCCGCTGTTTCAATTGACCCTATCCAACGTGTTTAATCAACCAACCAACCAACCAACCAACAAATCAATCAATCAATCAATCAATCAATCAATCAATCAATTAATCAATCAATCAGTGCATGCATGTTTCCGTCTCATGTGTTTAATAAAGGTCCATGATCTTCTTTGTTTCTTTTTCGCTGTTTCAATTGACCCTCTCCAACGTTTTTAATCAATCAACCAACCAACCAACCAACCAACCAACCAATCAATCAATCAATCAATCAATCAATCAATCAACCAACTAATCAATCATTGCATGCATGTTTCCGTTTCATGTGTTTAATACGGGGTCCAAGGTCTCATTTGTTTTTTTCGCTTGTTTCAAGAGACCCTATCCCAAGTGTTTAAGTTATAAACCAACCACGAAATCAATCAATCAATCAATCAATCAATCAATCAATCAATCATTCGATCAATCAATCAATCAATCAATCAGTGCATGCATGTTTCCGTCTCATGTGTTTAATATAGGGTCCAAGATCGTCTTTTTCTTTTTCGTTGTTTCAATTGACCCTATCCAACGTGTTTAATCAACCAACAAACCAACCAACCAATTTATCAATCAATCAACCAACCAACCAACCAACCAACTAATGAATGATTGCATGCATGTTTCTGTCTGATGTGTTTAATACGGGGTTCAAGGTCTCATTTGTTTTTTTCGCTTGTTTCAAGAGACCCTATCCCAAGTGTTTAAGTTATAAACCAACCAACCAATCAATCAATCAATCAATCGATCAATCAATCAATCATTCGATCAATCAATCAATCAGTGCATGCATGTTTCCGTCTCATGTGTTTAATATAGGGTCCAAGATCTTCTTTGCTTCTTTTTCGTTGTTTCAATTGACCCTATCCAACGTGTTAAATCAACCAACCAACCAACCAATCAATCAATCAATCAATCAATCAATCAATCAATCAATCAACCAACTAATCAATCATTGCATGCATGTTTCCGATTCATGTGTTTAATACGGGGTCCAAGGTCTCATTTGTTTTTTTCGCTTGTTTCAAGAGACCCTATCCCAAGTGTTTAAGTTATAAACCAACCAACAAATCAATCAATCAATCAATCAATCAATCAACCAACCAATCAATCAATCATTCGATCAATCAATCAATCAATCAATCAGTGCATGCATGTTTCTGTCTCATGTGTTTAATATAGAGTCCAAGATCTTCTGTTTCTTTTTCGTTGTTTCAATTGACCCTATCGAACGTGTTTAATCAACCAACAAACCAATCAATCAATCAATCAACCAACCAACCAACCAACTAATGAATGATTGCATGCATGTTTCTGTCTCGTGTGTTTAATACGGGGTCCAAGGTCTCATTTGGTTTTTTTCGCTTGTTTCAAGAGACCCTATCCCAAGTGTTTAAGTTATAAACCAACCAACCAACCAACCAACCAGTCAATCAATCAATCAATCAATCAATCATTCGATCAATCAATCAATCAATCAGTGCATGCATGTTTTCGTCTCATGTGTTTAATATAGGGTCCAAGATCTTCTTTGCTTCTTTTTCGTTGTTTCAATTGACCCTATCCAACGTGTTTAATCAACCAACCAACCAACCAATCAATCAACCAAGCAATAAATCAACCAACCAACCGACCAACTAATGAATGATTGCATGCATGTTTCCGTCTCGTGTGTTTAATACGGGGTCCAAGGTCTCATTTGTTTTTTTCGCATGTTTCAAGAGACCCTATCCCAAGTGTTTAAGTTATAAACCAACCAACCAACCAATCAATCAATCAATATGTATGACAGTTAATTTATGACAGTATATTTTAAACAATATGGAAGGAAAAAACTCTCAATTATTCAAGAAGAATTGAATTTTAATATTGTTCTTACATCTCTTCTGAAAAAAAATCCACATGTACTCTGAAACTACAAGTCCAATCGACCTAAAAATTTGCAGTCAGTAGGGCATACATGTACTAAAAGTTCATAAAACAACGTGGTGCAGCTACCTCTCAAGAATTTTCCTAGAGAAAAGAAATGACAATGCCGTAAAAATCGCTTGCTAGGTCCGTAAATCTCAGTGAAATCCTACAATAAAATGTCCGCTCCTAGATTGAAATACTAATCTATGTTACAAACTGGTGCTGAAAAATGTAGATTATAAGAAAATAATCCTTCAACGTGTTTTAAAGTAACACCGGATCAATTAAATCCAAATCATGCACTGCTGGTGAACTGTGATCAATTTCCTACAATGACAAAAGAAATACATTGTGTACATTCCGTCTCTATGCATGTTGTCTGTTCAACGTCCCCACCTAAAAAGGAATAAAAATACTAAGTTTTCGTTATTATAAACCCGCGTCACGTGATGTCTCCTCAATCTGGCGCAAGAGTCGCGCGCGGGACCTGAAATAAAATAAAAACTTTCCAAACTAAACATGAAACTTCTCCGGTAACATAATAATATAGACCATTTACAAAAACAAACAAACAAACAAACAAACATCCCCCTCCAAATCAATCATGTTTCAAAGGGGGAAAGACCGTCTACAATTGCTTTTTGAAAGCAATTGATTTGTATTGTAAAACGGCCTTTTTAACCATTATGTTCCATTTAAAAAAATAAAAAAATAAAAATCTTCCCGAGACCCCCTTTTGCACCCCCCCCCCTTTATTTTACCATCCACTTACAACTGAATGTAGCTTGTGTACTATCTATCCAATCAACGCAAACGAACGACAACTTCAGTTTTTTCCCTATTATTAGGTCTTTCCACTTTTCTGTGGAAAGACCTATTGTATTACTTCTGATTATTAAGTCTTTCCACTCCACTTTTCTGTGGAAAGAACCAATGTTTTTCTTCTGATTATTTTTTTTTTTCTTCCGCCTTGTTTTGTTCTTGCGATAAATATTTGTTTTGTAATATGTCGCTTAGATATTTGGTATATGATATCGAACAGTTTATGCGCTTTTGAAATTTACCCTGCGTAACCGAATACTTTTCTTTGCCCAAACACTGTTTTCCTTGTGTCCACTACTCCTTCGCAACCGTATAATATTACGACAAATTTATTTTATAAAATTGCTCGTTATATCCTTCGCATGATTTGTCCTATTTTGACTGAAGCAATATGAACGCTCCATATGAGAGTTATTTCCCCTTATGCATTTGATATAAGTGGTATGCATTTCTATCTTGTAAACTATAAGTGATAGAGACCTAGGATCTTTTGATTTGAGGTCCTTGGTCCAAAAAAATGAAATTAGATCAAGGTCATAGGTCAAGGTCATATTCTAATTTTTGAATTTGGCTTATTTTCACTTATTCCCAAAAACCGTATAAGATATCAACAAATTTGTTTACTAAATTGTTAGTTGCGACATGTCGTAACACATACATTTTGATTGCAAGGATACGTTGAATGTAAAACGGAGTTTTCTCCCCTTTGTATTTAAAAATATGCGTATGGTGATATAACTCATTAACCAAATATAATTAAGACATATGGTGTTTTGATTTGAGGTCCTTGGTTTATGACCTTGAAATTGATCTCAAGGTCATAGCTTAATTTGACGTTCTAGATTTTGACCTTTGCTTTTACCTCATATGTATACATGATAAAGCCATGAGACTTTTGGCAAAAGGCATCAAACCATTTAACCTTGAAAAAAACAACCGGAAGTGACTTTGTGTAAACCGGAAGTAGCTATTGTTTGTACTTTATTAATATAAAAGTATATAGAACCAGATATTTTTGGAACCAGTGTCAAGTAAATATTCAAATATTATCGGAAGTAACATTTTTCAAACCGGAAGTAACAAATTATCTCCCTTATTTAAAAAATATTGAATAGAAACCATATATTTTTGGAATCAGCGTACAATAAGCTATCATTTGACGATTGAAATGACATTTTAAACTTAATTTTACAACTTTCATATTAAAATACATTGTTTTTGGTGGAAAGACCTTCAATTGTTCTCTGAACTATTGGTTTTTAATTATTATTAATTTTTTTTCCCGCCAAATTTTGTTCTTGCGATAAATGTTTGTTTCGCAATATGTCACTTAGATATTTCTCATATTGTATCGTATAGTTTATGCGCTTTTAAATTTCACCCTGCTTATAGTTATCAAAGGTACCAGGATTATAATTTAGTACGCCAGACGCGCGTTTCGTCTACATAAGACTCATCAGTAACGCTCAAATCAAAATATGTATAAAGCCAAAGAAGTAAAAAGTTGAAGACCATTGAGGATCCAAAATTCCAAAAAATTGTGCCAAATACGGCTAAGGTAATCCATACCTGGGATAAGAAAATCCTTAGTTTTTCGAAAATTCAAAGTTTTGTAAACAGGAAATTTATAAAAATTACCACATTATTGATATTCATGTCAACACAGAAGTGTTGACTACTGGGCTGGTGATACCCTCGGGGACGAAACGTCCACCAGCAGTGGCATCGACCCAGTGGTGTAAATAGTTATCAAAGGTACCAGGATTATAATTTAGTACGCCAGACGCGCGTTTCGTCTACATAAGACTCATCAGTGACGCTCAAATCAAAATATTTATAAAGCCAAAGAAGTAAAAAGTTGAAGAGCATTGAGGATCCAAAATTCCAAAAAATTGTGCCAAATACGGCTAAGGTAATCTATACCTGGGATAAGAAAACCCATAGTTTTTCGAAAATTCAAAGTTTTGTAAACAGGAAATTTATAAAAATTACCACATTATTGATATTCATGTCAACACAGAAGTGTTGTCTACTGGGCTGGTGATACCCTGGGGGACGAAACGTCCACCAGCATTGGCATCGACCCAGTGGTGTAAATAGTCATCAAAGGTACCAGGATTATAATTTAGTACGCCAGACGCGCGTTTCGTCTACATAAGACTCATCAGTGACGCTCAAATCAAAATATTTATAAAGCCAAAGAAGTAAAAAGTTGAAGAGCATTGAGGATCCAAAATTCCAAAAAATTGTGCCAAATACGGCTAAGGTAATCTATACCTGGGATAAGAAAATCCTTAGTTTTTCGAAAATTCAAAGTTTTGTAAACAGGAAATTTATCAAAATGACCACATTATTGATATTCATGTCAACACAGAAGTGTTGACTACTGGGCTGGTGATACCCTCGGGGACGAAACGTCCACCAGCAGCTAAGGCGAACCATTTTCTTTGTAAGAGTTATCTCCCTATTCACTGTTTACCATCTGTGTGCATCTCCTTCGTAACAAAAAAAGATAGCGACAAATTTCTTTTTACAAATTGTTCGTTACATCCTCAGGAATTTTTGATTAATTTGGATCGAAGCGATTCGATGACATTTTATAGGAGTTATCTACCCTTACACAATAAATTTATCGGTATGTGTTTTCAACTCATCAACCGTTAACCGTATAAGCCTGGGATATTCTTATTTGAGGCCCCTACGTCCTAACTTAGAAATGAGATCAAGGTCAAAGGTCAAGGTCAAGTTCTCAATTGTGACTTTTACTTGTTTTTGCATTTTCTCCAACACTTTGAAAGATACATATAAAAGAACAAGTGCAAAATGTCTGCTTTATTGTAATGAAGATATGCTACATTTAGTCTGATACAATTTAATGGCATCTTATAGGAGTTTGTGCCCCTGAAATGTCTTGATATGAGGTTATTTGATTATTACTACAACTTAGTTCATTATAAAGCCATTTGACCTTGTACAAAGGTTAGGTGACATATGACCTTGAAAAATGACTACCGAAAGTGACCTTGAGGAAACCGGAAGTAGCCTTTTTTGCAATTTCATATAAAAATACTCAGAATCCATATATTTTGTCATATAGACATAAACTATTTACTGAAGACTAAAAATGACTTCCAACAAACCGGAAGTGACCAATTATTTCCCATTTTACATACAAAAGTATATAGATTGATTGATTGATTGTTGGTTGCTTTACGCCGCATTAGCACAAAAAGGCTATATCGCGGCGAGAGCTAATTCGAATATTTTTACAATTTAAAGCATATTTTTAAAATAAGACAAAAGGTCCTTCAATACACTAAAATTCTTGACTAAAGCAAATTGATTATATACAAATAAAAATCAACAGTAAAATAACGTGATAAAAATTAAAATCGATTTAAATATAATAACATTTTTATATTTTATAATAAATTCCAATTTCTTTTAAAAAAGCAACAATATTTGTAAATGGAACATTATTAAATAAATCATACATATTATTGACATTGAAATGCTTCTTACGAATATCAGCAAAGTCAATACAATTAATTAAAACATGTTTAATAGTATACTTGCAATTGCAAGGAACACATTGTGGTTCATCTTCATTTTTTAAAAGATACTCGTGTGTTATTCTAGTATGACCAATACGACATCTAGTAATAACACACTGATCTTTTCTGCACATAATATTATCAAAAGGTTTGCCTAAATTAGGTTTAATTTCATGCAATTTATTATCGTCTTTTTTACTCCATTTATTTTTCAATATATTAAAAACATATTCTCTAATATTAGATTTAAAATCAGTATATGGTATATCACAGTTAGACAGAGGGTCACCCAGGGCATTCTTTGCCTCAAGGTCTACAGCTGTGTTTCCAAGGATTCCAACATGACTCGGAACCCATATAAAATTTTCAGGATTGTTGGGTTTTTAATTTTAGTATTTCGTATAGCTTGTAAGCATGAAAGTGAATCCGAACATATAATAAATTTGGATTTACCTGAAGAAGCAATAAATTTCAAAGCCAAAATTATTGCTTCTGCTTCAGCAGTAAAGATGGATGCATCAGATGGCAAACGGAGGGTTGCAGCTCTGTCCCTGAAGACAGCAGCAGATGCAACTCTATCACCATCTTTTGATCCATCAGTATAGACAGTTGAATTAAAAGAGGATTTGTTTTATTTTTATTGTGTTCACGGAGATCAAATATCATTTTTGGTTTGGGAAGTTCCCATGGAGGACATTTGCAAGTTTGAACTTGAGCAACAGATTTTAAATCAAAAGAAGCTAAATGTGGTTTTAAACATAAACCTAACGACCGTTTTTGAAGTGGAAAATTTAAAACCATTTTCCGAGGCCCATTTTTCAATTCTTCCAAGACATAATTGTAATTGTCTTTCAATGTTATTCATATTTTTGCCTCTGTAACATATTAAAAAATCATCAACGTACAATGAACCTTCAATATTACTTTTTAAAACTTCAACAAGGCTGTTGATTTTAAGACTAAATAATGTAACAGATAAAATACTGCCCTGAGGGACACCCATCTCTTGATCATAAAGATCAGACATGGTCGAATTAACTCTAACATTAAATTGTCCGTTCGACAGAGATTCTCAAACAAGGACCAGTCCGCCTTGTCAAGTTTCCAACGTGGTACTCTCTGTTGGGCAGAATTAAAAAAATGTTCAAGTGCTATTGGAAAGTGATCACTTCCACATAGATCATCATGAACACGCCATGAATAATCCAGGAGCAGAGAGGGATCGCATATAGTGATATCAATAGAGGACTAAGACCCGTTTCCAGGATGAAGATACGTATTAGATCCATCATTAAAAATGCATAATCCTTCTTGAGAGACAAAGTCCTCAATGATCTTACCTTTGGCATTATGAGTCTTGCTACCCCATAATGGATTGTGGGCATTGAAGTCGCCCATAAGTATAAATGGTGAGGGTAATTGATCAGTGATGTTTTTGAGTTTTGCTTTATCGATAATTGAATTAGGTGGAATATATATCGAACATAATGTAATTGTTTCGATGATAAGTGTTGAAAATCTGTTGTGCGAGGAGAGTCGTCGATCTCCAGGACTACGCGCAGCTGGTGTTACTCCGCCTCGACCCCTACCCCGCGACCTCGAATCAGAAGATTTCCTGGCTTCTTTTGGACATCCTTCTTTTCTTGAGAACGAAGAGGAGATGGGGCTCTGGTAGACTGTTTACTGGACGAAGAAGATACCTTCTTGGATGCAGATGAAGGAAGACTTTTGGAGGTGGAAGAATCATCTATATCACTGGGAAGATCCCAGACAGATTCACCGCTCCAATTGTGTATTTCTTTTTTTCTCATTTTTTTTTGGTGATGATAGTGAGCTCTGTAGGGAAGATTGAGTTGACTGAGTACTGGTTTTAAACGTATACCTAACGGAGGAATTTTAGTTTCATGTTTTGCAAAAATATCTTCATAAATAGGATTAAAAACACAGCTGTAGGCAGGATTATCTGAATAGGCTTTTAGTTTGACAGCATATTGAAGTCCAAGCTTCAAACGTCTGTAAGATAGTGAGTGCTGCTCATCTGCCTCTACATACAGACTCTCAACTGGTGAGGTTTTAAATGCGCCAAGACAGAGACGCAAACCTTGGTGATGCACATCATCGAGAATCTGGATGTAGGACTTCCTTGCAGAGCCATACACTATAGAGCCATAATCTAGTTTAGATCTAACAAGAGATCTATATAAATTAAGTACAATGTTGCGATCAGCACCCCAGTCAGTGCTGCCGACAACTTTTAAAATATCTAAAGCTTTTAAACATCTTGATTTTAACATTTTGATATGGGGTAGAAAGGTTAACTTTTTATCGAAAATTAACCCAAGAAATTTGGTTTCATCAACCATTTTAATTGGGTTGCCGTACAAAGTGAGTTCTGGATCAAGATGCAATTTCCTTTTGTTACAAAAATGCATCCCGACCGTTTTTGACATGGAAAATTTAAAACCATTTTCCGAGGCCCATTTTTCAATTCTTCCAAGACATAATTGTAGTTGTCTTTCAATGTTATTCATATTTTTGACTCTGTAACATATTAAAAAATCATCAACGTACAATGAACCTTCAATATTATTTTTAAAACTTCAACAAGGCTGTTGATTTTAAGACTAAATAATGTAACAGACAAAATACTGCCCTGAGGGACACCCATCTCTTGAATACAGATCAGACATGGTCGAATTAACTCTAACATTAAATTGTCTGTTAGAGAGAAAATTAGAAATAAAATTAGGCATATTGCCTTTCAACCCCATATCAAATACATCTTTTAAAATACCATATTTCCATGCAGTATCATAGGCCTTCTCAAGGTCGAAAAAGACCGACACCACATGTTCATTTTTCGCAAAACCATTACGGACAAATTATTCGAATCGAACAAGATGATCAAGAGTACTGCGGCCCTGTCGGAATCCACACTGGATATTGGCTAATAGCCCATTGGATTCCAAGAACCAAACAAGGCGATCATTGACCATCCGTTCGAGTGATTTACAGACACAACTGGTAAGAGCAATTGGTCGATAATTAATAGGATCCGTATGATCTTTACTTGATTTTGGAATAGGCACGACGGTTGCAAGCTTCCAGATTGATGGTAAATCACCAGATTCCCAGATGTTATTCATGAGCTGAAAGAGAGCTTCTAGCGAGGAATCTGGCAAGTGTTTTAAGAGTTGGTAGTGAATATTATCAGGCCCACAAGCTGTATCATGGGCTTTTGACAGATATGTTTTAAGTTCTTCAAGAGAAAATAGTTTATTATAATTTTCACCATTTTTTGATTTAAAGTAATTTAATTTTTTATTTTTGTTTTTTAACTTTTTTAAAGTCTTCCGTGTAGTTGTTACAAGAAGAAGATTTCGCAAAAGTTTCACCAAGCTTGTTGGCAATATCCTTTTCAGATGTTAATAAATCATTGCCGTCTTTCAAATGTTTTACAGTGGCTTTAGAATTTTTACCTTTTATTTTATTTACCATATTCCAAACTTTTGTCATCGGAGTGCGAGATGTAATCCCCGAGACAAATTTTTTCCAGGATGTTCGTCGGGCTTGCCTACAAGTCCGCCGTGCCTTAGCCCAAAAAATACGGAAATTACTCAAGTTTTCCGTCGTTGGTTGTTGATTGAACCGTCTTTCAGATTTTTTACGGTCACCTATGGCTTGATCACAAGCGTCATCAAACCATGGTTTCCTGGGATGTTTCGGATTTGCCGAGGTCTTAGGAATAGTTCTGTCAGCAATTGACGTTAAAACTGTATTAAAAGTTAAAATTGGATCTTGCACAGTCTCAAACATCTTTGACTGAAGTTCCGCTCGACAGAGATTCTCAAACAAGGACCAGTCCGCCTTGTCAAGTTTCCAACGTGGTACTCTCTGTTGGGCAGAATTTAAAAGATGTTCAAGTACTATTGGAAAATGATCACTTCCACATAGATCATCATGAACACGCCATGAATAATCCAGAAGCAAAGAGGGATCGCAAATAGTGATATCAATAGAAGAATAAGACCCGTTTCCAGGATGAAGATACGTATTAGATCCATCATTAACAAGAGGCTCTCAAGAGCCTGAATCGCTCACCTTAATTCTTTTGGTTAAATCTCTCATCAATGATTATTTTGGCTTTTCAATTTATTTAAATGTTCTTTGAATCGTCCTATTTTCTTCAAAAGCAAAAAAAAAAATCATTTTCTCCTATGTTCTATTTTAGACATAGAAGCTATGTTTCTTTACATACAAGGAAATAAAATATAAAATTTATACTAGATACTCTGAAACTCATTTAGCCTAAGTTTGGCTGAAATTGATACAGCAATTTCAAAGGAGAATTTTTTTTAAAGTAAGTCGACATGATGAACAAATTGTGAAAAAAAGTCTTTAAAGGGCAATAACTCCTTAAGGGGTCAATTGACAATTTCGGTCAATTGACTTATTTGTAGATCTTACTTTGCTGAACATTATTGCTGTTTACAGTTTATCTCTATCTATAATAATATTCAAGATAATAACCAAAAACAGCAAAATTTCATTAAAATGATCAATTCAGGGGCAGCAACCCAACAACAGAATGTCTGATTCATCTGAAAATTTCAGGGCAGATAGATCTTGACCTGATAAACAATATTACCCCAGTCAGATTTGCTCTAAATGCTTTGGTTTTTGAGTTATAAGCCAAAAACTGCATTTGACCCCTATGTTCTATTTTTAGCAATGGCGACCATGTTTGTAGATAGATCAAAACTTCGGATACAATTTATAAACTAAATACCCTAAGGAACATTCAGTTAAAGTTTGGAAGTATTTGGCCGAGTAGTTTCAGAGGAGAAGATTTTTGTAAAAGATTACTAAGATTTACAAAAAATGGTTAAAAATTGACTATAAAGGGCAATAACTCCTAAAGGGGTCAACTGACCATTTCGGTCATGTTGACTTATTTGTAAATCTTACTTTGCTGAACATTATTGCTGTTTACAGTTTATCTCTATCTATAATAAAATTCAAGATAATAACCAAAAACAGCAAAATTTCCTTAAAATTACCAATTCAGGGGCAGCAACCCAACAACGGGTTGTCTGATTCATCTGAAAATTTCAGGGCAGATGGATCTTGACCTGATAAACAATTTTACTCTGTCAGATTTGCTCTAAATGCTTTGGTTTTTGAGTTATAAGCCAAAAACTGCATTTGACCCCTATGTTCTATTTTTAGCAATGGCGACCATGTTTGTTGATAGATCAAAACTTCGGATACAATTTATAAACTAGATACCCTATGGAACATTCAGTTAAAGTTTGGAAGTATTTGGCCCAGTAGTTTCAGAGGAGAAGATTTTTGTAAAAGATTACTAAGATTTACGAAAAATGGTTAAAAATTGACTATAAAGGGCAATAACTCCTAAAGGGGTCAACTGACCATTTCAGTCATGTTGACTTATTTGTAAATCTTACTTTGCTGAACATTATCGCTGTTTACAGTTTATCTCTATCTATAATAATATTCAAGATAATAACCAAAAACAGCAAAATTTCCTTAAAATTACCAATTCAGGGGCAGCAACCCAACAACGGGTTGTCTGATTCATCTGAAAATTTCAGGGCAGATAGATCCTGACCTGATAAACAATTTTACAGCTTGTCAGATTTGCTCTAAATGCTTTGGTTTTTGAGTTATAAGCCAAAAACTGCATTTGACCCCTATGTTCTATTTTTAGCAATGGCGACCATGTTTGTTGATAGATCAAAACTTCGGATACAATTTATAAACTAGATACCCTAAGGAACATTCAGTTAAAGTTTGGAAGTATTTGGCCCAGTAGTTTCAGAGGAGAAGATTTTTGTAAAAGATTACTAAGATTTACAAAAAATGGTTAAAAATTGACTATAAAGGGCAATAACTCCGAAAGGGGTCAACTGACCATTTCGGTCATGTTGACTTATTTGTAAATCTTACTTTGCTGAACATTATTGCTGTTTACAGTTTATCTCTATCTATAATAATATTCAAGATAATAACCAAAAACAGCAAAATTTCCTTAAAATTACCAATTCAGGGGCAGCAACCCAACAACGGGTTGTCTGATTCATCTGACAATTTCAGGGCAGATGGATCTTGATCTGATAAACAATTTTACCCTGTCAGATTTGCTCTAAATGCTTTGGTTTTTGAGTTATAAGCCAAAAACTGCATTTGACCCCTATGTTCTATTTTTAGCAATGGCGACCATGTTTGTTGATAGATCAAAACTTCGGATACAATTTATAAACTAAATACCCTAAGGAACATTCAGTTAAAGTTTGGAAGTATTTGGCCCAGTAGTTTCAGAGGAGAAGATTTTTGTAAAAGATTAAGATTTACGAAAAATGGTTAAAAATTGACTATAAAGGGCAATAACTCCTAAAGGGGTCAACTGACCATTTCAGTCATGTTGACTTATTTGTAAATCTTACTTTGCTGAACATTATCGCTGTTTACAGTTTATCTCTATCTATAATAATATTCAAGATAATAACCAAAAACAGCAAAATTTCCTTAAAATTACCAATTCAGGGGCAGCAACCCAACAACGGGTTGTCTGATTCATCTGAAAATTTCAGGGCAGATAGATCCTGACCTGATAAACAATTTTACAGCTTGTCAGATTTGCTCTAAATGCTTTGGTTTTTGAGTTATAAGCCAAAAACTGCATTTGACCCCTATGTTCTATTTTTAGCAATGGCGACCATGTTTGTTGATAGATCAAAACTTCGGATACAATTTATAAACTAGATACCCTAAGGAACATTCAGTTAAAGTTTGGAAGTATTTGGCCCAGTAGTTTCAGAGGAGAAGATTTTTGTAAAAGATTACTAAGATTTACAAAAAATGGTTAAAAATTGACTATAAAGGGCAATAACTCCGAAAGGGGTCAACTGACCATTTCGGTCATGTTGACTTATTTGTAAATCTTACTTTGCTGAACATTATTGCTGTTTACAGTTTATCTCTATCTATAATAATATTCAAGATAATAACCAAAAACAGCAAAATTTCCTTAAAATTACCAATTCAGGGGCAGCAACCCAACAACGGGTTGTCTGATTCATCTGACAATTTCAGGGCAGATGGATCTTGATCTGATAAACAATTTTACCCTGTCAGATTTGCTCTAAATGCTTTGGTTTTTGAGTTATAAGCCAAAAACTGCATTTGACCCCTATGTTCTATTTTTAGCAATGGCGACCATGTTTGTTGATAGATCAAAACTTCGGATACAATTTATAAACTAAATACCCTAAGGAACATTCAGTTAAAGTTTGGAAGTATTTGGCCCAGTAGTTTCAGAGGAGAAGATTTTTGTAAAAGATTACTAAGATTTACGAAAAATGGTTAAAAATTGACTATAAAGGGCAATAACTCCTAAAGGGGTCAACTGACCATTTCGGTCATGTTGACTTATTTGTAAACATTACTTTGCTGAACATTATTGCTGTTCACAGTTTATCTCTATCTATAATAATATTCAAGATAATAACCAAAAACAGCAAAATGTTCTTAAAATTACCAATTCAGGGGCAGCAACCCAACAACGGATTGTCTGATTCATCTGAAAATTTCAGGGCAGATAGATCTTGACCTGGTAAACAATATTACCCTGTCATATTTGCTCTAAATGCTTTGGTTTTTGAGTTATAAGCCAAAAACTGCATTTGACCCCTATGTTCTATTTTTAGCAATTGCGACCATGTTTGTTGATAGATCAAAACTTCGGATACAATTTATAAACTAGATACCCTAAGGAACATTCAGTTAAAGTTTGGAAGTATTTGGGCCAGTAATTTCAGAGGAGAAGATTCTTGAAATAGTTTACGACGACAGACGACGGACGACGACGGACGCCAAGTGATGGCATAAGCTCATAAGCTAAAAATGCATAATCCTTCTTGAGAGACAAAGTCCTCAATGATCTAACCTTTGGCATTATGAGTCTTGCTACCCCATAATGGATTGTGAGCATTGAAGTCGCCCATAAGTATAAATGGTGAGGGTAATTGATCAGTAAGGTTTTTGAGTTTTGCTTTATCGATAATTGAATTGGGTGGAATATATATCGAACATAATGTAATTGTTTTGTCTAATGATAAACGAATTGCAACTGCTTGCAAATCCGTTGATAGTTGGACTGTGCTATGAATGACGTTGTCCTTCACAAAAATGGATGATCCGCCTGCAGCACGTTCATCTACCTTAGAAAATGTGCTATACATGTTGTATCCTTTTAAAGATACATTGTTACTTTCTTTTAGATGAGTTTCTTGAAGACAAAATGCAATAGGTAAAAAAGACTGAACTAGAAGTGTTAACTCGAGAAGATTTATTTTAAGACCTCGGCAATTCCATTGGATGATATTTGTCATTTTTTAATTAAAGAAGGGTGAATGCTGTCGAGTTTGCCAGCATTCTTATTTCGTTCACCCTGAGATCGTGATCTTTCGGGTGGCGGAACACTTTCGATTTCCATTTCAGTTTCGTCGACAAGTGTTGAAAATCTGTTGTGCGAGGAGAGTCGTCGATCTCCAAGATCACACGCAGCTGGTTTTACTCCGCCTCGACCCCTACCCCGCGACCTCGAATCAGAAGACTTCTGAGAGGATGTATTCACTGGCTTCTTTTGGACATCCTTCTTTTCTGGAGACCGAAGAGGAGATGGGGCTCTAGTAGACTTTGTACTGGACGAAGAAGATAACTTCTTAGATGAAGATGAAGGAAGACTATTTGAGGTGGAAGAATCATCTATGTCACTGGGAAGATCCCAGACAGATTCACCGCCCCAACTGTGTATTTCTACTGTTTCTTTTTTATTTGATTTCTTTTTCTCATTTTTTTTTTGGTGATGATAGTGAGCTCTGTAGGGAAGATTGAGTTGACTGAGTACTGGTTTTGGAAGATTTTGGTTTTCTTGGAATTAATATTTTATCAGTAGGTTCTGTTTCAACAGGCAGCATTGTGAAATTGTCCGCGTCAATTGGCCAAGTCATGCGAGTTTGTGTATTCTCGTGACTGAATGAGCGGACAACTTTGCTGGCGTACGATGGTCTGTTTGAAACAAGGAGATGATTCGAAACAGAAGCTATCTGTTTAGCTTCTGGGTAACTGATGTTTCTTTCTGTTTTAATTTTAATAATATGTTTTTCTTTAAGGTAAACAGGGCAGTCCCTAGACGATGAAAAATGGGATTCACCACAGTTTACGCATTTAGAAGATTCAGAGTTACAGTTTGTTCCCTCGTGTCCTTCGTCAGAACACTTGAAGCATCTCTGCTTACCACGACATTGTTTGCTTCCATGACCAAACTTTTGACAAGTAAAGCATCGAATTGGGTTAGGGATAAACATGTCAACTCTGATTCCGAAGCAACCTAAAGTAATAGATGGAGGAGGAGTTGGAGTTCTAAAGGTCAAAAGGTATGTATTTAATTTGATTATATTTCCATTCTTTTTAATTTGAAATCTAATAACATCAGTTACACCTTGGCTTGAAAGTTCCTCACCGATTTCTTCCACGGTGATGTCACCAAGGTATTGACTTCTGTCTCAAATGATCCCCATTACAGCTGTTCAAACTGTTATGAGGAGAGGCAGAAACAGGAAAGTTTGATATTGTAGCCATTGTAAGTAAATTTGTTGATTGACTTTTGTTGGAACATTCAACCAACAAATTGCCAGATCTCATTTTTGAAACTTTTTTGACAGTACCAGCAACGCTTTGAATTTGTTTGTGAATTACAAAGGGCGATATTTTTGAAATTGGTTTTTCATCTGTTCCTTTTATTACAATAAATCTGGGCCAACTGTCATCTTCCCGACAGGGCTCTGAATCATCACATTTTCTTTTCTTATGTATTAAAGCTGATTTAGAGGGTTTGTTTTGTTGTGCCATATGAAAGGAGAAAGATTCACCATTCTTGTCATCCACCCACCTCGGAGTGCCTACAAGGGCGATGCTGTGTTTCCGTGGCGAACCGGGATCAAGTGCTAAATTAAATGCTGAAAACGAGCTCCAAATATAATGTAGCTGGTCCTCAAAATCAGCACCTAAGATCCACTGCGGAAAGCACCAGATGTTCCAAGAATAGTATACTCAAGCAGAGCGTATCCATCAAGCGAAAAAGAAAGCGTACCACTTGATTGACCCATGAGCCATCGCCTTCTTCAGTTATCCGAAATATAAATAGCTTAATTTAAAATACATGTGTATATTATGAAAATTGTTACAAGAAAGCTTATTGTTGAGGATTAACTGAAGGGCTCGACATGACCAGCCGATTGATCGAACCGGGTCCATCCGACCTCACGTTTAGATGATATCGAAGCCAAAGCAGCTTATTGAACTATAGTCTCGTCCGTCCGGGTATTTTCTGACCGTAAGGAGTCTGGCTATAGCCCTCACCCACAAGGATCTCGTCAACCACCGACACGGGTAGCAACCCACGGCAAACGGGTTGGAGAGCCTATTTTTTTTAAAACATCGGGCATCTCACGATGTTCGGATCACTTTAATCTGGTCTCTACCCTTCGACCTGTCCAGCATGGGTAACCCTACCAGGAGACGAAGCTCCAGCTGGCATAGCTCTTGTGGTCACTGAGACACGCAAGCCCCCCGACTACGGCAAGGATAGCGATCCACCGGAGGGAAAAAATAATTTCAAGTGTTATCAAATCAAGTATGGATGTCATTAAAAGCGGTTCCAAATGTTGCTACCAGAGATACATGTATACCAAACATACTACCAGAAAGACAATAGGACAGAGCAATCCACCACTGGATACAAAGGGTCAATTACAACTTCACTGCAGGAACAAATCCAACTCCTGTCCTCGTCACAACCATGATCACAAGTAATATCAGCATAAGGTACAAATCCAGCAGAATTCAGCATAACAACCAACAGGTCCTGCTTTATAAGAATGGACACAATGCTGAGAACAGAATGCTGGTCTCTGTAGTCCTGACAGTTTACGACGTCTAGCTAAAGCAAATACCCTTGATATGGATGATAATTTCTTTATAGCTCCACCTCATTTTAAACAGATGTACACCATCCGACAGAGAGTAGTTGTTTCGCCGTTTACATATAAGTAGAGTTAATCCAGAATTTTCTCTCACATTATCTATCTCATTCATTAAACTCTATAAACTTATTCCTACAGATGGTACATGAAGATATTGTTGGTGAAAGAAGTTGAGACAATGACAGCTGTACAGAAATCTACAAATCGAGAAAAGTTAACCAAAAATGACTAAAGCATTATGTATTGTATGGCTGGTCACACCATTCGTGCCCTACAAAAGAGATACACCAGGTACTCTACTAAGAAGTTGAAATTAAAAATCATACAAGATTAACTCGGGACGGGCATAAACATGCGGTGCGGTTAAACATGTTTTTTGATATCTCAACTCTCCGCCTTTACCTTTGGCCAATGTAGAAAAAACACAGACACACACACAGTAAAACTTAGTAAAAAAGTCCGATGCCGATATCAGAATAGGTAACAACTGAAACTAAACAAAATGACAATGATACATAAATTAACAAAGGACTAATAGCAGTTACTGACATGCATGTCTTCCAATTCCTCCGTTATTGTTGTGGCTATAAGGATTTGGATCTGTTGCCAAGGGGAAAAAAGAAAATCGTAATGAAATTCGATGATGAAAAGTACAGTGTAGGTATCAACAACCTGTCAGCATACAAGACTACGGGAAAGTTCACCTGCAAAACAGGAAAGATTGAATCTGCCTCTGTGATGTCGTACACCAATGGTGTAAATGACTTTATTATACTTCACGGGAATAACTTAACCCAAATAATATATGCAGCAAGTACGAGCACCCATAGTGCGCATGCATAAACGATATCGACATATTAAATACTGATTAGCTCTTAGTTATAAGAATATAAGAATGTTTTGACCCAGCTGTATGTTTTTGTATGTAATATTTAAATTATGATCAGTTCATTAATTGAGACTTGTTTATGCATTCTTAAGTGAACACAAATCTGAATATATTTTGTATTGTGATTTCTTTATTCGAAAGAACTATACCTAGAAAGTGAGGAAAATGTATAGCCTCTGTAAATACTAAAAAATTTGGCTTCTACAAAGCAACTGGACAATATGAGTGTGAAACATTCTTCATGAAAATCAGCAATTATGCCATAAAGGGTATTCAAATCAAAACTTTACTTGATCGACTAGTGAAAACTTAGTTCAGCTCAGTTAGTGACCATACATTTATAAATCTCAATGGCTTCTCTTAGACTGTGATAATAAGTGTTAATACGTTTTTGACACAGTTCGCGACAAGGACCTCCTCATAACATACATATTTGAATTGCTTTGGTAAAATAGTTTTAGTCAAATTTTGGTATAATAATCATTGTGGGATGGAAACTGAATCGTATGCCATAACACTTTTACATTTAAAAAAAAAGTATCTATCATTATGTTTTGCCCATCTTACATGTCTTAAGCATTGGTCTACAAACATGTACATGTCAAACGAATAAGGGTTTTCTTAGCTGTGTGTAGTGTTGGTGTTGCCTCTTATTCTCCTTTATTGCTAACTGCTTATGCTTCCCAACATTTAATAGATACACACATGATAAAAAAGAAAGCATTTCGTTTTTGCGTTTGTTTGTACACGGAGGAATTGATAGATTCAGTAGGCTCATAGGTTTCTTTCCCATTTCAACAAACAACAAACCTGTAATGGTTCTATATTCCTTCTAAACAGCTGTTGATTTATACCTTCGAAAGTAAGAACCGACAGAGAACCTAGATGTGGCAACTGTCATTACCTTTCAAAAAGAGCCTTACATAGGAAGTGTCTTACAATTCAAGAGTGTTCACAACCAAAAAATTGAACGCCTTTCGCTGGAAATGTATCGTGGTTGCACTAAAATTTATTATGACTTGTTCACTTTTCTGGAAAGGAAAGGCATTCTTGATTTGGAAAGCACTACATTGCTTACCACCACTATATGAGGACAGTAAAAACCCGGAGGTTGCTGTTGTTCAGGAGAAGAGGAAGAAGTGTACGGAGATGCCCGGGAATTCGTCCAACACGTTGAGGGATCCTCGGGACATGGAATATGAGTTAGAAGAAAATGGGGATATCGTTATGAAATTGGTGCCAAAGAAAGACTTTTCATTTTAAACATTTATAATGGATATTTTATATTTAAATTTATTGTATATATTTATTCCTTGAAAAGGTCTCCTCTTTTACTGTAGTACAGTCACCAAATTTATACTAATGAATGTGGCGAGAACTTGTCAACCTGTCACTCTTGTTAATATTTCTTTTGATAAGCTTGGAACAATTTTTAAATGTTTCAATGATGTTATTCACATGCATTATATTCCTGCACTTTGTTTTTGATCGCAACTCTGTCACAGGACCATTAAAGAAGACATTGATATTTGTGGTGGACAATGGACCTTCTGTGGCACCACCCAGTTCAGTTGTTCGAATGCTCTTAGGGAGACAAATTAAATTCAATAGAAATCCTTCTGAAAGACCTAATGCCTCCGAAAACCTTGTGTTAAGTAGACATGATCCATTCTTATTTGTTCCCAAAAATGCCAAACTGGTCATTTATAAAATATGGAAAGCATTGCAGATGAAGTCATGTTTTAAGTAAGGAGGTTTTTAAAGTTTCACGAAGATGAACTAAAACATTTTCTGAAATTTTCAGAACTTGAAAAAAAATGGCTGTCAGTCGTTTTAAAAAAAAAAAGACTATCCTTTACTTACAAATAATCTGCCTAACCTGGAATTTACAACATAACTTTGCACGATCATATATTGAAGACTACAATCATTTATGCAACTCTGTTTATGATAAAGTTCGGACCGAATGGTTAATAGAATACTCTTCAACAATATTTTCTAAATGCCCCACAACCCAAGTAAATCGATATGTTGAAGAACCATTGCCTGACTGTAAGCGCTGGATTTAAAGCGGTGTTTTACACTACATGTGTTTTGGGTCGCGAAAGCAAGTATATTCGGTAATATGGATTGAGAAGAATTGAATCTTCCAAGTGAGTGTGGGTATACCTGAAATTCATTTCATTTGCTGCTTTACTGTCCTGTTTGACTCCTATTCAAATAGGGGGGGGGGGGGGGGGGGGAAATAAGAGAAAAAGGAACATTATATTGCAGCTGATGAAATCAAGAAACGATGGAAAGATCATGAACTATTCAAAAAGTCTCTTGCCCACCTAAAAAATTGCAAAAAACATATATATCACATATGCCAACAAATACACAAAAACAGATCTCATGCAGCAAATAGCCGAAAAGAAACTGCATTCCATCAGTAAGAGAAATATTGTATTGCAATTTAAGAAATAGTGCAGCCGTTGTAAGCAATCTTTCAAACTATTCCATATTTAGGCGTCGTAGCATTCTAAAATGTCACATTTTAAATTATGGTGGTACAAAGCAGGAACTGATTATGAGAGTTGTCCTTCTTCGACATACAAGACAAAATTTGATTTTGGAATCAATAATAAGCATATTTCCCAAGGAGCAGAAATGGCTGTTAGTATCATAATTTGGCAGAGAAGACATCATAACAGATAACCCCATCTACCGTCCAAAACAGTTTTCTAGTATCAAAAACCGACCGACAGTAAAAGGATTTAATTTATTCACTTTTAGATAAATGGAAAAGGGTGTGTGGCTCTAGTATGGTTTGCTTGTATGCATAACTTGTGTTTTAAGTTACAAAGTATAACAAATGTATCTAACACAATTTTTACCTTTTGTTGCTCTGACTTAATTAATATATTTGTACAAAAATGTCATTAAAAAAAATACTTTTAGTGTGTTTAAAATTTGAAACTTATTAGGATTTATATAATTTGGTTAATATTTGATATTATTGTAAATGCAGTAGTTATGACGTACCTATTGTAAACAAAAGATGTCATCACCCAGCAGAGTACAACAACTACAGCTTTGATGACTCGGGCATATAACATGAGAAATTAGGCGAATAAAGCACTGAAAAAATATAGGTTCTTTTGACAACTCTCAGTTACAACTCAAATGTCACTTAAGAAACGAATGGAATTTTCGACAAATACTATACTAGGGAATTGTCAATTGAGCTTCCCAACATGAAATGATGACACATGTGAACGATGCATAGGAAGTTTTAGCAGGTCGAACGATGTGGAACTGCATACTATTCAAAACGATTTATTGAAGGGCTTAACACCTTTGTTAATAATTGATAACTTTCTCACTTAATTGTATGCTGTATCGATATGTGTAAGGCACATACCGATACATGTGTGCGAAGAGGCTTTAGTTGTTAATGTCTGTATCATTTTGGTCTCATGTGGACAAATGTCTCATTGGCAATCATACCAAATCTTCTTTTTTATATTTACCAGTCAAAAAAGATTTAAATTAGTTATATAATCTAGATAATAAATTACAGGCTCATATAAAGTAATAAAGGAATCAATTTATCTGGTAGTCTTATATAACCATGATAACCACACTAATAATCAACATATAGTCGGAAAGCACCAATAGAGCTGTACTATGATTGGCAATTTATATATTCACAACAGTATAATACGTATCTTGGGTAATATAATGATTATTATTCCACTGGTAAAATAATGTATATGTCTATTGTTTAATTACTATACATGTATGTGCATTAAAATTATATTTATTATAATTGGAGTTTATTATGAACTTGTCATCTCACTCTATTGGGTAGTTAATTATCTTTGCACACGGTCCATGACGTGCACTGTGTACTTTGTTTCTTTATACATCAAGATTGATTGATTGATTGTTGGTTGCTTAACGTCCAGTGGCAAATATTCCATGCATATTCAGGACAAGAACAAGTTAACAATAAATACAATAGGTAGGTTGTTATAATAGAGGATGATGGTCGGGGAAATTTGGACTGCCACTGGAAAATGAGGGTATATTGGATAAAGACAGAAATTTTGCCTTGCAACAGGCCACCTACGGACCCCTCAAAGAGTTGTTGCAAGGGTTCTTAACGTGCAAAGAGCGTGGCACTCCCTTTACACGAGGCATCGGACGTGACTGCGAACGTGACTGCGAACTTGATACATCCCGCACAGCCAAACGGACGCCCCACTTCGGCAAGCGTTTTACTGCCGGTTGGGAGACGACCTAGTGACCATATTTCTATACCCCAGTCACCCTTGGGGTGTTATACATCAAGAAGAATTTCTTCATATAGAATAACTTTGTGTTTAGCCTGATGCTTTTATTATTGGACAAATTATCTGTGTAAAACGTTCGTCACTTTATGGCTTCTAAAAGGAGGGATACTAGGAAAAGAACTCGTGGTCCAGAACTAGCTCCTAATAATCCGAATAAATGGACATCAACAGAGCGAAAAGATAAATAAGCTTCGCTTGGGATCAAAATATCCGAAAAATAAACAATTACAACGTATTTTCTTGGATAATCAAACTAAAGGCTCTCAAGAGCCTGTATCGCTCACCTGACTCTACTTTGGTTTTTGAAATCATATAAAAACGGATAAAATTTGGCTACAAAGTAACAACACTTGGCCAGCACCTCATAAGGAAAGGACTATTCATGCTATGTTTGATTTCATTCAATTCCGTGGTTCTCTAGAAGAAGACTTTTGTATGCTTTTCCCATAGGGTCCTATGTTAAACTAAGTCCCCCGCTGGCGGCCATCTTGGATGATGGATCGGCTACAAAGTAACAACACTTGGTCAGCACCTCATAAGGAACATTCATGCCATGTTTGGTTTCATTTCATTCAGTGGTTCTCTAAAATAAGTCATTTGTATGCATTTCCCATAGGGTCTTATGTTAAACTAAGTCCCCCCGCTGGCGGCCATCTTGGATGATGGATCGGAGACAAAGTAACAACACTTGGTCAGCACCTCATAAGGAACATTCATGCCATGTTTGGTTTCATTCCATTCAGAAGTTCAAAATGTAAAAAGTTAACGACGAAGACGACGGACGACGAACGCCAAGTGATGAGAAAAGCTCACTTGGCCCTTCGGGCCAGGTGTGCTAAAAAGTAATCCGGAAAGTTCTGACAGTGGAAATTCTGAAACTACCAACATCAGTGCAAATTTGAAGACTTCTTTCGCATTAAATGTAGAAGATGATGTTATTTTATCGACTACAAATACGCAAAATCCCGAATTTTTCAATATTCCGACAGCATCTACCCGGCGGATGAATACAGTGGAGCCCACGCCTTTACCAGTAATAGGTGCTTCTGCGCATCAAAACAATGCATTTCCGCCCAGGGCTGATCACAATACGCTTGATTATGCTCTTGTCAACAACACATTACAATTTAGTCAGCAAGTTATTGCCGGAGTTCCAAAGCAGACTAATAAATACAACTTGCATTCCGCCATGAACTTTAACCCCGGGCCTGGATCAACATTACCCGTTAACCAAAATACATTTGGTGTTCAAAACCCTACGTTGGGAGAATTTGCAAACCCCAATCAGATGAATTGTCCAAACAATTTCGTTTCACAAGTTCCAATCTTTTCCATGCAAAACCAACAAATGCAAATGTCAAGACATGGATATCCCGCCACAGCGTTTTCCGGAGTTTCTCCAGAGATTCGCACCAAAATTATCTCAGGTAAAGACACCAACTTAAACATTTTCCTACTTCCAAACTATGAAACGCCCATTCACCAAAAATGATGACCGTTTAAAACGAAATTTAACATTAGATGAGTTTATTATAGCTTTTGGAAGATATAAAAAAAATAATGTGTTAAGTATTTCCGAACAGGACAGAAGAACTAGATTGCTACCTATCTCACATCATCGAGACCGCTAATATGTGGCCAACAAAATTTTTTGAATATCGCAAAATGTTCAATCATGTTACTAGAACACAATATAAAAATTGACTGGTCAAGGGGTGATTTAGAATTGAGACAAATGGTTTGTGCTGGATCTACAGTAAATATGTGCAATTTCTGTTCTTCAGCACTTCACAAATCATTTATGTGTGGGAATAGCAGGGGATATCAAAATTATAAAATTCAACCTACACAGGATAAATATGGAAGAGATATTGTGGTGCATGATGGAATGCAAATCTGTAATAATTTTAATCAACCAAAATGTTGTGTCAAACCTTACTGCCGATATGCTCACGTGTGTAAAATCTGCAAGAAAACCCATGAAAAGTTTGAATGTTCCACTAATAAATCTATGCCAGGAACCCAACAGGAACAAACCAAATCATTCCCAGTTAGACAGCCCAACAGCAAAACAAAATGACTAGAATCTATTGATACAACAGACGTTCCGTCAACACCTATTAACATTGACTAATTAGAAAGGGAACTTTTAAATCATCCAGACAGGCTTTTTGTGAACTTTTTATGTAACAGCCTTCGTAATGGATTTGATATGTTAGTTTCAGATGTAAATTTACCTATTTATGAATGTAAAAATTCTTTAACTGCCAGGAAAAATCCTGAAGAAGTCACAAATTTATTACAACAGGAGGTTGATAGAGGTTTTTTAAAGGGCCCTTTTTCTCAACCCCCTTTTTTAAGTTATAGAGTAAGTCCATTGGGTATTGCTACACACAAATATTCCAAAAAACAAAGGCTTATAATTGATTTATCATCTCCTCATAATTTAGATGAGCACTACAGTGTTAACGATTTGATAGATAAAGACCTATGTTCCTTGACATACATTAAAATTGATGATGCTATTAATGCGATTCAAAGATATGGTTCAAAGTCCCTATGTTGTAAGGGGGACATCTCAGATGCGTTCAAACAACTTCCGATTAAAAAAGAACAGTTGCATCTCTTTTGTGTCAAGTGGGATGGTCAGTACTATCATTACGTTCGTTTACCTTGTGGGTGTCGTTCTAGTTCCCGTCTATTTGACTCTTTATCTACAAGTGTGTGCTGGATAGCTCAGAACAATTATGATATCAAAGTTATTTTCCATCTATTAGATGACTTTTTATCTGTAGACAAACCTTCTGCTTGTGGAGAAAGAACAATGGCTTTGTTAAGCCTTATTTTTAACAAACTTAATATTCTTTTGTCATGTAAGAAGACTGTTGGACCAGTTTGCGAACTCGAATACCTAGGCATTATTTTGGACACGCTTAATATGCAGGCTAGACTTCCGTACGGCAAGGTTGAGAGAATCAGACAATTTATTAGTTTTGTTCTAGATTAAAAATCTTGTACGCGTAGAGAACTTGAACAATTACTTGGACATCTTAACTTTGCTACAAGAGTAATTCTGCCAGGTCGGGCCTTTGTCACTTACCTTTATAGACTGATGTGTTCGGTCAAAGAGAGTCACCACTATGTTCATTTAAATAAAGAGTGTAAAGCCGATTTAACAATGTGGCTACAATTTTTGTCAACGTGGAATGGAATTAACATGTTCTATGAATCTCATTTAACCTCTGCAGCGGACATGCATTTATTTACGGATGCTTCATCTACCATTAGGTTTGGAGGTTTTTATTAAGGAAAATGGTTTTGTGACACTTGGCCAAAAGACCTCCCAACTATTTCGGATAAAATTCTATCTATTGCTTTTTTGGAGTTATATCCTATCGTGGTGTCAGCTGTTTTATGGGGGAAAGGATGGTATAAAAAGCGTATTTTATTTCACTGCGACAATTTAGCGTCTGTTATTATTCTAACTAAAGGTCGGTCAAAAGATCCAATAATCATGAAACTGATGAGACGTCTTTTTATGTGTGCAGCAATATTTAACTTTTCATTTTACAGCACCATGTGCCTGGAAAAATGAACTTAATTGCTGACTCTTTATCTCGTTTACAGATGAACAGATTTCATCATTTTAGCACCAGAGGCAGAGAAAGCAGCAACTCCTTGTCCAACCATGGAAGAGATTATTTGGACATCGCAGTAGAAAATTTACAAGCTATCGCTGTTGCAGATTCAACTAAAGCTTTGTACAACATGGGATATGAACATTATCTTAAGTTCTTACAATTACAAGGATCAACTTGGTCAACTTTCCAGTTACCACCTGTTTCTGAGAACTTGTTGATGCGTTTTATAGCCTATTGCGAATCTAATAAGCATCTGAGATATTCCACCATTAAATCCTACCTATGTGGTATACGTTTCTTTTACTTACTAAAAGGGGGTGTTAATCCATTAGAGAACTTTGTCGATAAACCATTGCCAAAATTAAAATCAGTATTAGTAGGTTTGAAAAAGAGGCATGCCATTATGCCTAAGAGAGTTCGTTTACCTATTTATAACATTTGATATTTTACACAAAATGTGTTTTTTACTACGCAATTGTATTTTTGATAGTTTTACAGATGTTTTAATAGAAGCTGCATGTGTAACAGCTTTTTTCGGGTTTTTAAGATGTGGTGAATTTTCTGTTTATGTTACCAAAAAATTTGATCATGAATCAAATTTGTGTCTGAGTGATGCTCAAAAGATCAAATGACTGTATTTTTGTGCACCTTAAGAAATCTAAGACTGATCCTTTTAGGTATGGTATTACTATTCCGTTGTTCAAAAACTCTACAGATATATGTCCTGTTGTTGTACTTGAAAAATACTGTAGACTCAGAATGAGTATTTTTAGCAATTCCGAGTCCTTTTTTGTAACTAATAAAGGTGATCCATTGTCAAGAAATGTTTTCATTTCTCATGTAAAATGTACATTAGACAAATTAGGATTATCCAGCGAAAAGTATAATGGCCATTCATTCAGAAGTAGTGCTGCAACCACTGCACACAAAGCACGACTGGAAGATCATCTTATTCAAACTTTGGGACGATGGTACTCAGATTGTTATACCAAATATATTCATACATCTCCAGATGTACTTAGACAAGCTCAAATTCAAATGACCTCTACTTTGAAGAATTAAAAATTTGTACTGACAGCAAGGAGTGGATTGATTCTTATCCTTCTCATTATTTCAACTTGGGGCTACAGCTGCAAGCATCTGTATTTGGCTATTTCGATACAAAATTTTTAGTCAATCTATGAAAAATTATCTCAATTCCAAGTTTCAAGATTTAGCTAGAGTTATCTCCCTTTGCATATGGAGATAGAACATTATACATTATTGGTTTTTAATTGCTGTTGTATAAGTCCCCAGTTGCCATATTGTAAATAAATGCATATGCTTTTAGATTCTTGAATAAATAATAGTTTAGTACTTAGTCTTTGTATATATTAGTATACTTCTCATCACACTTACAGTTATTACAAACTACAGACATGTGTCCTTTAGAATTGAGGTTTGGGTTTATGCTTATGAGACAGCAACTCAGGCAAGAATTGTCATTTCTGTGTTAAAGAGTGGTACGGGTAAACGAAAGAGACATTAATTTGGTATTAGATATAACCACTTTATAATACATCAAGAACAAGTGAAGTCATAAAATGTCATTTAAGGTAGCACAATACAAAGATTTTTTTACTTCCAATCACTAACCTTTAAAATGGTGTAACTTTCTTATGAATGCATACGAAATAATAAAAGAGGTATATATAGATAGATAAAAGATTACTCTTTTAAATGAATGCAATATTTTTATTATGCAATTATTATGTAATCAATTTTTACGTAATTAGTGGCAAAATCTCGGTCAGTTCACTTGAATGAATTTAGCTCTATCATCTCTTTATCTATACAGAAAATTTTAACGAAATCTTAATCAACACATCATGGGCTTCAAAAGGGTGTCTCAAATAGTCCCTATGGTATTCCATTCTCTCATAAATCTCTAATTAGTGTAAACATCCTAACCACATAAAAGAAGAAAATGTTCAATTAGGTGTAAAATTTGTTCTATACATTCTATCTGAAATCTGACACACCCTTTTGTAGATAATGGCCATAGGAACAACATATAATAAAATCAACCCTCTAGGAATACCTATGCAAAAGCTAATTTCAATTGAAAGTGGAAATTTGGTGAAAAATATTTTAGACACAGTAAACATTATAATTGGTTACATATTTGTTGCATAATACTAACATTGCATTAATCGGAAAGAGTAATCTGTTAGCTATCCATAACTACCACTTTTATAAATTTCCAAGCATTATTAAGAAAGTTACAGCATTTAAAAACTTGGGAGTTGGAGTTATAAAATCTTTGTATTGTGCTACCTTAAGAAATAGTAATCCATGATTTTTTTTAAAAGATTGTAAAAGAATTCGAAATGATGAAACCCGACCTAAAGAAGGATGTACTCCTAGATAGATGTTCTGGCATTTTAGACAAGATGTTTTAGGGTAATGATCAGGTACATATACATTTATGTTTATACGCAGCTATTTTTTTTTTTAAATTCATGTCAGTTTTGATAGTGTTTGTATTAGAATTGATGTGCTCTTATATTCCAAGCAAAATCTAACATTGTCTTTGGTACATTTAGTAAAGGCTAAACCAGATCTGAACAGCTTTCAGTATAAATGTATATTTTTAACAGTTTCATTTAAGGGAATCTTTGAATATCTATTGGAAATTTTTACCTTCCAAAAAAGATGATTTTTCAGATGATACTTCTAACTATTGCAAATAAAAACAAAACTGTTTCGTCATTTTACCTGTAATATCATGTATACAGTGAAAAAGGGGGAGTGGCCAGCAATAAAACCATAATAAAGTATATTGCTTTATAGTTTTCTTAAAAGACTTATTTTCAGTTTTGTATATGCATTTTTTATAGGACAGTGACAATGTGGAAAACCTGAACACAGATCAGGAACTGATAAAGATTGTTGATCAAATTGAGGCAAATATAAAATTTAAAACATCAAAGAAGGAACAGAATGATCTAATTGCATTAGTAGATGTAAGTAAATATATATGGATATTATTAAGTAGCTTATGGGAACTATTTGGTTAAATGTGACTGATGCTCTAGTATCCATTGAAAATGGTTAATTCTAAAAAAAAATAATCATAAATTGCAGAATATGTCCGACTGTTAATCTTGAATAACAAATCAAACGTATGGAATTAGGAACATACTTTTTACCTTCAATATAAGAGACCTTCGTTGTGGTCAGCTTTTTCTTTTTAACGTAAATTTTTTTAATTCACCTTACCGCTATTTGTCCATCATAACTGGATATCACAAAGGATCCCGTAAAAAGTTGACGCCATAATGGAAAAGATATTGCTGTATGTGTCAAAAAGTTCAAGCGGCTGGGTCAGCCTGGATCAGCGATAAGGTGTATTGTATTTGTATGACTTTTTTTAAGAAGCCTGCTTAATTATTATATTTGAGAGACAGTTGCATACAAATTAAAAGTTTAAGGTAGATATATAAATTTTATAAGCAAAATGCTTTCTTTGGAAAGACTTGAAATTGGACTAACATGTATGTTTCATTTCAGGTTAAAAAAGTTAATCTTACTACCAAGAAGAAAAGCTCACCAAGAGCTGTAATACTTACAAATGAAGATGGTTCGATAGACAATACATATGTGGTAGGAGGTGGACTTCAAATATCAGCAGGAACAGTTGTTACAACTACTTGTGAAATATTATGTATATGATTTGTCTTATCCTTAATGTTACCAACTTTTTTTTTTTTTTGGCAAATGGCTATCATCAGACAATGCCAATTTTCATAAGGGAGCAAGTTACCTAAAGTTCGAAAAGGAATTCCTACAACATGTGGTCAGCCAGGAAGAAGTGGATAAATGATTACACTCTTTCTCTATTTACTGGTGTTATTTCTGTATTTATTTCTAAATTATAGTGTCAGACTTTATATGAGCATGCTTCACTGTGGGATACACTTTTAGCTTTTTTTTTTTATCATAAACTTCATGTATAAAATTTTTCTCACATTTTTCTCAAGAACTACAAATATGTATATATAGGCTTTCTAAAATTTAAGATGCACCTTCGTGTGACCATGCTACATTGTATTCTGTGTAATGCATTTCTACAGCCAATGCTCATCATCCTGTCAATAGCTAACAGATACATTTTCGTCTTGTCTTAGACATTTTTATGATGTTGTTTTCATTTCATTTAATTTCTTAAAGTGAAATCGATGTTGAATGTTTTTGTATATATCTGCGACAATTTACCTTAAATATATAGAAAACACAAGAACTTAGAAATATTGAACCAATATTTGCCAATCTTCTTCCTTAAAAAGACTTTAAGCAATTTCCTATGATTTTTTGTTCTTGTGCAAGAACACACAAGTATGAAGGTTAAAACTTGCATTTTATATGTTTATTTTGTTGACACAATTAATGTATAATATTGAATTTGAATTTGTGTACATTTGGTCTTTTTTCAGAAAAAGTTTTGTTTTGTTTCTTAAAACATTGAAACTAATCAAATTCTTTTTACTGAATTGTATACTATAATTTATGAAAGCTTTTACATTTTTACAGTCAGGATAAGGTTGTATCTTTTTATTTATGATTTGTTTTGAATGCAAGAACCTATTGTTTTGTTGTTATTGTCTCTTGCACATCTTTATAGATGGGAGTATGTAGACAATTTTATTGTTTATGTATTGTATGATTGTATGTTTGAATGCATTTAGTGAGCCAAATAAAATATTGGAACTATTTGAATTGATTGTATCTGGTACCAGAGAAGATGGTTTACAGCCTTTACAAGGGCCTCTGGGAAGAATAAATTATTTTACCCTATTATTATTATATTAATCTCTTATATACACTTAGAGGAATGGTGGTAAAATGGATTAGGAGGACATGAAATCAAAACCAACCAATTGTGTTATACCGTTTAATAGTGGTTGGTTAAAAAGATTGTGTTATCATCACACTTCTGAGGTCCAAACAGGGTCAGCATACATCTGACATCTAAACATCTAACATATAAACACTTGTTGAAATCTAAACGTGTTTAGATGCTAAACATGTTTCAAAAAGTACACAGAAAAAGTGTTTAGAATTGTGATTAGAATCTAAAAACTGTTTTTACAGTGTATGGAAAGTGTAAATAACAGTTATAAGGGTTATTCTTTTGTATTCTCAGTCTTTACCACATAACTCGATGTACGATCTAATAAAATACACTCTAATGGAATTGTACTTACTTGTCGTTATTGTTACTGTCGAATCGAAGACAACACAGTAAATCGATAAAGGAATCTCACGAGTCTGAACAACGATGAAATAGACGATCCGAAATTTGTATGAAAGATGTAAGCTCAAGAAAAATAAGAACACATACAGAGAAAAACAACAATTATACGACCAGACAAAATGGTTACAAAAAATAAAAATAACTTATAAAACGTAGAGGAGTTGTTGAAACAAGGACTACCTAACGACTTAAGACATTTGCAAGAATAAACAAATAATTTCCTTTATCGCTTTGGACATAAGAAGCTTCATCACCTTACTCGACTTCATTTCATCCTCGAACCGGAACTCAAGAATCCATAAAAGCATTCGATAATCACATTTAAATAATAAGAACAAATGCATCATAGTTAATTCATTTGCTATAAAATATAATCGTACGCGTTTTTCTCGCTTACAATTATATTTGACAATTCTGTTACAACAAGGCAGTAGAAGATGTAATGGTATCAAATAAAAATCTGAAAGAGTATCGTAATAAGGAAAGCATAGTTAGGAGCTGATGATACCCCTGGTATTTCACCTTTTTCCCGTTGCGAAAAACGGATTGATTTTATTGACTGGTTTGCAAAGGGAATTGATTTTGGACATTTTTCACCATACGGCGGAAGGATCAAAGGCTTATCCCGCATATTATATGAAGGTCTCCGAAAAAGCATGGAAGGAAAGCTATATCTGTACGCGTCACCGGTCAAACCACGACTTCGTCTTCGTGCAAATATTTTGAAGTGCAAAAATCCCAGAAACTTGCTCGTAAGCCAAACCAGAGACATTTAATACATAATAATGTATTATATTTCTCTGGCCAAACTAAAGGAGAAGACCAAGGACAGCACGTAAGCAGCCAAGATATTAGACTAGTAAGCAAATCATTTGAATAAATTCTGATCCGTCTTGTTAAGGTTAAATCCTAAATATTCTCATTGTAAATAATGTACATAATTGTCTTCTCTATCCCTATGTATATGGTTTATTGAGAAAAAAAACCCATACAAATTCAATAGATTTTGATATGCATTATACATTGTTTTTGTTTATTAATTTGATTTGGAGGAGAGAGAGAGAGAAAACACAAAAAAAAAATCAATCTTGTTACAGAAAAAAAGCAACTTTAAAATAATATGATTTTTTATTTCTGATTGATTGATTGATTGTTGGTTGCTTAACGTCCAGTGGCAAATATTTCATGCATATTCAGGACGAGAACAAGTTCACAATAAATACAATAGGTAGGTTGTTGTAATAGAGGCCATCTAGGATGATGGTCGGAGAAATTTGGACTGCCACTGGAAAATGAGGGTATATTGGATAGGGACAGAAATTTTGCCTTGCAACAGGCCACCTACGGACCCCTCAAAGAGTTGTTGCAAGGGTTCTTAACGTGCAAAGAGCGTGGCACTCTCTTTACACGAGGCATCGGATTTAACGTCCCCTTCTGACGGACGTGACTGCGAACTTGATACATCCCGCACAGCCAAACGGACGCCCCACTTCGGCAAGCGTTTTACTGCCGGTCGGGAGAAGACCAAGTGACCATATTTCTATACCCCAGTCATCCTTGGGGTCATCCCCGTCGAAGGTCGTCTGAGGTATATGCTGCCATGAGGACTCTGGATTTATAACTCATTCAAGTTCCAGATCCTTGTTTGCCTATTCCAATTACACAAGAAATGACGATGGATTTAGCCTGATTTAAGACCAAAAGGAAAAGGCTACAACAATACATGTGCAGCACAGATGATGGGTTGAAAAAACTGTGGGAATTCTTACTGATGAGATAAAGATAACATCTGATTTAGGGTATGACAAGCATTCAGGGGAACGTATTAATTATCGTAATCTTGATAAAGTAGGTAAACAAATCATGGATATGGAAAGGAGCTTTTAAGACGAGTTTGTTTATCGACATCGCTAAATACACCTGTGATGGCGCTTCAGCCAACAGTAAATTATTCAATATCCATGGGCAAGTCAATGGCTTTGTGTACATCACAGAGAATCCGTTTTAAGAGATGGCAGGAAAATCTACTTTGTGTCGGATGTTCCCTATTCGGTGTACGATAATATGTATATTTACGTGTATTTCATAAACACAATAGACATAAATATTTAGTAAACACAATATTAATTTTCCGAAATGTTCGAGGGGATCGATCTTGAAACCTGAACAGTAAATATTTGTCGTAATTAGACAGTAAGATCGTATAATTTTGGTTCAACAATCCGTTAATTCCGGTTTAAGTCTGTAGATGTTTGATCTTGACGGGTATAATTGTTATATCATAGTTCGTTTCTGTGTGTGTAACATTTTTACGTTGTGTTTCCGATGTGTCGTTTGTTTTCTCCTATTTTTGAGTGTGAATTCACATTACTATAAGACGTGTCACGGTACTTTTCTATCCCAAATTCATGTATTTGGTTTTGTTGTTATATTGGCTATTCTCATCGGATGTTGTCTAATGCTTAGTCCGTTGCTGTGTGTGTTACATTTTAATGTTGTGTCGTTGTTCTCTAATATTTAATGCGTTTTCCTCAGTTTTAGTTTGTTACCCTGATTTTGTTTTTTGTCCATAGATTTATGAGTTTTGAACAGCAGTATACTAATGTTGCCTTTATTTATAAATCACGGCAATCAGAAGGGTAAACGGACAGAAAGTCACAAGACAAAAAGTCACAGGAGATCAAGTCATAAATTTGGTAGGACAAAGAGTCACAAATACTCTGTTGACAATTGTTTGAATATATAAGAGAAATATCTTGAAATATTTACTTTTTAATACATATATTTATATTAAAGTTTAGGAAATATGTCATTTTATTTGAAAAATGAAGATTTATTCAACTTTAATCGTGTAACAGAAAGATTTAGCCATTTAAGTGCCAAGCCACTTTGACACTTTGTTTTTTATCAATTATTTGATAATCTTTGACTTTTTTTTGAAAATTTTGTTTATAAAGTTAGTTTAGTAATTTAGTAGAAGAAATAAGCGGTTTTTATTCAAAGAAAATAATCAGAAAAAATAATAATAATAATAATTCTTTATTTGCAAAACAGACAAAAACCAATTTAGGTTATGGCAAATACAAAACAAACATGATCCAACATAATGAAAACTAGACAATATTATAAGAGATATATGATAAAAACAGTTATTGTTCTCCTTTCCTCAGTTCTAATGACTCTTTAATAAAAGAAACAACTGCTTTTACATCATTTGGTGTTAATGGATTTAGTATAATCACGAGTTTATCAGTAAGATTAAGTGTATTAAAATTCACTTATAATTGTGTCATTTAGTGCGTCATTCATAAAAAGTTAGCGTACGCATGCGGGAAGTGCTATATTGCAGGTTACAGGTCACACTTACAATAATATATATGTAAAAAGATCATATTAGGGGAGTTAATACATATAAAAGCAACCCAATGACTGCTATAATATTTCATTTGCTCGGTCTGTATAATTGATACTTCAAACTAGCAACGACAAAAATATTTACCTTCCAAGTAAAATAATGTTGTCGTTACTTGTATACATACATGATCACTCTATTTACGTCTTTATTTTAAACCAATAACTGTGAATAACATACCGATTTAATTTATGTCAATAAATGTATCAAAAATCAAATATATAAAGAGTTGTCCCCATATTAAAAAGCCACTTAAATATAAAAATCTATGTCTTCTGCACAATTTATCTTCAATTGGGTCACACAGGTAAATAATTTTGTCGTTGCTAGTGTCAGGAGTTGCACAAACAAAATGAACAAAATAGCTGAGGGCACCTAGATTTATAAATTACTACAGAACTATCAAACTTTAAACGAAAACTAAGAGATAATACCATAAAATAAAAAGTAATCATAACTCTATTAACACATGGATTCATGACTGAAGTGGTTTTAAGTATTAACCATTCAAAACATACACCCCAAGGGTGACTGGGGAATAGAAATATGTTCACTTGGTCTTCTTCCGACCGGCAGTAAAACGCTTGCCGAAGTGAGGCTTCCGTTTGGCTGTGCGGGATGTATTAAGTTCGCAGTCACGTCCGGTCAGATTGGGGACGTTAAATCCGATGCCTCGTGTAAAGAGAGTGAAGGGTCGGTCCGTAGGTGGCCTGTTGCAAGGCAAAATTCCTGTCCCTATCCAATATGCCCTCATTTTCTAGTGGCAGTCCAAATCTCCCCGATCATCATCCCAGACAAGACCTACCTATTGTATTTATTGTGAACTTGTTCTCGTCCTGACTATGCATGAAATATTTGCCACTGGACTTTAAGCAACCAACAATCAATCAATCAATCTATTACAGCAGAGGACAGAGGAAAAGTTATGACTAAAGGTTATTACCATTAGGTCAAAACTGTTTACCCCTATACATTTTTTGCAATGGAAATAGTTACCCACACCTGTCACATTTAGGATCCATTTTTCCCTTCAGAAAGTGAGTAAGTGTCATCAGTACCAGGTGCCAACTTTGCTGTTATCTGTGGTTTTGGGATAGCTTGTTTTCTGTTGTCAATCTATGGTTCTACCTCAACATCTTGTTTGGTCTCAAGATCATTTATCTCTACATGTTCCATATTTTCTGGTTGTATTTCAAGAGTTACAGATGCTTTGGTGACTTCTTCTGGCTTCTCTGACACACATTAGATGTTTAAGTATTTCTAAAACCTACCATCCAATCATCAATGGAAGCATTTGGGTCAAAAAAGCTTATGCCTGGTGTTTCCAACTCTATTTGCACTAAATCTGATAGTGTATCTGTTTTAAGGTGACCCCTTCTTTTGCCCTTTGTTAGTTTTGTTCTACTGAACGTGGTCTCATTATTAAATCAATAAACACTCGCAGCATCATTTCTTCGGATGGTAATTTAAATAAGTAATTAAATAGAAAAATTCATTATGAACAGACCAAATTATGATTTTGAATTGAAATTTTCCCTAAGCATCACAAAATTCAAATGCTAAAAATAATAATTTTTTTAATTTTCCAATTGAGCTAGGACTTATGACTCAAAACCATTTTTTCCTTCACATTTATCACTGATAAGTTTCTGTGCAATGTCCATGACAACGTTTTTTTTAATTTTGAACCCTTTTGAACTTTTGATCCTCAGTGCTGTACACCTCTTTGCTTTTTATTTTATATATGGGCGTCACTGGTGAGTTTTGTGTCAAAGAGTCGCGTTTCTGGCGTATTGAATTGTAAACCTGATGCCTTTTGTTAGCTATTATTCATGTGTTTCTCTGTCTAATATGCTCTCCCATTTATTTGTATTGTAGTCCTGTAATATCATGTTAATTTAATGTTATATTTAACATTGCCATTAAGGTGCGAGGTTTGGCATGCCACAAAACCAGGTTCAACCCACCATTTTTCTTTAAAAATGTCCTGTACCAAGTCAGGAATATGGCCATTGTTATAGCATAGTTCGTTTCTGTGTGTGTTATAGTTTTACGTTGTGTTTCTGTTGAGTAGTTTATTTCTCTTATATTTGAGTGTGAATTCATATTACTATAATACGTGTCACGGTACCTTTCTATCCCAAATTCATGTATTTGGTTTTGATGTTATATTTATTATTCTCATCGGATTTTGTCTAATGCTTAGTCCGTTTCTGTGTGCGTTACATTTTAGTGTTGTGTCGTTGTTCTTATGACCAGGTTGTTGGTCACCTCTGTCATATTGATTAGTTTCGGCGGTAGTTAGATAAAGTCCAAGTCGCCGGCAAGTTTACATATTTATTTCACATCCATATATTTCTAATATTAAAACATAACTGCATAACAACATACAAACAAATATAAAATACAAATTCAAAAGACTGATTGACATACGGAAAATGAACCAATCACATATCTTTTTATTAAATAATATTAATTCGCGTTATGCCGAAAGCGGGGATTACGGATTAAAAACATGCTTCGTATAAGTTTGTCAAGAATGGCTTTTGGCAGTTATCACTTAGTGTCAAATTATCTATGTTCTTTGTTACAGAACCTTTTACCTGAAAGACGGATATAAATCTTTGATAATTAATCTAAATAAAAGGATTATAGTTAAGTGTAAAATACAAGTAACTTTTGAATAGCGTAAAATACAATAAACTAATAAATTATTAAAACGCAATGAGGACTCGGAATAATAATAAAAAGCTAATATTATAAAAATATACAAAATCCTAAATGTGAACGAATAATTGTCGGGTCATATTCTCCTCTTATATTTAATGTGTTTCCCTCAGTTTTAGTTTATTACCCCGATTTTGTTGTTTTTTTTGTCTATAGATTTACGAGTTTTGAACAGCGGTATGCTACTGTTGCCTTTATTAAAGCTTGTGTCCGGAAATGATATCACTCACATTACTCTGCCACTTCTGGTGTTTTGCGTTAAATGTCGAGTTGAAAGATGGTAAATCATCTTAAACCTGTTCTTTCTTTTTCGTCTGGATCTAAACTTTGTCGAGACTGATTGTTCATGGACAGTTGGCGACATACTGTTACGGAAATTTGTGACTGATTCACATATGTTGAATCAGGTGCTGATGTTACATTTATCTTTTTGTTCACCAAACTGGTTGATTTCATGCCAATACTTATTTTAGCAGATATGATGTGAAAACACTCTCCAGTCGACGGGCAGACATATTTTTCTTTTGGAAACAAGGATACGGCATACTTGTCCCCTCTACTACTTTCAACAACGAATGCTTTTAGGGTTGGAACATGGAATCCTTTTCCATTACGGACAGTTTCTATAGCCATTGACCGCTGACACATTGGTTCCTTTGGTTCAACAGACTCTTCGTCAGCGGTTATTCTTTCAATCTCAGCCAATAGTTTTCCTTTTACTAACTGGACGATTTGATATGGGCTGCAAGATTCTTCAATGACAGTTGCATCAGCTCTATCAATAGAAGCTCCCCTAAACTGGTCGTAGAACTTTTTTTAAATCACACTTGCCTCTTACAATTTCTGTTACATAACAGTCTGCGGCATCAATTTGAACAAGCGTTTGAGGATGGTATTACATACTTCATAAGAAGATAATTATTTGTTACACCTGAATACGGATTGAAGACGCTACTCAACTATAATGTCCATCTACATGCGTGTTACTTAATTTTATTTTTCAACGACTGACTTTTACGTAAGTTGAACGTGAAATATTTCTCATGAATTGTGCGTATAAGCTAGAACAACGTGAAATTCCCGTGAAAGAATGCATCTGTGTGCCGCAATTGAACATACTTTCATATAAAACATATACATGTACGGGTATTCTATATTGTAAACAAAGCAATAAAAAGTCCTGAAAAATTCATCATATTTGGAACAACTTTTCTCATTGAGGGGTCAAATCAATAAAGAAGATATAAGTTTAGAAACATCACATAATTCTTTTGACATGTCTTAACCATTTATTACTTGATAGACATGCCAATACTTATTTTAGCAGATATGATGTGAAAACACGCTCCAGTCGACGGGCAGACACATTTTTCTTTTAGAAACAAGGACACGGCATACTTGTCCCCTCTACTACAGTCAACAACAAATGCTTTTGGGGTTTGTAATGGACGGTACGTCTAAACACTGCTAAGGACTCCTTAGTGCACTAAGGACTATACAATGCCACTAATGACTAGAAGGAGTGATGTTATGTGTATTATTTTTACATATTACGGTAGAGATTGATATTTAATGCATCAATTTCAAATTTTATAGAAAAATAATCATAAATAAACAAGATATTCAACATTATTTTATGCACGTGCCCGTTTTTCTTTGATATGCCGAAAATCAATGAACCGTTTGACACGTGCCAAATGACATAACAAATGATTAAACAATCATAATCTTTTAATTTAAGTAATAAACATTTGTGTCGAAAAGATTAATGCTTAATGTTTATAATTAAATGTGTTGTTCTTTTTTAAATAATTTTGTTTTTGTTTTATTTTTTTCCCAATTTTTACATCAGAGGCCCCTGAGGGGCCTCGGGTGTATTGCCATCGCCTACTTTTCAATTCGCGCAAAGATCAAAGAGATGCATATATAATTAGTTTTGGAATAATAACCGACATTATAGACCCGCGGACCTATATAGTGCAGAATAAAATTCCGTATCACTTCTTTTAAATTCATGTTTTCAATGGATACTCAGTTTTTTTTAATTTTTCTTAATGCAAAATTTATAATATGAAAATGTTTTGTCGTTAGAAATATTTGTATTTTAATCAAACGATCTTTTGTTGTTGCGGATGAATACCACGAGTGCGCAAGAAGACAAGAGCGAGTGTGTAGAAAATCGAGAGGAAATCAATTCACACATTTATACACAGAAAGGTAATTATATTTCAATTATTTGATTTGGAGTAACGTTTTTAAACCGTTTGTAGCATATATTTGTCTATAATATTAACGTAGCAAAACCAGGAAAATTTAATCTGTCATATTAAATATTAAAATAAATTATCAGGTCACGTCCCCCGCAGCCATTTTGAAAATACCAGCAGATTGGGTAGGAGTAACAAGAACCTTCAAGGCCTTTAAAGATAAGGTTACTATTTGTGTATTTTTTATAACAACAATTTGTTTTTATAAAGATCTCAACAATTTTTTGAGTTAAATTTCTTTTCTTCGTAAATAACAAGTAGATTGATCACTTGGACACACACACGGAACTATTTTCTGTTTTTTAAGATACTGTTTCGGATTTTCGCTCCCCGACTTAGTTTGTTGCATTCAATATGTCCCCTTGACTGGAAAATACGCGGAATTTGTAATGACTCTGACTATGTCTATGTAAGTAATTCTAATATATAATTATTGGTTGAATTTATTGTTTATATAATATTCAGAGAAGACTTTTTCTTCTTCCTATAGAGTTGGACTCTTTTTGAGTGTATAAAGACTCTTGCTCGTAAAATCAAGAGTCTTACTTTACACTGAAATGTCAGAATTTGGGTTAATCACATTTACTGAATTACTATAGATATATTGGGAGAAACCTTACAGTTTTGGAGATATAAATATAGATTAACTGTCCTGTTTTTTAAGTCTTCCTTAGCTTGTAGTATTGTATTATTTTGACCATATATGACATGTATCGCCAAAATTATATGATAATTTGATGACATACTTGTGCTTATCATTCTCTACAGCATTATTTAATTTAAATGTGTAACCATATCCATGTCAAATTTTAGTAACTTATATTAGACATTTGTTCACACATACATGCATATGTGCATATGAAAACTTGAATTGAGCAAATATGATTAGTTATATCTATGAGAAATACAATCAGTTAACTTTATCTATGAGCACCCATGAGATCTTAAATTGAGCAAATATGATCAGTTATATGTTGAGTAAAATTTGAGCTAGATCTACTCAATTGAGTTAGATATATATCAATATTGAGACTAATCTAAATGGTTATTTGAGCACACATGAGCCTATTTATACTATTGAGAGCAATATTGGGATACTGCATGAGCAAACTAAGCAAATCTTTATTGAGACAAACCTATGAGCGCTATATTTTTAAATTTGTTCTTGACAATTTTTTGTTTATTTTTAAAAAAAATATAGGGACAACAGAGTTGGTGTATGTGGGTTCAATTCCCACCCTAGGCATTCATTTATATTGGCTGGTGCAAAGCGGGCAGTTTAGCTTAGTGGCCCCACACTGACTCTGTTGTTCATATGTTACTTCATAAAATTAGGCGGCATCGTTCAGGTCTTGCCATCTTTATTTTTCTATTCGAAAATCAGACACAACAAAACCATTGAATAATTGTGAAAATTATACCACAGATAACTATGGTAAAACTTTAATTGTTTTTGGCATAATTAAACTTGGCTGCCTTCCAAGATCTAAAACGTTTTTATATTGATGAATTATATATATCAGATTTGGATTCTGTTGGTTACAAAACATTTTGTACATGTAGGTAGCGGCCAAATCTTTATTCCTAAAGGCTTAAAGCTTTCAGGTCTAAAATTGCCCAAAATCATCACATTTTGACAAATTTGGAACATAAAATGTACTTTTATGAAAAGAACTGATTTATTGAGTGTAAAGACTTTTGAAATAGACCCAAATTACGAACCAAATTGAGAACTTTTTGGAGTTTTATATAGTTTAGGCTATTTTGGGCAATAAGTGAAACTTGTCCTTTGAATCAGTGGTTTCACAATAACCATTATATACTAAGTATCTGTTAAAAGATAGCTCTTTCACAGTACATTGTTAAACTTAAAGATAAATATATACCGACAATGACCAATATTAATGATGGAATGAGATTATACATGTATATATACTGTTTTATATTGTTACATGTACATACATAAATGAAAATTAAAACCAAACTGTTGTCATTATTCATAAAAAAAAAGAAAAGGGAGGTATGATTGGTATAAATCAGACACCAGCTCTAGACAAAATGATTAAAAAGAAATAAAGCTTATAACCATACAACATTTTTACAATCAGAAAAAAACTATACATAAATCAGTTAGAAATAGCCATGAAATGTCAAATGTTAAACAATATATACAAGAAAACTAATGGCCACATCAATGTACAATCGGGAAATCAAGATATACACCAAAAAATTACAAGGCCTGTTTTACAGGTTTCTTACAAAGGACCGACACATTCATATGGTAGTTGTGTTATATATGTATAGTGCAAAATGTTCTCATTGCTAAACCAGTGGTATCCAAAGTATTAAATCCAGAACAAAGTAAAAAAAACCTAACAGTTGAAAAACTATCCAAATGTTGTGATATTCAATTAACAAAAATACCATCATTAGCAAATGGCTATCTACATATAATACATTGTAATATTTACAATGAACCATTTAATAATTAAAAACCAATTGTTCAAAGAACAATTGAAGGTCTTTCCACAAGTGAAGATCTATTTTATTATCAAAATATTAGAAATCAATCTAAAATGTCAGTTCCTATGGCTTTATAATATATAAATATGAATTTAAAGCAAAGGTCAAAATCTAGAACGTGCAAATTACCTATGACCTTGACCTCAATTTCAAGGTCATAAACCAAGGATCTCAAATCAAAAGACCCTAGGTCTTTATTATGTATGGTTAATGAGTTATATGACTTTACGCATAATTCTAAATATAAGATGGGCAAAAACTCCTATTTATTGTTTACGCACCCTTTCAACAAAAATTTATAAGTAACGGCATGTTGCAACTAACAATTTAGTGAAAATAAGATGTAGATATGTTATAAGGTTTTGAAAATAAGTAAAAATAAGCCAAAATAAAAAATATAGAATATGACCTTGACCCTTGACCTTGACCTAATTTTAATTTTTTTTGGACCAAGGATCTCAAATTAAAAGACCCTAGGTCTCTATCACTTATGGTTTACCAGTTAGAAATGCAAATCACAAATCAAATACATAAGGGGGAATAACTCTCATATGGAGTATCAGGATAGCTTCGGTTAAAACTAAACTCCGAATCCTGAAGATGTAACGAGCAATTTGGTAAAATAAATTTGTCGTAATCTTTTACGGTTGCGAAGGAGTAGTGGCCACAAGAAAAACAGTGTTTGGGGAGATAACTCTTACTGCGCGGTTGTCAGTTTTAAAGCGTATAAACTATACGATATCATATTCCAAATATCTAAGCGACATCTTTTGAAACAACAAAATTACGCAAGAAAAAAAATTAGGCGGAAGAAAAAAAAAATAATAATCAGAATAAAATCAATAGGTCTTTCCACGGAAAGGTGGAAAGACCTAATTAGAAAACAGAACCTACAATGTACATGTATAGCTGCTAATTTAAAAAAAAAATATAATGGATAAATGATTGCCTGTGTTACAATAAAACCAAGATACAAATGTAACTCAGTGAAGCTATTTATGAACATTTAAAGAGTTTGTGTTGACTGCAACAAAAATCTAGAATAAGGGATAGTAATCTTGCTGTGTTAACATCCATTTAATTAGCAATTGATCCAAAAGCTAAATGTTTCAGAAAAAAGACCTGGATACTACATGTACAAACATTGTTAATTAATGCCATTTGTAGAGCAGGATCTGCTTACCCATCCGGAGCACTGAGATCACCTGTTTTGGTGGGGTTCGTGTTGCTCAGTCTTTAGTTTTCTATGTTGTTTCTAGTGTACTTTTATTTGTATGCATGTCTTTTTCAGTTTTAGTCATGGAATTGTAAGTTTATTTTCCATTTATGAGTTTGCTGTTCATCTGGTATCTTTAGCCCCAAAGTTTCCCCTGGGTCAATTATTTTTTTCGCCACCTCTTTCGCCAAAACAATATATTTTTCCCCACTTTATTTTTTAATTAGCCACAATATTACAATTTATCTGTTTTGATATGATTGTCTTAAACCTCTTTTTCATAGTTCAGTGAGTGACTATATAGCTACTTGAAGAATTGTTTGCTATGTTGATTCTCTATTATAAGTTATACGCTAACGATTTTTGTATGTGTGCAACTATATGGTCATAATGCCAATCTAACAGTTCTCATTTGACCAAGTAATCATTGATAATTCACAAAGTTAAGTTTCCTAGTTCAAGTCAGTATCTCAGATATGATAGCATATTATATTTAATATTTGTACTATATTGTATGGTGAACATATCTGTCTGGTAGGTATAATATAAACACCTGTCATTTATCAATAATTCAACACAACTTGAGGTCCTCTGATGTTCAGTACTTCAGTACTTTGATTTCTTTTGAAATATGAATCCTCTAAACTCAACAAATGTATTGTCGATCTAAATGTCCAGCATTTTGATATCATCTTCAGTATATTTCCTAGTAGATTCAGTGTATTTCTTCACAAATGTGAATTATTGTAACCCAAAACAAAAAATTCAAACTCCTGTTCGAGAGGATCCTGATGAAAAAAGTGAGTTAGTATAAACTTAGCTCCACTGTTAAACAAAATTTCACACGCAACAATTGAATGCACACTTAGTTTCAGTCCAGTAATAGTCTAATGACTTAGCAGCATCTCCTTCTGGTCTTTAAAAATGAAATTTCCTACCCGATTCATAACGGCTTACTCCCATTCTCTAAAGTAATTTAGGAAATCACCTCATAACTACCTCAGATTTTCATCATTTGAAGAATTGATTGTAGGGATCCAAATCAGATTTTTTTTGTTTCGACATTCGTTCAGGCTTCGCACATTCAAACAGTCAGAAAACTTGTTCATAACCCTTATAAAGTTCACTGTCTCTGTAACATCGTCTCCATAAAGCATTTCCTATGCATTAGCTACAGTTGAACGCGAGACCTGTGCAGCAAATTCACCTTCATGCACCCAAATGTTGACATGTCGATATGTTTTCTTGTCAATTTGGGAAATAGGCTGTAAAATGACAGTTCGCAATGTTGTTCAAATAATTTAAACAAATGAAGCCAAGAGTTGTCTTTACCGTCTTCTACATTTTTCGAGTAATTTTATGAGAGGATGAATTACAAAAACAGTTGCATGAGGTTTTATGATAATTGAAATTAATTAGAGCTGTTTAAAATAAGTTTATTTTGTAGCTCAATACTAATCAAATCTCAACATAGGAAGCTCAAAGTTTCTATGCAAGTGTAAAAATGTCTAAAAAAATAATGCAATATGTGATTGTGTAGCATATATTCAACAATGTAGCTGCGAAATAGCATCTCTGCTCTGATTGGTAAACATTTGACCAGAAAACGGAGGGGGCGAAATAACTTCAATATTTGACGTACCGTTTTACAAATAAGTTGGAACGTTCTATGTAAAGGGTAAAACTATAAAAGGAAAAGAACTTATTCAATCAAGAGCGTCTTTAAACACTAAAAATGAAAATTTGGCTACACAAATACAAGGCCATTCTCTATGTAAGTCGCTAATTGTTTACCGAAAAGGGCTGTTTTATGTGTTACATTACACGTGAAATTCACAACAAAAGACACTCTGTTGTCATATGCAAACGGAAATGGTATCTAAATACTTGTGTAGAATTTAATGCAATAAAATTTAATAATTTCAATGCAACATGATAGGGTCATGTACCTCGGACACAGCATCAAAAGTAGCATCTGGCATCCTTACTGTTGATCACTTATTTTAATGTTTATAAGCGTCTTATGTTGTTTTGTAGTGAAATATCATTAAAAACCATGAAATAACTTCTACTTAATATGTTTAAAATTATTCATATAATGTTTCTATACTTGCACATTGATGTAGAAATCTCCAAGCGGCTATTCCCGCTGGTGCTTTCTGCAAGATCTAGTGTTTTCTCTAACTAAGCGGTATTTTTCGGATGTTAAAATGTCGATATCAGGACTACTATTCTTATATTCGTCCTCGCCTGTAGGTACCAAAGATATAATAGCACTGTGAACTCAATGAACACTTGCAAGTACTTTAGGAAGAAGGGCTGCACCATGAACATTTCCTTGCAATCCTGTGACCATAAATGCCTTGTGGTGTTCAACAAATGACACATGACCAATATCAACAGCCAAATTTACCAAAACTTTCTACGTCAACACCGGTCAGTTTATAAATGGAATATGAAGCCATCTGTGACATATGAAAAAGTTTCAACGCCTGTTTTTTCGTCTACATTTGAAATGGATCGCAGTCCAATCAGAAGTATTAGTATTTGTAACTTGGATCCTTATGGCAACGTATCTGCCTCCTGTATTTCGGTAGATCCTGTCCCTACTGAGATATGATCTTTAGAGCATGTGGCTTGAATAATGTCTATTTCTACCATCACATGCTTTAAAATATCGACAGGTTGAATTAACTGCTTTTGAATATTGGATTTATCTTTTGGTTCTTGACAAATAATTACCAATGCCAGATAGCCCCTTTTGTATCTCAATGGTAATTAATTTTGGAAATATAACATGCTAAGCACGAAGCAGTCAACTGATAACTTTGTATTTGTCGTTTTTAACGGAATTCATGCTTTCACACCCGTTATTAATTATACCAGAAAATGGAAAAGTAGGGATTTTGTATATGTGAATTATACTTTTACCTCTATGCGTTAGTATGTATTTTTTCGCGACTGTAGAATCTGCCCGGTCAACTTGTTTTGCTCCAAAATATTGTTTTTATACGACCGCAAAAATTGAAAATGTTTTGGCCGTATATTTGTATCACGTTGGCGTCAGCGTTGTCGTCGTCGTCCGAATACTTTTGGTTTTCGCACTGTAACTTTAGTTTAGGTAAATAAAAATATATGAAATTTAAACACAAGGTTTATGACCACAAAAGGAAGGTTTGGGATTGATTTTGGGATTTTTGGTCCTAACAGTTTAGGAATTAGGGGCCAAAAAGGCCCAAATAAGCATTTTCATGGTTTTCACACTATAACTTTAGTTTAAGTAAAAAGAAATCTATGACATTTTGACACAAGGTTTATGACCACAATAGGAAGGTTGGGATTGATTTTGGGAGTTTTGGTTCCAACAGGTTAGGAATTAGGGGCCACAAAAAGGGGCCCAAATAAGCATTTTTCTTGGTTTTCGCACCATAACTTTAGTATAAGTGAATAAAAATCTATTAAATTTAAACACAAGGTTTTTTTACCAAAAAAGGAAGGTTGGGATTGATTTTGGGAGTTTGGGTCCCAACAGTTTAGGAATAAGGGGCCCAAAGGGTCCAACATTAAACTTTGTTTGATTTCATAAAAAAAATGAATAATTGGGGTTCTTTGATTTGCCGAATCTAACTGTGTAATACTATGTAGATTCTTATTTTTTGGTCCCGTTTTCAAATTGGTCTTCATTAAGGTCCAAAGGGTCCAAAATTAAACTTAGTTTGATTAGTTTAATTTTAACAAAAATTGAATACTTGGGGTTCTTTGATATGCTGAATCTAAAACTGTACTTATACTTTTGGTTATTGGCCCAGTTTTCAAATTGGTCCAAATCGGGGTTCAAAATTAACTTTGGTTTCATAAAAAATTGAATAATTGGGGTTCTTTGATATGCCAAATCTAACTATGTATGTAGATTCTTAATTTTTGGTCCCGTTTTCAAATTGGTCTACATTAAGGTCCAAAGGTTCCAAAATTAATCTAAGTTTGATTTTTTACAAAAATTGAATTCTTGGGCTTCTTTGGTATGCTGAATCTAAACACGTACTTAGATTTTTGATTATGGGCCCAGTTTTCAAGTTGGTCCCAATCAGGATCCAAAATTATTATATTAAGTATTGCACAATAGCAAGAAATTTTCAATTGCAAAATATTCAGCAATAGAAAGAAATCTTCAATTGCACAGTATTGTGCAATAGCAAGAACTTTTCAATTGCACAGTATTACGCAATAGCAAGTAATCTTCAATTACACAGTATTGTGCAATAGCAAGTATTTTCTATTGCACAATATTGCGCAATAGCAAGAAATATCTAATTACAAAAAATGTACACAATATTGCGCAATAGCAAGAATTAAATTGTAGTTATCTTTCTTTGTTCAGAATAGTAGTTGAATCAACTTTAATCATTGTTTTATACAATATACAATGTATATTCACTTTTACTACCAACTGATAAATTAAAACATTCTACATTTCCTACATAATGAAAAGCTTTCCCCTGGTACATTCAAAGTTAAATGGGCAACATTTGCGATCCTTGATGTCTCTGTACTTGTCGGGCAAATTCGTCGAATGTTTCTCATCATCATCGTTCGGCCCTATCGCTTTTTTTGTCAACTCGTCTAGACCGAGGAGAATTTTAGCCTCATTGCGATTGACATTTAAATCTGAACACTACCTTTTCTTTCAACTCTTTTATGTTATCCTACTTTGACTATTCTAAATCTGCTGATCAAAATTCTTATGATATTGGGGTTTCATCACCCGAATTAGAATGTATATTAAAAACCTAGGGGAAAATATCATATTTGTTAGAAACACCAATAACAAACACATCCAGCGAAGATAAATGGGATTCAAGTTTCTTGGAATTATTGCATTTCCTTTGAAAGAGAGATTGCTGTTGTCGCAAAAGAACATATTTTCGTGATTTAAATATTCATTCTTTAATAAAGCACTGATTAATTGACCCTGACTTTTTAGTGAACAATTTGGAATTTTATAAGCACACGAAGTGTGCGAAATGGAATTCTAATTCTATGAATTATCCGAAACGAGATATGAAAGTGTTATCTCTTGCTGTGCACGCAGCCTGACTAGCCAATCCCAAAGATAATGCATGTTCCACGTGCATTTCCTCATTCTCTTACTGAAGAGCGTCCAGTGAAGAGAAAAAAGAAGTTTGACTGCAAAATCTAAACAAAACCCTAACGAAAATTAATCAGAAATAAAATTCCGGAAACAACTGACAATTAACCCCTTGGAAGAAAATGAACATGTCCTTTGGTGGATAATTGTCTCGTATATATTATACCACATTTCTCAAATATGTACATGTACTTCTTGTCGATTTTTTAAACCTGTTAGCATTTGTGTATTTCTTTTATGTTTGTGTCATCTATTTTAGAACTTTTAAATACATAAATACTCTAAACAAAGAAAAAACAATGAATATCATTTATTTTTATAATCCTGGTCCAAACTTGGTCATCAATCTATCATCATCTTTCTTGGTCCCTATTTCTTGGACTGTTAGGAATTCATCCCTGCTTCCTGGTTCTACTTCCCAGATCTGCAAAATACAGATATAGAATGTAAGATGTGAATAGTGAGTATATCTAGTAAACAAAATAGAATAACCGATAAAAATAAAAGTGATTAAAGGCGAGGGAGGGAGGGAACACTTTCATATCTTGTTTTGGTTATTCATAAAATTGGAATTCCATTTCGCACACTTCGTGTGCTTATGAAATTCCAAATTTCATATCATATCATAACCTCAACAAGATATTCAAGTGCTATCCCTACCTATAGTATGTATTGTGAACTTGTTCTCGCCCTGAATATGCATGAAATATTTGCCACTGGACGTTAAGCAACCAACAATCAATCAATCTTTTTCTCTTATCGAATGTTCTAAATCCAATCTGCCCCATCAAAATAATAACATAGTTTATATAACAAACCAAAAACTACTTGAATAGACTTGACAAATATTTCTCCAAATGAGTGAGAAAAGTCAATTAAGGGATTGCAGAAAAATTAGCACATATATAATGATTAACAATAGAACATACAGACTTATTTATGGAATTAAAGTCTTGGCCTGTCATATACGAATAATAGATCATTTGAAGTAAAATGTCGCTAATTGAAAAACAAATTAAAACATGAAATTAGATTAGCTTAATCTTCTAAACTTGACTTAAATCTTGCTCAATAAAAATAACAAAATCCCTTAGTGAAATATTGCAATTATAACAAAACAGTGATTTTACAAAATCTTTTACAAAATGTCCAAAAAGTCTCAAATCAATTTTTGTCCATTTTCCCACTGTGACACTAGGATGAAGATCTACTGAACATTCCTTTGGTGTGTGCTATGTATATTTATGTGCTACGTTGTTTAACCAATGTGCTTGCATTACTATTTAAAAAAATGTATAATCTGTGTATCTACTGAACATTTCTTTAGTGTCATTGTATGTTGTGTGAATCTACTGAACATTCATTAAGTCACGGTGTGCTATTGATATTTCTATGCCAGTATTTTATAACCATTGTGCTTGAATTGCTTTTGCTTGTATATATATTTTTTGTTCTGTTCAGTCTTTGTGTAGTAAAACGTATTCAACTTATACTTTGTCCCATTTGGATCATGTGGTCAGAAGAACCGAAAAAAATGAACGAAGAGGATCTATTATACACAAATAAAACTCCATCTCATTGACAAATCTCTTCATGAATAAAAGTCCAAAGTTTTTTTTTCTATCCAATTCACATTTTAATTAATGGTTAAAAAACTTAAAAACACTTTTAAATGATTTACATTCCATCAACTAAATGTCAGTTGCACATTTTAACTATGCTAAATAACACTACAGAAAATTTAATCTGGGTATAATTTTCAGTCTTATTTTTCACCTGTCATTCAACCCAAACTCTGATTGGACAACCCTTTGTTCTTGATTACCTTTGATCTCATCTATCCAACTGTATTTTTTACCTGTACTACCTATAATTTTAAAAAAGTTGGATAAATGAGAATGAACCAATAAAAATAAGAAGAGTACAGATAATTAATCAGATGACAAATAGGAAATACTATTTTTTTTACTTTGTTCATTTTTCTAATTAAAGAATTCAAACGAATTTTGACTGACACATGTCGCAGTACTCATTGTTGAAACAATCTCGAGTGAAAGACTAAAATAAAACCAGGTAATGCATACCAATATATTGACGATATCACTTTTTAACCCCTAAACCAGCCTAATGTAGAAGTATAATAAATTGTACTTTTTTTCTTACTTGCTAACTCACGCATGTAAAATATGCAAAGATATATACTACTATGCACAATGCGATTGTTTTGAAGACCTTCATTGTTATCATCCGTGAAAAAGGAAGCTTATCAAAGATAATTAAGCTGAATGTACTGGTACCCATTTGTACTATTTACAAATTTGTCCTGGGTCAGGAACAAAATTTTCCTTCTGTTACAAGTATGTACCCTACAAATTTACACACGTGTCCAATACGTTTTGGTATACAAGTATGTACCCTACAGCTATACGGTTCATGTTGTGAACTCCAACTTGACGGTTGTACAAGTCAGTATTTCTTGATTACACTTAAGTAATAGTGACTATTATATAAGATACACCGATTTCGAATATCAACGTACCGTATCTTATGTCTCCGTAGACTTTTGACAATCGACCCTGCGCAGACTAATTAAGTCTGTCATTTAAGATTGGAATAATGTTCTTATAAGAGGAATTATTAGCCTGAAGTGATGAAAAGCAAACAAAAATACATGGACAGCAGCATACATTTATTTATTCTAATACAAAAAATAATATTCACCTCTAATTTGTTCACAAGCTTATCTGGTCGAATAAACAAAGATATCTGACTTCCTTTACGAACATTCTCAAGATATACTCTGATTCCATCTGGCGTGTTTATTTGTTGGGGAATGTTGTGTAGTAAGCCGCCTCTGTCTGAATACAGGATTTCATAACTGTGTCCTTTCAGTGCTGGAAAACAGCTGTGCAAATATTCTCGAAACTCAATGTCTGTCCATTGTAAGGAGAGATGACTTCTCATACAAGTGAGAGGTTTAGCTAGCTATAAAACCAGGTTCAATCCACCATTTTCTACATTAGAAAATGCCTGTACCAAGTCAGGAATATGACAGTTGTTATCCATTCGTTTGATGTGTTTGGACTTTTGATTTTGCCTTTTGATTTTTGATTTTCCTTTTTGAATTTTCCTCGGAGTTCAGTATTTTTGTGTTTTTACTTTTTTCTCTGACGTCCTATGCCATACTGCGGTTGAGCTCATTCTATTTCTTGTACACCTAAAACAAAGTGTCTACGCATTAAGTTTTGAAATTTGTATTAAAAATTAGTAAATAGTTCCATTAAACTTTTAATAGTTGATTATCAACAATATAAATTGGAGTTATAGAAAAGGAAAATGCTCTATGATTAGCTAATGGATGTAACTTTGATACAATCTTTTTCACTCACAAACAGCTATGTCTTTTATAATTAAAACGCTATCCCGCTTTCTATTTTTCCTGTCAAATCACATTAATTTTATATTATGACTATAATTGCGTAAACAAACGACATTTCTTGATTAAGCTCACCTGGCCCGAAAGGCCAAGTTAGCTTCCTGAAAGTGTCCTATCGACACAGGTCCAGGCTCTTTAGAGCCTGTAGATCATATGTATGCTCACATTTATATACTGATAATGTCTTCATAAAAAAATACCTAATCCCAATGTTAAGAAATTAAAATTGATGTTGTTCACTCTATCAGTACTGGGGTCATTCAAGCAAGTTAAATATGCCCGAAGATGTGTCATCGTTCTTTTATCTAGTTTTTGGCGTGCAGGTCTTCTTCCTCTATTTGTTTGTGAATGCCTGACATCATACAAAAATGATCTGCTCAATTCCTGTCCGAGTCTTCTGGCATTCTGGGGTTGAGAACTGAGAGTGTCCAATGTTCTATTCAGCTCATTTGAAACTGTGTTCAAATGTCCTAGAAAATCTAAAATATACTAAGTCATTTTAAAGACAGTCATAACCTTTTACTACTTCCGTTCATATAAATATTTTCAGGCAATTGTCATTTACAAAGAAATGTACATTTTATCAACCGTTTTTGTAAAACTTTATTTTATATCTGTTAGATTTTTTAAAAACTATAGTTTTTGATAGAATTTTCAAGGTATAGAAGCAAACAGCAATTAATTAAATAAAATGTAATAAGATAAGATAGCGCCAATTAACACAATTATGCAAGTTTGGTATTACAATAAATGATATATCCGATATTACATATTATCGCTATTTTGTGCATGTTTCCTTTGATCTTTCTTTGTGATAATTTTTCATATCATGGAACTCGCTTGAGATGGAAAATTATCGCTAAAAACTAAGCAGGCTCGTTGCGTTGCTAACGAAATTGACATGCATGAAATTAACAACGTCGTCATAGGTAAAACAGCGATAAACAGATTATCATTGGTCATCTCAACTCGATTGCCTTTCTCGATTTCGCCGTCTCGGCTCCAGCGAGAAAATCAATCTCGTTGAGATGATCAACGAAAATCTATAAACACAAACGTGGCAATACTGTTATGTTTTTAGCAGTATAGAACAAAGACAAGTTCAAATAATTGTTGTAATTTCCTACAATAACAGATGCCGGAATCCCCCCCCTGATGTTTGTACTGAGCTCTGTATATACATATATCGAAAAATGGCATATTCTTTATTTATAACATGTATAACATACTTATCATTATCTCTTCTTTTTAATAAGTATAAAGTATGTCGAGGATTTGTATTACTTATTACCACGGTGGGTAAGGTTGTCTTGCGATAGAACGTTCTGTGCTGGTGATTCGGTCCTGACGGGTGCTGGTGGGTTTGTTTAAATTGTATCAGAACGGCAATAAAACAACCGTTGTGTTGCTTAATTTTTCTCTGATACGTCAAAAGTACCATGCAAAGAATATTACAAAAAAAATATATTGCAGAATTCGTGCAAATTCACCAAACGAAATTGTCCTGATTATGTGCTGGTGATTAACAAGAGTGCACACGCTGAAATGTCTCGCCTTCTATACTAATCATTGATATTATGTTGATAGTCCTAAGTATAAAGCTAAGCTTTAATACAACTTTCACATAAACTTAACATTAACCAAGATAACTAAACAAAGACCAATGAACCTTGAAAATGAGGTCAAGGTCAGATGAACCATGCCAGGCAGACATGTACAGCTAACAATGCTTCTATACAACATATATAAATGACCTATTACTGATAGTTTAAGAAAAATAGACCAAAACACAAAAACTTAACACTGTGCAATGAACCGTGAAAATGAGGTCACGGTCAAATAAAACCTGCACGACCGACATAAAGATCATAAAATATTTCCATACACCAAATATAGATGACCTATGGCATATAGTATTAGATAAAAAGACCAAAACTCAAAAACTTAACTTTGACCACTGAACCATGAAAATGAGGTCAAGGTCACATGACATCTGCCCACTAGATAGGTACACCTTACAATCATTCCATACAACAAATATAGTAGACCTATTGCATATAGTATGAGAAAAACAGACCAAAACACAAAATCTTAACTATAACCACTGAACCATGAAAATGAGGTCAAGGTCAGATGACACCTGCCAGTTGGACATGTACACCTTACAGTCCTTCCATACACCGAATATACTAGCCCTATTGCTTGTAGTATCTGAGATATGGACTTGACCACCAAAACTTAACCTTGTTCACTGATCCATGAAATGAGGTCGAGGTCAAGTGAAAACTGTCTGACAGACATGAGGACCTTTCAAGGTACGCACATATCAAATATAGTTATCCTATTACTTATAATAAGAGAGAATTCAACATTACAAAAAATCTGAACTTTTTTTTCAAGTGGTCACTGAACCATGAAAATGAGGTCAAGGACATTGGACATGTGACTGACGGAAACTTCGTAACATGAGGCATCTATATACAAAGTATGAAGCATCCAGGCCTTCCACCTTCTAAAATATAAAGCTTTTAAGAAGTTAGCTAACACCGCCGCCGTAGCCGCCGCCGCCGCCGCCGCCGGATCACTATCCCTATGTCGAGCTTTTTGCAACAAAAGTTGCAGGCTCGACAAAAAAACGGTCCTGGTTCTGTGGTCCTATTTCCTGGTTCTGTGCCTATATATTTTAGTTAAAAGTGGCAAATATTGAAAATCATTGATGCTTAATTGTTATTGAATGATTATCTGTTGTCTGGTTTTTTTTTAAATTGACACTTGTGAATCTGTTTACTGTTATTGTGAAAACAAATCCCCTATTTTTTTTTAATGTAACTGTCTTCTGTTTTCTCATTTAAGATGAATTAAACGCTGTTATCGATTATCAATATTTTAAATTATCTGTAATTTTATTAATTGACCTGTTAATGGAGCCCCACTTGTCCCCTTTTAAGATAAAATAATATGTTTACGATTTTCGGGATTCTGATCCTTTTGCATGATCACCAAAAGACGGTGTAAAATATACAATACCTATATAAAAGATGATGTGATATGTTTGTCAACGGACAAATTTCCAATAAGAAACCTAAGAAAGTATGTTTTAAAAACCATATACGTCTACGACATTCAAGAATGACCCAAAAAATCAAATTTTAAAAGATTTGGCATAAAAATGGATAGCATAAATTTGAAAATAGAAACGAGGATGTGTCGGAGACCACAACTTGACCAAAGAGCAGACAACAGTCGAAGGCAACCAATGGGTTTTCAACACAGCGGAAAAAAATACCGCATCCAGAGGCGGGCTACAGCCGGTTCTTCAACAAAATATAATCTAGTTCAATGAAAATGGACGACATATTCAACTTCATAACATATAAATGAACAAAATTAATAATAAAAAAAACCACGCAAGACTTACAAAGGCAAGAGACTCCCGACTATAGCCAGGCGCTAAAATGCGTCGGGGTTAAACATGTTTAGTAACAATCAGGCACAAACAAAGTTGATCAAGGCAACAATCAGGTGAGGCTGGACACTTCTTTACCTAAATATAATATAGACGAGTTAACTTTATTACATATCTGCTTGTCTCTATCTATTGTGTTTTAAATTACGGATGAGTTTATGCTGTTACGTGTCTTCTTGCTATTGACATATTCTTTAGTATTTTTTTATAAATAAAATAAACAACACTATAATGTTGGCCGTTGAACCCTGCCCTTTTTTTCCTGGAGCCCCTTCAGAGTTTTCAGTTCATTTTACTAGCAGGAAAGTCGTATACAGTTTCCAATTTCTTCTACATTATTGAAGCTTCACATTGTCGTCTCTGTTAACTTCTTCTTCCGAAAGCTTCCCCATGTCTAGATAGTTTGGGAGGCAATCCGATTTTACCAAACTAGATTCAAAACTAGGAGTTATGGATGCCTTTGGCACAGACTCTGTGCTTTGACTGTCAGATGAGCCGGCTAGCTTCTGCTTCCACAACGTCATTTACCCCCAAGGGTGACTGGGGGATAGAAATTTTGGTGTAAGATTAATCGACAGGAAAGTCATGTAGTAAACCAATGACCTTTTTCATGGTACCTATCAGAAAATAGTTACAGTTGACTGTTATCTGTTCATGATTAAAATCGGAATCACTCCATTTCTCTGACAATTTTTCCTCTAAAAATTACTTGATGTCTGCAAATTGACAGAATGGAATCTTATGGCTTTATCATCTTCACAGACCAATTTAACATTACAAAACTTTCCTGCGCGGTATGCCTCTTGCAGTCTATCTTTAATAGTCATGATATGGCTGTAAAAGAACGTAATCAAAGCTGTATTAATTCAAAGCTACTAATTGCAAAATAATTAACCTTATTTTAGATACTTATAGAAACAGGTAATATAAATTCTCCGTGTTCATGTAATTTAAGCATTCCTGTTGAAGGTAAAGCTAGAACATTCCTGTTGAAGGTAAAGCTAGAAAAGCACCAAAGAAAAAAGAGCTATTTTTATTGTGACCGTGCAATATAAAGATAAATTTACAAACTGAACATTTAGTGAAAATGTCTTAATTATTATTACATCAACATCAATTCCTTTACATACATACTAGTATCTAATGATATATAAATCTGAATACAATGGGTCTCTGGCCTTTGTTAGTCTTGTATTATTTTTAATTTTAGTTTCTTTTGTACAATTTGGAGTTAAGTATGGCGCTCATTATCACTGAACTTGTATATATATTTGTTTAGGGACCAGCTGATGGACGCCTCCGGGTGCGGGAATTTCTCGCTGCATTGAAGACCTGTTAGTGACCTTCTGCTGTTGTCTGGTATATGGTCGGGTTGTTGTCTCTTTGACACATTCCCCATTTCAAAGTTATCTGTCTGGACTCTGGTGTCAGTTCAATTTGATGGTACGCAAGTTTAATATCTAACTTTGTGAAGACTTTGCTTTGATTCAAATCTAGAATGACCTCATCTAAAGTTGGTATTGGGTATCTTTCGCGCATGACTGCTAAATTTGCGCGCCTCATATCAACACATATTCGTATATCACCATTCTTCTTTGGTACAACCACAATTGGTGATGTCCACTGACTTGGTCCATATACTGCTTCAATAATGTCCTGTTCTACAAGTTCATTCAGTTTTTCTTCTAACTTTCCTCGCAAATGATACGATATACGACGTAACGGCTGAATTACAGGTTGAATGCTTTTGTCTACAGGAATTTTCAATTGAAAGTCTACTTATTTTCCCACACCTGAAAATACCTTTGGAAATTTACTTATATAGTTAGTTTTCACCACACTATCAGTCACCGTATTAACGTTTTCAATACACCAAGTTCTATTGACGTCTTATGTCCAAGTAATGCCTGGCCATCTTCCTCAATCACGAAAAAAATCAGCTGAAACACAGCGGTCGTTCACACAAACATTTGTATTAAAACTGCCTGCTATAGTAAGTGGCTTGTTACAACCATAAGCGTACAAATTCTTAGACGATGTCTTAAGACTCGAACTTAATCTTATTCTTCTTAAGTGCTCCCAAAGTGTCTATAATGTTTACAGTTGCGCCAGAATCAATCACTACAGGAACATCTATACCTCCAACATTAACTAATTTGCTGACTTTGCCTTGATTCCCATATACTGTAAATGCATAATCATCATTCGTTTTCGTAATCTGGTTCACTGCATGTATCATCTGCAGACTCAACATGTCGCACATTTGTTTTTCTTGAATAATGATTCTTTGAAATTTTTTTCTTCGACGAGAAGGAATAGAGAAAGTTTTGGACCTACGAGCTCCACACGTTGCTAAAAGGATACAGGAAAGAAAAAATAAGTTCATACACCACATCTTCCTTTTTATTTTGTTATATTGGCGAATGGACGTTGCAAACTCTAATCACCAATTTTGTAAATAATCTTGAATTACATTCAAATTATGAATTATTTACGAGGTAGTTAAATTCACGTGCAACATGTACATTGAGCTAAAAAAAATTCTTGTAATCTACATTCGACAACTCCTGGATATGTGCACGCCAGTTAAAGCTAGTTTGTCTAACGAAGCGTTTATTTTCATCGTTTTGTAAATATTTTAAACATCGTATTACGTACATACTAAATAGTTTTAAAATTACATTGATAGGTACTCTACATTTGTATTTGTGTATCAAATGAATTAATCTATGCACTGATTAATCCACACGTTCACAGTTGTGTATGTCAAGTGTTGCTGTTTATAGGCACGTATATACCAATTGATGTATGTATATCATATAGTGACGAATCAAAAATACAAATTACAACAGATTAATGTATCACATACGTTTAAACCATTAGTAAACAACAAATAAACTGCATGTTCATGAAGGGGGTACATGACTTCCTTAGTATACCCACACATTTTAAATACTTCCTTGAGGAATTAAATTTCTGAAGTAATAGCAACGTCAAAATAACTTTGGTAGAAATACAAAAAAAAAAAATAATAATTCCCCTAAATCTGTTTGGGTTAGACTCAAGTCAACATTTTGTTGTTCACCATTTTCACTAATAAAACATTACAAAAACGAAGATATCAATCAATAAGTATTTATCAAGAATTCATAATAAAGTCTGGATTATTCGATTATCATAGATATTTCATACCTCATTTAGAGGCCATACAGTAAAAAATATATTGACTGAAAAAGCTCCAAAACTTCGACAATGTTGGTTATGATGATGGGAAACTATGCATGCTATCAGACAAACCTATACCATCAGTCAGGGTAATTACTTAAACAGGTGATTTCAGAATCGCCTTGTTAAGTAACTATGACAATTAAAAATGTAAAATAATCACAATTTGACACAGATTCTTCAAAATCACTTGAAAATGGCCAAGAGTGTCCAGTAATTTCTTCTGTTGAAATGCAAGGTTTTTGCTCCTATGAAAGGTAATTTGTATTTGTTTGGCGTAAAGTACAGATCTTTCTCCATCGGATCTTTACTTATGTTAGTAAAATTTCTAGATTCTTCGATATCCGAAGATCATTGTCAGTGCCAATGCTTGTCCTTCTTCAAATCTTGTTACCAGGTCACCAGAACCAAAAAAACTTAATGTTTTTCGCTTTACATCAAAAAGCACTACCAGTCCCTCCACTGGCTCATACACCTGCTCTTTATAAAGTTTTTTCATAGATTTTTTTTATTTTACTTATTATTCTGCATTTGGAGCTTCTCAAAGCTTTTACTTTGAGGCCAGTTGCCTCTGTTGTTACTTTTTCACGACACCGGGTTTAAGTTTTTTTTTATCTGTTTTGGTATATTATCCATTGTGTTATCTGGGCATAAAATCTCAGGCCCCGCCACTCTGCTGGTTGTATCTGAAACTGTAAGCACGTCTAAAGTAATCCTGTCATTAAGCACCCATTATCTCTCTCAAGTCATGTGCTTACAAGCAGACTCCACAAGTCATGATAAGTAAAATTTAAAAAAAGTAGTTATGGTGTACACTCGTTTATTATGTTAATCATGTTAATGTTTCAAAGGTCAACATTTGACAAGAAGAAAATTTTTTACAATACAGGATGTTCACTTCCGGTTTTCAATTTTCTTATGCCATTACTTTACTATAGAAATATAGTTATGCATGAACAGGTTTTTATTATATTTTTTAAATTAAAATAATAAATTATCTTTTTTCAATCGTATGTGTTTGTAGTCTCATCAGAAGGAGCAATCTCTGTCATCGATATCACATGACCATTCAAGTAATGTAGAAGTCGCAGATTGCGCCAGTAGAAATGGTGCTATCTTGTAAATTTCCTCCTTCTCAACCACAAACTTCCCAGTACTTTTATATACTGATAGATTATTGATGCCAACACCGAACTTGACGTCGTCAAACTTTATTATGCCTCTCTTTGTCCCACTGAATGAAAGTTGAGCTGTCATGGTTCTGAAAAATATATATTTGAATTGTATATAAATTTTTATATCATCTTGTACAACAAATGAGTAAAAACATATGAAGAAACTACAAAATCTAATCCGGTAGATGGTTCAAAAGTGAAACATGATCTTTTAACATATCCTAAAGCATGTCACCAGTCACATTAAATATCAAGTATTATGTACGATTTATAAGAAATAATTCTGGAATATATACGTAACTAACCTTTTGGTCGATACTTGTTTCTGCTTTCTGCTGCATCATCTGGAATCTGGAAGAGAAAATGAAACTTTGGTGCCACCTGACAGGTTCTCAATTTTATGAAGATTAATGTTATGATGTTTGTAGTAATATATTGAACCTCTGTTGTATCCACTGAAGATTTACCTCATTCATCATTGCTTGGCTTTTCTTTGGCCAATATCTTTGAAAGACCTCGTCACAGTGAAAGCATGGGAACTGCATCTTCGTGTGCTTGCTGAAATGGTGAAACCTTCGAACTTGTCGGCATTTGAACTCCTTGTCACAGTCTGTCCCAAGAAATTTTTTTTACTACAATCATATAGATTTGGTAGTTTTCGAACGTACATTTCATAACATGTATTTATATAGTCATTATTAACAACTGTTTCGAAGCTGTCTGTATTAACAGGCTCGGGTAAAAAGTACAAAATATCTGATATACCTTGCTCACAATTATACTCTCTTTGCTTCCACTCCAATGCAATATTGTTGAGCCCTTTTGTTAACAAATTATTGTTCACAAAAAACTTCACATTTTGAATTGTCAAATACCTTACACTTTTAAACAAGAACCTTTAAAATATCAAAAAATAAATAAATATGGATTTATATTAAAGTTATGTACTTGATATTGTTGAGCTGTTTACTGACTTTTTCTAGAGTCCCAAACTTGGTAAATTGTAAGTAAAATTTGCAGACTACCAATTTGTTTGTGTATGTACGTAATGTGTGCACTTCCTGTTCTAAAGTTTGTGATACACAGATTGTCTCCCTTACTTGCTTTAATTTCCAGTGGGCTGACTACTTGGCATGTGTTTTGATGATAGGACCTGTGCAGCTCATTACCTCACACGACGTGCCTTCTGTCGGCAAAATATATCTTAAGTCATTAGATTGTGTTTCATTGATATTTACAAACGAAGCAATATATATATTTTTACTATCAGACATTCCGTAATAAAGGTTACCTTTAATTAAACGTTCAAGATAAAAAAAAAAATATATATATATTACACACGGAATTATCAATCGCCTTGTAAATCCGTTATGGTAATGTATTTATTGTTCGTGAAAGGTTATTTCCGTGTGAAGTCTAATGACGTGAATATATGGTCATTTTATAAATTTCCTGTTCCAAAAACTTTGATTTGTTTTTTAAAATAAGGATTTTCTTATCCCAGGAGTGGATTACCTTAGCCGTATTTGGAACAACTTTTGTGAATTTTGGGTCCTCAATGCTGATCAACTTAGCACTTTGATCTGATCGTCACTGGTGGACCTGTCACCTTGACCTTGCCACTGAATCCAGGGGGTATTGATCTGTTGATATAATATGTTATAACTTCTTCAACATCTATACCGTAGTCAAATATTTAAGACATTTCTTCTGTGACAGAAAGGGGTTCCTGTGAGTATGCTCACGTCCTCTTTTCCCCAATTTTCCTTTAGGTTGTGAGGCCCAAGCGGGCCATATGATGTATTTTACTGTTCGGGTTGTTGTATGCTCATGTCCTCTTTGCCAACATTAGGTTGTGAGATGAGTCCTAACGTAGACTAAACGCGCGTATGTCTTATTAAATTATAAAACAGGTACCTTTGATCACTAATTTACAATTAAAACCTCTGATGTTCGAAATCACAGAAGCATATATCAGGTACAATCTGTCCTGTTCACATGTAAACTTTCCCGTAGTCTTGTATGCCGACAGGCTGTTGATACCTACACTGTACTTTACTTCATCGAATTTCATTATGATTTTTTCCTCTTTGCGATGGATGGAAATTCTCATAAAAAATTAGGTTATGCTTTAAATCAAATTTAAAACTGACATCTGTTAAATACTGTTCACATTTATGGCTATGTTGGTTCTACATATTTTTTTCTCTTGCCCATTTCAGTCATATGGAATTAATATTTTCAGTACCTCATGATAGCTGTAATATGTTGGTTGGAATAACAGCAATCTGTGAATCAAGACATCCTTTTACATACACATGATCAATAAGAGTCACACCTTCTGTTGTTGGACTATAAACAAGCTGTATGAAGCCTTTTGATGACACGAAATTAAATACTGTACAACCACCTTTCAAACTATCTTGATTAAAATCACAGATTACAACATTTGTTTCTGATAAGTCTTCTTACTTACATATTAATATCTCCAAAAAATTTCCTAGATTATACTTCTGAGTTCTGTATACAGTAGCAACTAAAATATGTTTACTTGGTATCTTGAAAACAATACATTCTAAGTTTGACGTCAAGTTGCATATTTCAGTTTCTAAAGAAAGCTTGTAAAAAACACATACACCACCATGCTGCATTCCCTTTAAAGATGGATAATAAGAATAATCATCATCGAAAGCTAGAGATCTGGGCAAATGAAAACCATCAAATCCCATCATTTCAAAGCAAATGAGTTCTTGATTAGCCTAGATTTCAGTTATACAAATATAATCAGCCTTTCTAAAGTCTGGATTATGTTTCAAATCTTCTGCATGAGTCTACATTATTTGAAAAGATTGTGTAGGTTCCCCTGCTACATCATCGATTTCAAGCAAAAATCTGGTCCTTTCTGAAAACCCCTTTACAATATCAGGATCACAGAATATATTCTTGTAAATCTGTTCAGTGTCTATGCTTTTAGTATGTAGAACAGATTTTGAGGTAACTCTGCTAGGAGCAACATCTGCTTGACCATAAGGTCTCAATCCAACACAGCGTTTTCCACTATGATGTTTATAAATGGTACTTGGGAGGGAGTTAGGCTAGAGTCTTTGATAGATATAACTGTTCCCATTACCATTCACTAAACCATCTGCGGTGTCCTCTTTCTTGATAAGCATTACTCTTGATCCCTCGGCTAAAAGAAAAGATATTAGAAGACATACATCTGACTTTTTGCAATGGACATTTTTCAGAGTAAATTTTCCGTACGTTTAGTCTTTTTGGAAGGCTTGTGCTTCAATTAGTTTTGATTCTGTACATAGCTTCATTATCATCTCCTTGTTAAAGTTATCAACCTCTGCATTTGTGGAATATATGTGCAAGGCTTCATCGGAGCCATCTATCCCAAAAGCAGTGTTTTAGCGTTTCTTTATCAAAACATTTTTTGGCTTAACAAGCAATCTATTTAGTAGATCTGCAAACCAACCATCCTCACGTTGACGCATTATTTCATCTGATTCAGAAATTTCAAACATACCATTCCATAGCTGATTTGAGGGATTAGAGGGAATATCTACATATAATTCGTCTACTCTTTTTGTTTTGACAGGTGGTAACAGATAAAAATCGCCAACAGTAATTACTGAAACACCTCCCAATAAACCTTGTTTTCACTTCTCTATTAAAGTCGCTCATTAACGAAAAACAACAATTTCTTCAATAATCAAGATTTGCAAATTTTCCAACTTTGTTCTGAGTGAATTAATGTTGTCTTCACTCAGAGTTGCATGATCAGGTGAAAGTGTTGTCAATCCATGGATTTTAAATGCAGCTGATCCAGTTGGAGCTGTTATGAGAACTGTGAGATCATCTGGATTATTTGTAGTTTGTGCTAATACTTGAGTTGCTTCATATTGAATACACTTGATAAACTTTTATCCGTTCCAGCATCTCCAGTGATATATAAATGTAAAGACTCTGGCTCATACTTGTTTACTGCACGGAGAAGTAAGCTACAAGTTCCTATTTGCAACGATTTAAATTTCTGCAGCAAATTCTCTATCGCGAATCGATACGATCTAAAGTCATAATTAAAATCTTGTACGTGAGGCAAATAATATTCATTATAGTATATAAGCTTATTCAACAGTTTGTTTATAATTACAAGGTAAGCAATATCAGTCAGACACAACGAGGCATACAGACAAAGCATATCAGCCAAAATGAACGACAAAAGTGTGTTCTTATTCATGTATTTTGGCAAATTTGAAGCAACGAACAACATGTTCTACAAATGGCGTGTTATGAAAAGTTATCTTTTTTTCAATCTTATGTTTTTGTAATCTCATCAGAAGGAGCAATCTCTTTCATCGATATCACATTACCATTCAAGTAATGTAGACGTGAGCACCATGTATTATCTTAACCCCCCCCCCCTTGAATACATAGGTTATAATAAAACAAAACAATGCATTCATATTGCCGATAACCCAGACAGCCAGACAACTTGAAGGACACCGGATTTTAATAAGTTGAAAATACAATTCATAAGCATAAATGCATAAATAAATCAATACAATTATTGATGATTACTGAATGCTAATATATGACATATATATGTTGTATATTTAGTTAAATAATAAATAATAACAAAGGCTCTTTTATCGACGATCCCGCCGGCCAGGAACAACCAACTAAAACGAGTTAAATCGGGTCAAACTACATTAAATACCAAATATGTAGTATAAAAAAGTTGGAAACCTGCGTCCAAATCCTATGCTCGGAAGACCGTCTCCAAAGGTATACTTGGACAGTATATAAAAATAAAATTGTAATTATTCGTAACAAAACACCACTAACCATGAGAAACATGAATTAAACTTAAAATGTTACATATCTGAAATATGTAAAAATAAACTTGACACTACGACTGTTGGGTAGAAAGGTAAGGCTTTCAAAATATTTTCCCGCACATGAAAATGTTCACGTGACTAAATTAGAAAATTCAGACGCATCGTTAATACAAATGTTTCCCGCTATTCGTTGAAACGCGGGAAAATGTAATTCTACTGGCGCAGATTGAAATTGATATCTTGTTGATTTCCTCCTTCTCAACCACAAACCTCCCGGTACTTCTGTACTTTGATAGATCATTAAAGTCAGGCAAACTTCTTAATCCTGAATGGAAACATGTTTTAAACCACGAATCAAGAATTCAGTAGATTTTAAATCAGGGTGTTAGATCAATTCATATTGTAATCTGTGAACATTGATAGGTGTGTATAATGATAAATCATAATTTTGTGTCCTATTTTCCTCTTCCTGAACAGTTGCGCCCCACTTTTTTGGGGCTCTTCATCGTTTCTTGACTCAAGGCACTCATTATGTGAGTGGCTCTTCTGGAATAATAGACATATGTGGAGATTGTTACACTTTACATATTTGCAACCTCTTTCCCCGTTATAATTGTTGCATACTTCTCTACCATTATGATATACTCTTGATCTACTATATGTGTAAGACTTACTGCCCTTTGTGCTTGGGTAGTTGAGCCTACCAATAGTACCTTCCCTTATGAACTAATGAGGGACAATATCCTGATAGATGAAGTGTGTTATGACAATGTTCACAAGTGTCAGGAACCAGTAATTTCATGGAAGTCGTTCATTTACTTATCTTATATCTTTGATTTTCGCTACTTGTTTTATTATAATTTAAATAAAGTAGGCCGTTAATTTTCTCAAATGATTTTGTTCATATTTGTTCTAATAGGGACCTTTTATAGCGGACTTCCAGTACGGGTTTTTATCATTCTAGAAGGGTGTACAGTTACCTATAACTGCTTATATCCACTTTATTTAAACTTTGGTGGATAGTTGTCTCATTGGCAATCATCATGATTTTTATATAAATAAACATGATATAGGTCAAAACTGCATCTATGCTGTTCAGTTATTTTTTGTGTTACTGAGTTGCGATTCATCTGTAAAAACAGGTAAAAATTCTTGAAACAATATGTTTTATCTATATAAACATCATGGATTATTTATTCCTTTCAAAATTCTGTGAATAAATAAATGTGAATATGTCCATGGAACACAGAGTATGCCCCGCTTGCATATAGCATTTTTAAGGGTCATAAATCAAGAATGGAAAGTGACACACAGTACCCAAATGAGCACTTGATCTGAGTTTTGTGGTAGTAAGCGTTGTGTATAAGTTTTAGTACATTTGGTTAAGCCAACTTAAGTTTATAGTGAACTAAAACAAATAAACAGATGCGCAATGAGCACATGATTCCTCCGCGTTTTTTCAAAGAATAAAGTTCAATAACTTCTTAATAAAATTGAGAATGGAAATGGGGGGAATATGTCAACAACCCGACCAAAGTGCAGACAACAACCGAAGTCCACCAATGGATCTTCAACAGAGTGAGAAAATCATGCACTCCTTTTAGACCGTTGGTTTTAATCTTTGACAGCTGGTTTCACACTAGTCATTTTTTGGGTCCTTAAATTGATATTTTAGCTTACTGTTTGGTGTGATCCAAGGCTCGGTGTAGAAGACTGTACGTTGACCTATAATGGTTTTTCTTTTACAAATTGTGACTTGGATGGAGAGTCATTGGAAGTCATACCACATCTTCTTATATGTAATATTATGTAGAAACATACAACTTAAAGGATAAATACCCCCTCCGCTACGACGGGGCATAACAAATGCATATATACAGAGCTGCAGGACTCTTATTAAGACTGAATAGGACAGTACCTTATTCTGCATTCTTTCATCTTATCCCCTGATTGCTGATATTCGTAAGAAGCATTTCAATGTCAACAATATGTATGATTTATTCAATAATGTTCCATTTACAAATATTGTTGCTTTTTTAAAAGAAATTAGAATTTATTATAGAATATAAAAATGTTATTATATTTAAATCGATTTTAATTTTTATCACGTTATTTTACTGTTGATTTTTATTTGTATATAATCAATTTGCTTTAGTCAAGAATTTTAGTATATTGAAGGACTTTTTGTCTTATTTTAAAAATATGCTTTAAATTGTAAAAATATTCGAATTAGCTCTCGCCGCGATATAGCCTTTTTGTGCTAATGCGGCGTAAAGCAACCAACAATCGATCAATCAGTTATCTAAATTCCAGTCCAGCAGTCGTTACATATTTGAATTTTTTAATTTTTTAAGCAAAACTTTGGATAATAGCCTATCAGGATGAATTCCGTCTCTGTAAAGATCTAAATTATAATGAAATCTTGGAATTGAGCCTGAATTACGACCAGTTAGCCAGCTGGGGTTATGCAGAATAACTAAGTTGAAGTTGAGAGAGACGGAATTAAGTGATGTATTGAGATCCTTTATTTCGAAATTTAGTCTATCAATTTGATGGCGGAGATCAATGTCCTGATCGTTGAAGGTTGCAGGATCTTTGTGTTTTTTTATGTTGGTTCCAGAGCGAACTGCTATATATAGGAATGCTCAAGAAGGTGACTCTAGATGGTAGATATTTCTCATTTTTATGTTGACAATACGTTGGTCCATTGTATCAACCAAATCACAATGGATGCTGCATGAGGAGCTGGACATGATAAATACTCCGGGGCACACGATCCTTGTTTGTTTCATGAATTTTGCCTCTTTAATTTCATTTATTGTGTGACACTGAGATATTTCTTTGGCAATGTTTAATGGATCGACCAGATAAACTCTGTGTCATTTGGTCTCTTGTAAAGAGTTGTCTCATTAGCAATCATACCACATCTTCTTTTCTTCATATTAATTTCATTTATTTCTTTAACAGAACAAATGACGTATGGCTTATGGTAAGTCGCTCATACAAATATTTTTTTATGAGATGTAATTTTAGTTGTATTGGTTCCAGATCAAGAATGAAAATTGAATAATTCAGAAGATTAAACTTTATTTATTTTAAATTTGATATCATTGGTCGTCACCACGAGTATGGCCCTCCTCAATTTGAATTTCAACAGTGTCATTATTATTATGTTATTCTTTTTTTTCCCTTCTCTGTTTCCTGTCACCTTCTCTGTCAAGGCTAAAGCGCAGCCAATCTTTAGCTGCATCATCTATCTCCTTATCTGAAGACTCTTTACAGCTACGGTTTTTTTCTAACCGACTCTGTAATAAAGTTATAAGTAAACTTGAATTGTGTATTTGCCTAATACATGCGTGCGTAATCTCCCTACTAGATATGTAATAAAAATTAATGTGTATTCTAAATATTTTAAACACTATTTAATACAAAATAAAATCTTAAATAACCGATCTTTTTTTTAATATTGGTAATTGGTCTAATGGTCAGAAATTCATTAGTATTAGAAGGATTTCTGGGTATAATTTGCCGTAAAGAACTCATAAGGTGTAATACTTACTTATTAAAACATCTTTAAGGATCATACGGGAAAAAACAGTCTTGTCCCCTCTCACTAGCCAATTCAATTTCATGACAATACAGTTTTCCAGGATTGTACCCATAATCCTTCTTACACTCTGCTTTACCGTATCTCCTCCAGAAGTACTCAGGTGTTTGATCTGCAAATAATTATATGATGCTAGATTAAAATAAAAACAATTGCAAACAACAAGTAAGAGATAAACGTACCTACAGTTAATAATATGACATTTTTACATTGTTCTTGGTATCTTTCAAGCACAACCATCATACAATATATGAGTAGAGGGAAAATACTAATGCCGATATAGGGCCTTGTAAAGCTTGCTATATGCAATGTGGTTTTTTCATTCTTGAAGGCCATACGGTTATAGATAGTTGCTAATGTCATTCGGTCTCTTTTAGGTAGTAGTCTCATTGTCAATCAAACTAATTTTTTTTATTTTCATGATTTTTTTTTAGTTTCATGAAATTTTATGCATGTTCAGGACGATAAGTGGTTTGGAATACAGAAAATAGTGATTCATTGTTGGTGGATAGTTGGTCTCATTGACAATCATTATACCACATCTTCTTGTTTTTACGTTTCTAGCATTTGATTAAAAAAAGATTTAAATTGGTTATTTTTTTTTATTTACATGATCATAAAACAAACCCTTATTATTATTATTTCAAAATTCTGGATCAAACCAAAAAATCGAATCATACACACTTTTGAATGACTAATTTCTAGAGGGCAAATCTATGGAAACAAATGCATGTATTCTAAAGTTTCTTTTACTGAAACGAGACATGTTTTGCATAAAATAATAAAAACAAGAACATATTCCAGCTGTATACGTACTCTCAGTACTTTTACTTTACGACTTTTAAATCAAATAAAAGTTCAATAAATGTATGTCGAATGATTCACATTAGTTATTTCTTTAGCTTGTGCAGATTGTCTATTTTTTGACAAACTCTCATGAACGTATTGTTTGCCTCAAGCCATAGACCTCTCTCAATTCCCTCCTTATAAACATTAAATTTAAAATCTTGGGCCCTCGAAAAGTCAGGCACATCGGCTCTGTTTTCAAGAAACTCCAGGCCCGCTGGATTGCTCTTCTTCCATGAATATCTTAACAATAATTTTTTATTGTGTATTTCCCCTACCTCCTTAACTGTTCTCTTTCTTGTACATTCAGATTGTTTTTTTGTAGTAGGTTTGTTGAAACAGGGGTGGACGTGACAGTCATCGGTTCATCCACTGACTCATCAATCTCGAATGAGTTGGTGGGCATAAACGCTAATGTGCCGCTGGATATGATTTCTTCAATGATTTTTAACCGGATTTTTGTGACAAAAATGTCGGTTAATGATTTGGGGATGTACGGCGGGCGGCCGGGCGGTCGGGCGGGCGGGCGTCAATCAAATGTTGTCCGTGCATTAACTCATGAACCGTTCAACCAAAGCTTTTAAAATTTTAATATGTTATTACTGACAACTATACGAAGGTCAAGTTCAATAATGGCGATTTTGACTTTTACCGTTCAGGAGTTATGGTTCTTGAAACGCGGCAATCAAATGTTGTCCGTGCATTAACTCATGAACCGTTCAACCAAAGCTTTTAAAATTTTAATATGTTATTACTGACAACTATATGGAGGTCAAGTTAAATAATGGCGATTTTGTCTTTTACCGTTCAGGAGTTATGGTTCTTGAAAGATTGAAAAATGGAGTTTTCAGTCGTGTCCGTGCATTTACTCATGAACTGTTCTACCAAAGCTTCCCAAATCTTAATATGCTGTTACTGATGACAAAATGGAGTTCAAGTTCAATAATGACGATTTTGACTTTTACCGTTCAGGAGTTATGGTTCTTGAAAGATTGAAAAATGGAGTTTCCAGTCGTGTCCGTGCATTTATGCATGAACTGTTCTACCAAAGCTTCCGAAATCTTAATATGCTGTTACTGATGACAAAATGGAGTTCAAGTTCAATAATGACGATTTTGACTTTTACCGTTCAGGAGTTATGGTTCTTGAAAGATTGAAAAATGGTGTTTCCCGTCGTGTCCGTGCATTTTCTCATGAACCATTCAACCAAAGCTTTTGAAATTTTAATATGTTGTTACTGATGACAAAATAGAGGTCAAGTTCCATAATGACGATTTTGACTTTTACTGTTCAGGAGTTGTGGTTCTTGAAAGATTGTAAAATGGCGTTTCCATTCACGTTGTTGCATTTACTCATGAACCATTCAATCTAAGCTTTTCAAATATTATTATTTCAAAATGTTGATACTGATGACAAAATGGAGGTCAAATTTGATATTGATGATTTTCACTTTCACCATTCATCAGTAATGGTTCTTGTGATATTGCCAGGACACAAATAAATGTAAATAAATCCGGTTTGCTGTCGTTGTGACAGCCTCTTGTTGGTGAACGATATGAATTATTCTTTATTTATTTATGTTTGTTTTGGGGGGGGGGGTGCTGGTCGGCGCTACTTTATTACATAGCATTGTGTGATGATATCTGCTTGTCTCTATCTATTTTGTTTTTAATTAAGGATGAGTTTATGCTGTTTCATGTCTCCTTGCTATTGACAGATTCTTTATTATCTCTACATAATTTTGAGCTTTGCATTGTCGTCTCTGTTAAAAACTTCGTCCAAAAGTTTCCCTATGTCTAGATAGTTTGGGATGAAATCCGATGTTACCAAACTAGATTCAAAACTAGAAGTTTTAGGCGCCTTTGGTACAGACTGCGTGCTCTGGCTTTCAGATGAGTCGGCTAGCTTCTGCTTCCACAACATAATTTACCCCCAAGGGTGACTGGGGAATCGAAATATTGGTGTAAGTTAAATCAATAGGAAAGTCATGTAGAAAATCAATGACCTTTTTCATGGTACCTTTCAGAAAATTGTTACAGTTGACTGTTATCTGTTCATGATTAATATCGGAATCACTCCATTTCTCTGGCAATTTTTCCTCTAAAAATTACTTGATGTCTGCAAAATGACAGAATGGCATCTTATGGCCTTATCATCTTCACAGACCAATTTAACATTACAAAACTTTCCTGCACGGTATGAATCTTGCAGTCTATCGACGAGAAGGAGTAGAAAAAGTTTTGGACCTACGAGCTCCACACAGTTACAAAAAGGATACAGGAAAGATAAAGAATAATTTCATACACCATATCGTCCTTTATATCTCGTTATATTGGCCAATGGACGTTGCAAACTCTTAACCACCAGTTTTGTAAATAATCTTGAAATCCATTTAAATTATGAATTATTTACGAGGTAGTTAAATTCACGTGCAACATGTACATTGAGCTATAAAATTTTCTTGTTATCTACATCCGATATCACCTGGATATGTGCACGCCAGTTTAAGCTAGTTTGTCTACCGAAAGGTTGCGTTTATTTTTATCGTTTTGTAAATATTTTAAACATCGTATTACGTACATACTAAATAGTTTTAAAATTACATTGATAGGTACTCTACATTTGTATTTGTGTATCAAATGAATTAATCTTTGCATTGATTAATCCACACGCTCACAGTTGTGTATGTCATGTGTTTCTATTTAAAGGCACGTATATACCAATTGATATATGTATATCATATATTGACGAATTAAAACATACAAACTACAACAGAATAATGGCTTTCGAGACGCGACGGCCATACTTCCATGACGGCCCTAGGATGTGTCGGCCATACCGTCATATCGTCCATGGGACATATCGGCCACACATTGTGAGACGTATCGTCCACACTTTTAATTTTTTTTTTATTGAGTTTATTACATAAAATATAATACAAAAAATAAGTATTTGTTCATAATAATAACATAAATATGATTGTGTAGTACTTTTTTTCTGATTTATTCTTGTAAGAGTTATCTTTGCTTGATCATCATCGCTAGTGTTTACAACTTTTTGCGGCCATATTATGTAAGTATATTGATTATTTCTTCATTATCAGTTGTAAACATTTTCTGAAGAATCATTTTTATTGTAATGTGATATAAAGGCATCATATTTTATATGAATTTTAAACTGTAGGAATGTTGACTGTCGCTGTCAATGACGTTATATAAATACAAACACATGTTACAGATCTTTTTATTATATCTGTAAAAAATATATATTATTCTAAACTATAAAAATCTTCTCAATCTCAGTCTTGGTGAAATTAAAAACAGGACTCAGTGTAAAGGTTAACTCTAAGGAAGGCAATTCATCAAGTTCGAGTTATATTTGTCATGATCATCAGACACATTGTTTAATAATTCTGATTTTTTTTTCTTTCTTATAGTTTAGAGTCATTCTATTTGCTGAACATCTTTCCAAGACAGAGACTACTGCAGAATTTCCCAATAACATAACAAATTACCCGTAAAATCTGACAGGAATGTGCACCCGATTGGCTAATTACATGATAAAAGATGGCCAGTTTCATTTTTATCATACTGAATGTTCTTTTTGCTTTGTTCATTGTGTTGAATTGTGTTGACAATTTAAATGTTCTCATTTTTGTGCATTTGTTGATGGATAATTGTATTATGGGCAATCATACCAATATACTCTAGTATAAGAAACAAAAAGATGATATATTTTTTTTAATATATTTTATTTATTCATTCAGTCATACAGATAAACAAATAAACACCAAACATATAAACCTTCTTCATACATACAACATACACAAACCATTCATATATACATTTCGTTCATACATGTAGGACATTCATCTTATATACATTTTTTAAATTAACAATCTCGTACGTTTTCTCTCATATGCTCTTGTCACTCATTCATTTATTCCACTGCATACACATGTCTCCAAATATTCAAACATTTATATTCACACTCACACATATAACCTATATCATAAAGCACTAAAATAAATAAACATGCAGTTATAAAAGTCACAACTGAAACAAAAGCACTAAAACATACCAAAATGCACTATATTACGATCATGAACTCATTAAAGTTACTATTTTAACAAAGCACTAGTATACACATAATAAGCACAATCAATATGTTCATCAAGTCACTACAATTAACACTTAATCAGACTCGTAGTCGGAATCTTCATAGTCGGACTCTGGGAGGGTCTCTGGTTGAGGAACAGGTGGTGCATACAGATGGCCTACGGAACGGAGAAAGTCGGATGTTCGGATACTGTCTTCCTCGTACTGGTCCCACAGTGAAGTTAGACGGCCTTGAAGCTGCTTGTATGTGTCTCGTTGATAGCGGCTGAGCTGCTGTTCACTCACAAGCTGCTGTGTGATGGATACGGTCTTGGCTTCCTGTTGGAAGGCTGGCACAATCTTGTAGAAATGGAGGTGGTTGTGGGCAGCCTTGCCATTGAAACGTCTATGCCACCCTAAAATAAACACAATAATTAGTAAAAAAATTGAATAAAAACGAAACAATTTTAATGTGTCTAGTGACATTTATAAAAACTCAAATATGATGATAGTTCAACTTTACCATCCTAAAATAAATAAACACAATAGATACCAAAAATTTAAATAAAAGCGAAATATGTTTATGTGTAAAGTTATTTTAATTTCTCATTGATGCTGGTTGAAAGTTGCGGGAATTGTTGTCTCATCTTCTTATTTTTTATTATCTTCTTATTTTGATTTTATTATTAACTATAAAATATATTACTAAGAATTAATACCTTCTACATTATTGTTTGTCCTCACTGAGAGCCGATGGACAGACCACTGTTGAACAGTCCAGACTGTGTTGTTGAACCAGGTACGTTGAAGGTATGTCATCAGCTGCTTGATCTGTGGTGAGGCTGTTGCAGTGGTTTGAAGCATCTCAGTAAAAGCTGGTCTAATGTGGTCAGATGGCAGGTATGGCAGAGCAAGTAACTTCCTGATAAAGAGGTGGACACTCTTCTTGGAGTCATAGGCGGTCTTCAACCCCAACTTAGCATTGAATTGCTATGAACTGAAACCTTGTGCACTTCTTTTAAAGAATGCAAAGACAGCTACATCTGAATATAATAATAGTTGGAAATAATATTTTGTGTTTGAAATATGTCTTGACTATATAAATACTGTGTAAATATTTATTTGTTCTTTGATTGAGCCTGAAAAAAGTTCGTCCGCGTTATGACCCGAGATTTTTTTACTCAATGCATGTCATGACCTGCATTTTGACTTTCAGAGGTTGACAGGTATGTATAAAACAACAAATGTAACGAAGAAGCACACAAAAAGGCATGCATTAAAATTAACATCCTCATTTTGCTTATATTATACGATTTTATTTATCTATGTAAAATGCCCCCATAAAGGATGGAAGGTTTTAAGTACTGGTGTAAAATTGCTTGTTTGAAATTCGCACAGGTAGGATAGAATAATTGAATGTAGGACAGAAAGTCACAGGACAAAAAGTCACGGACAAAGTCACGGACAAAAAGTCACAATTCATTTTTTCTGATTATTTTCTTTGAATAAAAAACGTTTATTTCTACAAAAATATTTTGGGATTTTTATTGAACTGAATTTTTCCTGTCAGGATATGAATATGAGATTGAATTCCGAGGAACTGCTAAACATGAGAACGCAGACTCGTTATCTAGACTTCCACTAAACAGTACTGAAGTAGACACTTCGTTGAACATGGTGTAATCTTTCCATATTGCTCAAATGGAAGCAATTCCCGTTTCGAACAAACAAGTTCAACAGGAAACAAGAAATAACCGTGTTTTGGGACTTATTACTACCTTCACACAAGATGGCTGGAACACTATTCACAAAGATAGTAAATATGCGCCATATTATTCTAGATGACATGAACTGACTGTACATCAAGGATGCCTTATGTGGGGCGTAAGAGTGATAATTCCTAGTAAACTTCGCAATCAGGTATTAGGACAGATCCATGAAGACATCTTGGTGTCGTTAAAATGAAAGCATTAGCCCGAAGTTTTGTTTGGTGGCCAGTAATTAGCCTTTTCAATAGTCGTCTGGCGCGAAAAGGCCGATAACTCATTTTTAGAATTTAGTTTTTCCGGGGACGGTCAATATCCGTAATCGCATGCTTTATCATCACCATTTTTCCTTGGACGTCCATAAAGACACAAGTGTATGCATTCTATGAGAATAAGGTATATTTGACAAGACAGTGTTATCATTGTGTTATCATGGTATCAACAAATGTAAGCAATGTTAGAATACCTGAATAACTTGTTAATTTGACAAGGACAGTTCATTGCTCCCCCCGAAAACATAATTTTGTAGAACTTCACTTATCGGCATCTTCGAGCGGCAAAAAAGATTATGGATTCTATAGACGATTTAGTAAAGAAGAATTTTAACAAGGAAAATTACATAACTTGCAAAAATTGTCAAACATTAAATGATAAACTGAAACGAGTTTGCATTGGCTGTGGGGAAAGAGAGGGTATCAAAGAAGCTAAAGCAATACAAAAAGATAAAAAAAAATCGTCTCAACCAAAGAAAGAAATGATAAAGAAGATTGTTTTTGAGCATGATAAAGAAAAGACAGACATGAAAGATACGACTGAAGTACATTCAGAATTTGCTCAGTTTTACCATGTAACATCAACTCATCAAGGAAAGCATGAGTTTTTTTTTTACCGATCCTGTAGTTTGCAACCCAAATAGCAGTTTGTCAGTTGCTAGAGTCTTACGCAAGATTGGAGAAGAGAATGACATACTTCGATATGGTGGTAGAAAAAGACATTGGACTTTTATCTGTTGTGATGGCCTTCCATATATGATCATTAGGAGGTTAAAGCAAGAAGCAGTTATTTGTGTATTTGCTGATTGCAACAAATCTTTGTTAACACTTGAAGAATATAACAAACATGCTAATCAGTCTCATCCTGAAGAGCAGAGAAAATATGTCTTTGAGTTTGATTGGTTATACCTCAAGATTGGTCTTGGACATTATGAGATGAATTTGATAAAGTCTTTCTTTGAGCTGAAGTGGGTACCATTTCTTGAATCAATGTGTGAAGAGATGGGGTTTGAGTCAGATGCGTCTAAACTATTTGCAAAGAGATGCAAAGACCACCATAAGAGTTGGCGTCTCCTTCTCATTTTCCATTTTGGAAGTCTACACGAACTGGTTTTACCATATGTACGCCATTGCTTACTGCTGAAATCAACACCTGGGCTTTCTAGGTTTTAATGCTAGATTTTATAGTTCTAATGAGTATCATAACCTAACACATTTAATAGATCAAGTTGGTAAATACTCCCAAAGAATAATTTATCTTCGAATGGCTACACGTAGGAACAATGCATCATTATTGAGGAGTTCAATGTACATGACAAAAGAGTTGTTTCATGGAAGGCAGCACCCTAAGTACCAAATTATTGAACTGTATGATGACATTCAATACAAAATGATGCCAGAAGATGTTAGACAGCTGTATGATGATTACTCGTCAATAAGAACTAGCGGCAATTATTCCCTAGGAGAAGATTTTGACTTCGTTCTTGAAGAAAAAATTAAGCAGCTGAAATCATGGATACCAAAAGGTGTTCCCACTGATGAAATTTGGCAGACTGTGTGTAGAAAAAACACCCTTCTGGAGAATATCAAAGACCGCTCACTCAGTGTGTTAGGATTATCTTCATCAAAAAGTGGTACACACTCTTTAGTATTGATGATGCTGTTCTTGCCTTTAGAGTTCTCTTAAGGAAAACCAATTACTTAGGTAAACCAACGGACCAAACTTCTATTTCTGGTATGGCTCTTGATGAAGGGTTGATAGGATTCACAGAGGCCGCATTGGGGAAAAGAATTCATATTATAAAAACAGAATTTCTAGGTTTACCCTTACAACCCGAGCATTACATATTTCGACATCCTGTTCCAGTCACACCTTTTGAGAGAGAGAAATTATATAGTACCAGCAATATGACCATAAAAGAACTTCAGGATGAAATTTTAAAACTGATGATGTCTCCGCCTGTGCCACAATTCGAAATGCATTACTGTCGAACATTTGTCGTTGGAACCTCATGGTTTCAACAACAGCCGGCAGTCATGCGTTTCAACCAGTTCATGCTTGGGCCACCCATATCCCCTCCCTCCTTGCAAAGTGGAGTTGAAAATGGACAATAATAATTTGGGTAAAATGATTATCGGGTACTTTTATATTTTTATTTTACTTCTTTTTTTTCTGGGGTGGGCAAAACAATATATTTTGTTATCAGAATGGGGGAAAAAAGGAAAAGAAATTTGGAAACTACTGTACAACTTTTGATTCTTTTTTATATTTGAGTGGCCCTGAAAAGGACCTTTTATGATTCTGTTTGCTGGTGGCTCTGGCATCTCATTCTGCAGCAGGTCTTGGAAGTTTTGGTTTGCAGTAGCTGTCATGGTCCTGGAACTGTAAGGCAGGCTGTGGATCCAGTTGACTTTGTCAGTAATAGTCATGCTTTTTGTTAATTTCTCTCCATGTCTTGTGCTCTGCTAGCTTTTCTGCATTTGGCTGTAATCTCCTTTTTTGAACTTCTGGTCTTAGTATGTAATCTTGGTTGTATTTAAAGTCAGTGTCCATTTTCTTGAGGTAACGTTTACTTCGTTCTGAAAGTTCTACTCCTAGATTCGTACATTTAAGTTGTGTCAAAGGTCCCGGCATGTTGTTGTTTCTATGTACTCCTGAAGCAAGTGTACTTCCATATTTTTGGAGTAAATTACATTTTTGGGCAAATTTTCATGCTTTCAATAGCTGCTTTAGTAAATTTCATTTTCAGTATATCTTGAAGTAAAAAAAATTCTGTTTTATCCATTTGCAGGGCAGTGATCTGGTATGTTGACAAGTAATGTGAACGAATCCACCAGTTGAGTGCATCATCACCTTTGCAGACAATGAAATGTTCAGGACACTGGGTGTAATCACCATCATAGCAGCGAAGGGTAGCACTTTTGGTAAGTCTTTGCTTATTTCATTAATGTTTTGGTCATATTTCTCCATCAGTTTCTTTAATATTATGGAGCATCTGCACTTTAGGTCTTTGCTAAACCCGTCCTAAGTTGTTTATTTTCCTTCTTGGTTTTACCATGGAACATTCCCAGGCTGTATTGAGCTCGCAAAGAGGCCCTGAATTGATATAAATTTACTGTACATTCTTCATGACAAGGACATTCTATTGGAAAGCCTTTCCCTCCAAGCCAAGCCCCTTTCCAACACATCTTATTCTGTACAACAGCAGCTACAATTAACTTTTTTATCTGTTATTGTTTCTATTCCCAGTGCAAAATTTTGAGTCGCATTCTGACCAGGCTTCATTTTACTAACTATTGTGTTGCTGTTGTATCGTGCATCTACAGTTATGTTAATTTCATTTTCTGGGACACCTCGCCTCTTGTTCACTTCTTTTACCAGTTCCAGTTTCTGTGCCATGTCTGTTTTGTTCAGCTTGACCATTTCAGCTGCTACATGGTGGTGGTGTGTCCTTCCCTGCAAGTAGTTGCTGCACTGTTGTATTTCCAATTGGGCAGTCCTGCAAAGCAGATGCTAGGGCTACATTTGGTTGTCCTGGGTTGAGTCCTGCTTTGCCATTAGCTATTTCCTTGTTCATCTTCATTCTGTATCCAATAAAACCACAGGCTATGCATTTTAAGGTAAACTGCCAGCAATTTCCCCACTTTTTCTGTTCATAATAGTCAGCATTAAACTTAGGACAGGATGGTGAGTCCACTTGGTATTTATCGTTAGTAGTGTTGAACAAGCTGAGTGTCAGTTGACTGTCTATCCATCTCATATACCAGAATGTAATTCTTTATTTTCTTCTCTTTTCAGGTCAGCATTAACTTGCGGTCAAAGTGTACAGATGTTACAAGTCGTCTCCATTTTGCAGTCAGAAGATGTTGCCGCACATAGGAAGTACTTGGACTAGCTGATTCAGGGATCTGTATTGACGTCTGGCTTTTGCTTCTACCACTGGGTTTGCCTGCTTGGAAGCATCTAGGATTTCTTGGAGACTTGTCTTTCTTTTACCATTTCTTGGTATGACCTTTAGTGAACATTTTGAAAAATTTAACTGGATCAGTTATATCGCAACTTGGACTAATGGCATAACATTTGGACACCCTGATATTTATAATAGAGTGGTGTACAATATCTGCTTTGATGCAATATGTGGTATGGTGTTACAGAGACCACCTTCTGAGGCAACTCTTAATTAAGTGTTTTCTTAACAGTATCCAGTTGAGCAAATTATTTCATTTTCAGGGGTCACAGATTAAGATTGTTTGATCAAAATCTAGGAAAACATGTTACTAAATAATTTATTGATTAACAATTGATTTTAATGAGAAGTCAACACAATTTTGTTCACAATTTTGTCATTTAAACTTAAAATTGTTATATCGACACCAGTAAGATATTATTAATTATAGAAGATAATTTTACTCCTGTTAGGGGGAGATGCTCTTAGTGTAGAAAGAGGTGATGCGGCACAAAAGGCAAGAACTGATGGAGTTAATCAAGAGGACCGTCTAGAAGGATTTATTTGGAAGAGTGAAGACGGGTATGGTCATGTCATAACTTTACAGGTATGTTTCTATTGTAATAGAAGATGAAAAAATATATGTTTCATGTACATGTAAAATGATAATTAAATAACAAGGAGATGTGGTATGATTGCAACCAAAACTAATATCCACCAATGTTCAAATGAAGTGGGTGTTAGCAACTGTAGGCAAAAGTACAGCCTTCAACAATGAGAAAATTCCATAATGTAGCGTTTGCTTTAAATATATGTAACAATTCATTTTAGAAAACTAACCGCCAAAGTAATTACAGAACAATTCAGGCATGATAAAAATTACAAGCATGAACCAAAGTCAACCCCTGAATAGCTGGCTTCTGAGGTGGGACAGACACTTACAGAATGTTTGTAAACACTTATAATAATTTTTTGTCGGTCATCATTTGGTTTTGATGGGTTTTTAAAAAAATATTTGTACATCTTTATTAGTTTATTTTTCAGGAAAATTGTAATCTACATTTTAAAGGAACATCATCTGCTGAATAAGGAAACCTAATTCAGCTTAGGAACAAATTTGATCACCGAGGTAAACCAGAATAAATGATTATAATTGACACATTTCCTATATTTAAAATTATGTTCTAAAATTATAAACTTTATATTCTAGGTAACAGATACTGTCAATGACTGCAGAGATTTTGTACGTTTTGTGACAAAGGGCTATATTATCCTAGCAGCCTTACAAATCCTGAATTTGACAGGTGTAGATGATATTAACAAAATAACTGACACAATGAAGAAAGAGGAAAAGAAAAAAATTCTGGAAAAGTTGTCATCAGACATTGTTGAAAAATATATTGTGGCCAAACCATTTGTCCTCGAACAGAATGGCCACGACACGGCAGATAATAATAAGAGTACCATGCGGATATCCAGGCTGCCCTAAGATATTTGCCATCAATGGAAAATGTAAGGAAAAACACATACATATTTGTTTATACAAAGATTTGCAACATCTACAATTACCATAAACAAACAAAAAGCAGAAAGGAACCAACAAAGTTGATTCTGATAAAGCAGAAACAGAAGACCATAAGTTGAATTATTCGTGTAGTTTGTTGAGAGATGGTCTTTACGACTGGATTAGAGAGGATGCATCTACAGAAAATGATGGTGATCGTCTAGTGCGTATGTGGAGGTTAGACATTCTTAAATATACTCTAAATAACCATACAAAAATACCGTCTTTCATTCCGGCTACAAGCTTAGCTGTTAGCACTTCTACCACCAAAGCTAGCACACCAATTGCGTCACAACAGGGGTGTGAACATTCATGTACAGCCTTATTAGTTTTAATTTTAAAAAGTTATGAAATGATATGTTCTGTATAAAAAATCAGTGAAATTTTATCCGTGAGAGTGATGCGATATATGGTATATTGGTCAAAAAGAAAGTTATAACAATTTGGGTATACCTGTCTGTCTGTTAATATGTCTTGTAAATATAACACCTTCAATTTCAAATTAAACAGTTATGGTACACATATTTCATCTTAACTTTACCAAAAGGTAATACGATTTTAATGGAAATGTTTTAATGAAGATAATTTCGGTTTAACACTTACTGGGGGATGTAATTATAGCACACATTCAGGACGAAAAACGTATCTTTAGCTCAAAGCTATTTGAACCATACAAATGATTTGGAGATCTGTAAAATAAATTTCCATGATTATTTTTACTTTTTTTAGAAAGCCAAGCGCAGGATTACTGCTCTAGAGAAGATGGAGATTGGTGCGGTTAAGAAAGCAAAGATAAGACCTTCTTTCGAAAACAAATATATGTCATCAGATGAGGAATGTGCAGATGGATTTATCACACATCAACCATCCTGGCAGTCTGAGAAATTTGCAGAATACAAAAGAAAATTAGATGGCAAACTTCTAGAAATTTGCTCCACAATGAGCAGAAGACTTTTAACAAAAAGAACTATTGGTTCCGCATCTGAAAAAGAGAACCCAGCCATTAAAGATGAAACTCTTTTATGAGTTCATAATTCATAATTTTGGCGTGACAAATCCTACTGGAGGTAAACCGTTTTTTGAATCCTCAATGCTCTTCAACTTTGTACTAGTTTGGGTTTATAAATATTTTTGATTTGAGCGTCACTGATGAGTCTTATGTAGATGAAACGCGCGTCTGGCGTACTAAATTATAATCCTGGTACCTTTGATAACTATTTACACCACTGGGTCGATGCCACTGCTGGTGGACGTTTCGTCCCCGAGGGTATCACCAGCCCAGTAGTCAACACTTCGGTGTTGACATGAATATCAATAATGTGGTCATTTTTATAAATTTCCCGTATTAAAAACTTTGAACTTTTTGAAAAACTAAGGATTTTCTTATCCCAGGCATAGATTACCTTAGCCGTATTTGGCACAACTTTTTGGAATTTTGGATCCTCAATGCTCTTCAACTTTGTACTAGTTTGGGTTTATAAATATTTTTGATTTGAGCGTCACTGATGAGTCTTATGTAGACGAAACGCGCGACTGGCGTACTAAATTATAATCCTGATACCTTTGGTAACTAATTACCATTATATTTTGTTTGAAAATAAGGTGTTTCAAATTTTTTAATGATTAATACTGAACAATTTGTGTGTGATTTGCTTGTGATTTGAAAACCAATTGTTTGAAATTTTTTAACAATTTGAAAACAATCTGTTTGTGATTTGTTTTAAATAGTAGTGTAATTTGCTTGTGATTTGTTTATGATTTGGCAACAATTTGTTTAAGATTTCTTTACAATTTGATTGTGATTTACTCATGATTTGAAAGCAATTTGTTTGTGATTTACTCATGATTTGAAAGCAATTTATTTGTGATTTGTTGTTCTGTTCATTTGCATGTTTATGATTTCTTTGTAATTTGTTTGTGATTTACTCATGATTTGAAAGCAATTTGATTGTGATTTGTTGTTCTGATCATTTGCATATTTATGATTTCTTTGCAATCTGTTTGTGATTTCCTTAAGAATTAAAAGCAATTTGTTTGTGATTTGTTGTTGTGATTTGTTAGCTCATTTGCATGTGAAATTTTATCACTTTCAAATCATAAAGAAATCATATGATTTGTTTATAATTTGTTAAAATGATTTGTTCCTTAGTTTTTTTGTTTGTTTGGGTGTCTAGAGCGCTGGACATGTGTATATATACTTCATTAAAGCTCAGTTCAATCATACTCTCGGTTCTTTCAAACATCAGAATTCAAAGTCTCGACATTTTATTACAGATAAAGGTGTAAGACCTTTGACTGAATACCTTCTTATAAAATTTCAAAGAGATCCATTCATGTAAACTAAAGTTCTTGTCCGAAACCAACTGTGTCCTCGGACGACGCAGACAAAGACGAAATCATACCATTATGCGATCTCAAAAAATGTTTTTGCAGTCGTACAAAAATGAGTGGCAAAAGATACAAACATGACCAGAGGGACATTCAAACTCAAAGAAAAAAAGACAAACAAATAAAATACAGCACAAAACACAGCATAGAAAACTAAAGACTACATGGACTTTAAACAATACGAACTCCACCAAACACTTTGGATGATAACTCCACCAAACACTTTGGATGATCTCAGATCTTCCATAAAGATAATTATATATACTGAAATCTTTCTAGTTTGATTAAAAACGATTCTATATTCTAAATATATCCAGTTGAAGGAAATAGATACAGTCGAGGATACAACTGAGGAAAAAGCCATGTCAGTCGAGGATACAACTGAAGAAAAAGCCATGTCAGTCGAGGATACAACTGAAGAAAAAGCCATGTCTCTTGAAAATGTCTGTGAAGAACAAGAATATCAAGTGGGACACCATGTTTCTGTCAAACATGGCAAAGACATGTTTCCTGCTGTTGTAAGTAGATGTTGAATGTTATTGAAAACGTATTGAGTAAAATATTAAAAAAAACTGTTATCACAGATATATGTCTCGCGTTTTTGGAAATTTCGATAATGCAATCCATAGAAACACTTTGACATGTAAGATTTGCAAATATTCAAAGTCAATGAACCATGTCTGAAGGTACATTACTAAACAATATCCATGGAACTGAGATGTGCAAATGCAAATATATTACATACAGAATACCAATGACTTATCATTCGTAATTCCCTTTAAAGAAACCTAAACACACACCAATACATGTAAACTACGCAAAAATTCAAAATCAATAAACCATAGCTGAGGGGACAGTGTCAAATAATCTCCATGAGTAATGAGTTGTGCTAATGCTAATACAACTGCATACCAAATATCATTGACCTTCCATTAGTGGTGCTCCATAAGCTGACTTAATCACAAACTAATACATGAAAATAGACCATGACTGGGGGGGGGGGGGGGGGGGGGGCAGTGCCAAATAATCTCCATGGAAATGAGATAAGCCAATGCTTACACACCCGTAGGGGTTAACAATTACAAGTAGGTGTATTGCATTCAACATGGCTATCATTGCTGAAGTAACTAACTTCAGATGTTATTTCCATTTTTATACTGTTCAGTATTTCGGGTTTTTTTTTTTATTTCAGATCACACATATGATGGAACATATTGGGTCCAGTACTTCAAGAAAAGCACAAAAGAAAAGTGGAGTTTAATGCCGAAAGTTTTTAGTGTGTTACATTCAGAATTTGTTAAATTGTAACAGCCACCAGACTTGATATTTGAAAGTGCGTCTAGATTTATTTTTTTTACAAATTTCCTGATTTCTTGGTTTGAAGTTGTTGAAACATATATAATTACTTTGGCTTTAAAATCATGAATGTATAAATGGTAATCCTGGTAACTAAGTATGTTATGTTTTAAGGAAAACTGATGTTTTTTAATAAATCCACAAGACTATCATCAGACTTTTGACATGGAAAATCAATTCAACATCTAATTTTTATGTGTCATTATCATGATCATTACTACATTGGTTACTTAGGATTATTGTTATTTAATTAAAGTCCCTGCAATAGTGACATTCCATTTTAAGAACTGATATGCTTTAATGTGCTTTATCTCACGGTTACATTCAAATTGAAAATTCTTTTTGCAAGATTGTTAATATTGTTTTTTTTAATTGAATTGAGACCATGGATCAGATGGATATACACAATTTAATTCAGTTTGTTGTCTATTATTACTTTTACAACTACGGGTAAATATTATTTGTTGTCTCTTTCACAGTGAAGATCTCCTTTAACAAATATTTTTTTAATAGAGGTGCTTATCATGTTATTTTTATAAATATATATTGTTAAATTCTTCAACAAGGTTTTTTTACCCATTTGTTTATGTTAATTTGTTTGTTGCTTCAAATGTTGGGTTCAACATTTTATTCAAAACATGCTGACAAATTGGGTTCAGCATTTCACTCAAAACATGCTGACAAATTGGGTTCAGCATTTCATTCATAACATTCTGAAAAGATGCATTTTTACCATACGCTGTTATATAAAGTTGTAGATATCGTTGTTGACCGAAGGTGTTCAGACTAAATTTATTTTTGTTTTTCTTTTGTAGTTTTTATTGTATTTGGGGAAGGAGAAATACTGGTGAAGTAATTTGTTTCTGTTTTCAAAATTGTTTGGTCTCCGTTATGAAGGATTGATTTATTATTATAATGAGATTTAATTTCCTTAATGGTGTTTATTCTAATACATGTAATATGACTTAAATCTTCCTCTATAACCACAATATAAGAAATTTTGCTAAATTCATGGTGTTATTGACTTTGTTTTTATTGTTTACCACTTTAGTTGGAAGGGAAAAAAAAAAAAAATTAAGCTTTAATGGCCTAAAATATTTTCACTACGCAATGACATTACACTTTTTTGATAATTTGTTGTACTCTATTTACCATTTTAAGAAAATGTATAGAGAAGAGAGATTTTATGATTTAAAGACAAATTTAAGAACATATTTAAGAACATTTTATGTTCTTTTTATGCAAATATTAACCTACTTCAATTACTTTGTAATTTTTGGCATGTAAATACAGCCATATTTGTCCGTTTGTTATGATGATTGATTGTTGGTTGCTGAACGTCCAGTGACAAATATTTCATGCATATTCAGGACGAGAACAAGTTCACAATAAATACAGAAGACAGGTCGTGTCATAATAGAGGCCATTTGGGATGATGGTCGGGAAATTTGGACTGCTACTGGAAATGAGGGTATATTGGATAGGAACAGAAATTGTGCCTTGCAACAGGCCACCTACGGGCCCTCAACGAGTTGTTGCAAGGGTTCTTAACGTGCAAAGAGCGTGGCACTCTCTTTACACGAGACATCGGATTTAACGTCCCCACTATGACCGGACGTTTAATTTAATGCACTTTAAAATCTTTGAAGTTGTATTTTCTTCATTGTTTAGAAATGGAAAAGAGGGTTTTATCACCAGAGTTGGAGAAAGGAGGTGAGAGACAGAAAACATATTTCACCAAGACAAGACCTAGAGTTCACTTTCAGATTTATGTAATCCTCTCTCTGACTGCCATGGACGACTTAAATCGTATATATGACTCTTTTCTAGCAACGACAAAATTATTATCAATACAGGTAAAATAATTTTGTCGCTGCTAGTGTATAACATTTATGTCACTCTTTCCAGACAATTTATCCTTTAAAGTAAATTATCAACAAAGATATCAATTAAAAAAGTTATAGAATTTAAAAACATAAATTTGTAGATTATAGAATTTTAAAACATAAATTTATAAAGTTGTTAACATCATGGATTTATGTTTGCACAATTGTTCGTCGGTCACGCGTGACACAGGTAAATAATTTTGTCGTTGCTAGTGTAGCAGAAACCATTCTGCTGGAGATTCGGGGATTCGGACCACAGCTAATTCTAGTTTGTAAACTGATGTGAACGAAAACGACTGATGTGAATGCGCTCTAATACATCTAAGTGAATGAAAACAATATATAATTTAATCAACAAAGTACATCTTTTATCATGTAGAGCCAAAGGTGAGAAGAAATGGAGCATTATACAACAACAACAACAATTTTTTATTTGTCAATCAAGACGCCCCGAGGAGCAGTACAATTACAGTACAATTATATGACTTCAAATTACCGGTACAAAGGAGGCATGTAGCCACTAACCTAAACGATGGTTGCAAAGCTTGGCTTTCCTTGGTTGGACTGAAAGTCAGTCCTCAGAGCATGTAGCAAAAGCACTATTCTAACAGATAATTGGAAAGCTTGGCTTTCCTTGGTTGGACTGAATGTCAGTCCTCAGACGATTCAACATCAATAATCTTAAACCAGTTATATAAAATATATAAATTTCTCACAGAAGGTAACCAAAGATTTTGCAATATAAATAAATATCTTTAACCAATGAATTCAAATAGCAAAAGCTATGCAATTTAACAAATATATACTGAATAAGCTTCATGTAAATCCTTAAATAACGAAATATGAAATCTATAGTTTTAAACAAGGTAAACAATAATGACACAATAATCCTAACTGCCACATTCCTCCCCCTAAGTCAAACGATACATTTCATAAATAAAGTCTGCCCACTAAAATGTCTATCAAATGGATGTATCTGCCACACTGAACACACAAAATCCAAATGGCATGTAAACATTGAATCAAATATATATCACTAAAATATTAATAACGAGACAAGTTCAATTTGTTCAATGGAGACCACTTCACCAATCTGCAACCCTCCTCATCCCTCGAAACCAAATGTAAATGAAATAACATTTGACAATTTTGATTTAACAAAAGTCTATTGATCAACGTTCGCCGGATTAAATGTCTTTCAAACACATGTAATAATATCCCTTTTAAATAAATGTCACTGTTTAACGCATACACAAACACACACAGGAATCAGGTCCATCTGTTAACGTACGCGACTTTAAGTCTTCTTGGTATGGTATCGGCACAGCTAATGTTTAAATCCATGAAAAGTTATATCAGGCAATGTCCACCAATGTTGATATCACAGTGGCACGTTTGACGTGAACCACCGGGTTATTTTACTGCATTCTAACGTTGTTGATAACGGTAACACAGATGTTGTGCCACCGAAGATGAATCGGGTCCATAGTAGTATAGTACTTTAACGAGTCCAGCGCACCCCCCAAAAAAAAATTTGACCCCCAAAAAATTACCCTCATTTCAAGTAAAAAAAGCCCTAAATTTTCATAAAAAAAGCAAAAAACACGCAAAAACACCAAAATTTTCTTACTCCCAAAAAAGTTTTTTTTTACTTTGGAAAAAAAAAACCTTATTAAAAACACCCAAAAAACAACAAATTTTTTTTCCAAAAACAAAAATAAAAAAAGCCGGGAGAACTGGCAGAGAAAAAATTCTGTGGGATTTAAGAGAAAAATAATTTCCCCAGTGCGTCCCAACCTTGATTTTTAATTAATTTTATCAATATAGTCTACTAATAAAACGGATCAATACGACTACAACTTAAATTGCTTTTTACATTTGTGAAGTGCTATAGACTAAATCGATCATTGGAAATATTTACATGGTTGTCAAGAGTGTAATTTCATGTTGCCTGGATGATGTAAACATATAGCAGAACGTTTATTAACAGTGGAGAGAAGACGTGTTTTTATTAATGTCGCAAGAAAGTTTAATTTTACCTTCAAATCAGTGTATTCCAGGGATGTGGTCAACGGAACAGTCTGTTATTATTACTGAACATTCGAACTATTATGAACAAATGACATTAGTTGTAAAACAAATTAAAGAAAGCGGACCTGATGCATCTAAACCTTCTTTGCCAAAACGGCCATAGTCGAAATTGGATTCATTATTCACACATGCAAAAAAGAAAAAAAACATTTGACCCCCAGGAACTCCATGATTATCTTCGTTCCAATTTTGTGGATCAGTGTGGAATAAATAAACAGTTTATCGTTGAGGACATGTGGAAATCGGGGGTAATACCAAAAGAAGAACTCCTGGAAATATTAAAACGTGCAACAAGACAAATAAAGAGGTGTGAGGCACAAATGCTTTTGTTTTATATCAAGTTCGGTACCTTTTTGGAAAAAGTCAAAGCTTGGCACGAGGATTCATACAACAAAAATGAAATTCAAGAATCATGGCCTGTTTGGTTAAAAACAAATGCACATTATTCAGATAGACATGCAAGAAGGCTACGAAATCTCTCTAGGGTTCTTAAAGATTATCCCTTGTTCGGTTTGGTTGGATTGCCAGTTTCCTATTTCACCACTGGTAAATTAAAAGATATTACAGAAATGCTTTCCATTCAAAGATATGCTGAATACTGGATACAACCACTGCCTGCGACAACCAACGAAATGCCCCAATCACAAGACAGTTATTGATCAACGGACATGCATGTCCGCCGAACAAAAGGTGATGCATGATGTATGAACTATTGATGAAATATTGATCAGACTGTTACTAGATCTCTTAGCGGACATGCATGTCCGCCGAACAAAAGGTAATTTTTCTTACGGTTGTAAAGGATTTGCTCCGTGTTGACTAGAAACCTAATTAACAACCAACACATACCAGTTGTTTAGATACATTATTGTGTGTATATTCAACATTATATTTTTAAGCAACGTAACGGTGACACTGCAGTAGTGCCGTTGCTAAGGATTATGTGTTGACTATTAACTGATAATGGATTTTGTATTTCTACATACCTGAGTGACTGTTATATGTACATGGATGATAATGTGTAATTTTGCAAATACTTTATCTTGTGTTTAAGTTTTTACAAATGAGTGTTATAATAAAGATTTAAAACTTAGTCATTTGTAATTCTTGTTCATAGAAAGCACCTGTTATTTCTTCGCCTTTTAAATCAATTATTTTATAAGTAAAAGGAATTGTATTTAAAACTTTTTCAATTACAAATATTTCTTTAGTCCAACGAGTAGTATAACCCTTTTCAAATTTACCCTTTTTTTTTTTTTGTTATTCTTACTCTAGTACCTGCTTCGAATTTAGGTTTTTTAATTTTCTCTTCCTTTTCTGGATATAAATTTTTATACACTGTTTATTCATTTTTTGATTTACTTGCTTCAACAGGTGTCATTTTAATTGAAGAATGTACTGTATTATTATAATTTTTAACTAATATATCATAATATTTAAAAGTTTCATTAGCAGTAAAGTATTTATACATATGTTGTTTCATTGTTCCTATCCATCGTTCCACTACACTGGATTTTTCTTCATTCTCAGTTGAATATAACTTTATGTTATTATCTTTTAACAATTCTTTTACTTGTCGATTATAAAATTCGGATCCTTTATCTGACCAAATATATATTGGTTTTCTTTCTTTAAATAATGTTTTAAAAGCTTCACTGACTGTTACTCCTGTTTTATTTTTCAAAGGGATTAACCAACCATATTTACTTAAAACATCTATAACTGCTAATAAATATTTATAGTGTTTATTTTGTTTTGAATATGGTTGCATATCTATTAAATCAACTGCCCATGTTTGATCTATTGAATGAACATAAACACGTCTTTTAGGAAAAGATTTTACAACTCTATGATGTAGTTCATCTGCTAATTTATTTGTTAGAATTGTTTTAGACATTTTTAAGTAACTAAAATGTTTTCTTAAAAAATGAAAATGAGAAAACATTGTTCAATTTGTAATGAATACAAGTTATTAAGTAAATATTATAAATCAAAAGACAAACCACTGGGAGTTAAATCTGCATGTAAAGAATGTTTAAAACCTTCAAAACAAAATCATTATCAAAATAACAAAGAAAAATATAAACAAGCTTATGATGAATTTATGTTTAGAAATCCTACTTATTGGAATTTATATCCAAGAAAATAATATAATTAAAATTTAATATTACAAAATGGGATCTAAAAAATCCCTTAAAGATCTTATTACTGAAACTACTATTGATGATATAGAAGAAATCAATGCAACTAAATACATAAACTTATTAAAAGATAAAATAGTTATTAATCAATTTCCTTTGAAAATAAAGATAATAATAACAAGTGAATTTACAACTCCTATGGCATTTGATAGAATAGAAAGTCATTACTCTCATCCTGTTGAAGTTGTCCTAACACAAAACAATTCATCTACATTTTACAATAATTTGTTAGATAAATTTAAAGCTTGGGTAGATAAATTTCACAAATATGACCAAACAATACCCTTTTTGATCGTCGAACAACGGAAAAATAATTAACGTTGTACATAGGAAATAGTGGTCTATAGAAATTCGTACATTGTTTATTGTCCCGTGTGCCTATGGTTAAGCATTTCAATTTTTGTAACGTATTGAACTCACGCAGGTTACTTCCTTCCTGAATCTTAGCATAAACTGATGAATTTTCATCTTGCATTAATTGCATGTATCTCAAACCCTGAATTTTCTGCCTGCTTGAACCCTTCAACTATAATATCGCTTTTCAAAGTCTGGCTAAAGAATGACAAATTTTTAAGACATATGACGTATAAATCAGCAGTTACATAAACAGTAAGGAAACCGTTGCAACTGTAAACTATTATTACCACTTATCAAAAAATAATATTCAAAGAATATCCACTATGTTGTAATATTACCAGTACGAAAAACATGACCCGTACTCCAACCGTACATGAACATTACTTTCAAAAACCGTACTTTTTTTATACGATTGGACTATTGCCACTCTCTTTGCACGTTAAGAACCCTTGCAACAACTCTTTGAGGGGTCCGTATGTGGCCTGTTGCAAGGCAAAATTTCTGTCCCTATCCAATATACCCTCGTTTTCCAGTGGCAGTCCAAATTTCCCCGACCATCATCCTAGATGGCCTCTATTACAACAACCTACCTATTGTATTTATTGTGAATTTGTTCTCGTCCTGAATATGCATGAAATATTTGCCACTGGATGTTAAGCAACCAACAATCAATCAATCCTGACTGTCTTGCATGATTTTCTTTACTGTTTCTCCATCAACTGTAACATCTGCACTCTCAATTAACTTCACATTCGTCTGAAATGCAATAGTAATCAAATGATATACCTTCAAGTAAAATATACATATATATACCAATAAACCTTAAATGTATGAGGCGTTAGTAATTCTGCGTTAATACTAATATAGAGTGTAAACATTAAACATGTAGAAGTTAATTTTAATTACAAAAAAAATTAATTAAAAATAGAAGTATTTCCTTAAAAAAATATGTGTGTCCTCAACAGGTACTTATTACTTCTTTTAAAAGTTCTAAATGCATATATTTATGAAATGATATGAGAAAAAAACCCTAATAAGGATAAATCAGCATGTGCAATACTGAAAACGTTAATTTAATATTGACAAAATCACTGTACTAAACGCTTCTCGATATGACGACCTTACTACCCGTGGTACATGTATTTAATTTAAAATGCAAAATTAAAGCTTACTTTCAATAATTGAAGTCTTTCATGAGTATAAACATTTAATTTGAATAGCAGGTGTACAAGGCCCACTTCCTTCTAGTCTGTGTTAACCCTCCGGTTGAATTTTATTGTTTTCTTGAAATAGAAAGTACATGTGTCACCATACAGACAAGATATAATGTCAACACTGGGGTCTTTTCAACATTAAATTTTTGAAAGCCTTACAAATACAAGAAATCCATGTGTGTGTGTCATAGCATCATATTAGTCTAGATCTGCATGAAAGTTTTTTTCCAACTAAAAATTTAAAGACAAGTATTCTGCATATTATACATTTTTCTTATGTGTCTATAAACAAAATTCTGTCAAAACATACTAATCTAGATAAGATTTTAATAGTTGGGGTATTGGAACTAAAGGTGCATACTGTCAAACTAACAATGTTTTAATATATAAAATGTACAAGTTATTCTTGTAAAAAAACATGGTTTATACATGTGGACATTTGTTCAGAAACTTTTTGTTTTTTTTCCATGGGTAAAAAGGGGGGCATGGTTAGAATCTTGTTTCTAAGTACATGTATCAATTCTAAGCAAAATTATTATAATTTGAAAATTGATGTTGTATATATAATAAATATGTTAAAAACATCATGTACTTGTTCTCGTTTAATTCCTTTATATCTATTCTATATCAACATGGTAAATGCAACATATTAAAAAATTAAAAGGTAAATTATATAGCACTGTATGGAACATTTGTATGAATGCCAATGACATGACTATCCATCAGAGAGGTAGATTTTAAATTTGTAAAGATAAATTTTTGGGTTGCTACATGGAGTTTATTCCTCGTCGTAAAAAAAAAACAAATGCAGAATATAACATGATGGTTTGATTTCATCAAAAGATATAAGAGATCTGACAAATATATTATCACTTCGATATTGCAAGACACCCATTTATAAATTTGTACTTTTGCATACCAAACTTCCGCAAAAAGATAAGTCATTAGATTAAATAAGAAGTTGTGGTTTGTATTCTTGGGAGACACGTACCAAAATGAAGTAGACTTAATCAGCTATATAATTCACGGTATGACCTTCAACAGTGAACAAAAGTAAAAGTATATTGTATAGTTCAACTAAATGTGAACATGAAAGAATTAAGGCAGACATATATATTTTATCTTTACATATACAAAAGAATATTTTTAGCCTCAAATCTAGCATATGTCTATTTTATAACTATTCCGAGTCTGACGTGTCACTTTCACATTCTTTGAAGCCTTCATAAACACCATCTTGTGACGGGAATGCTTCCCTAATAATGTTAACAACACAAGCTGGAATAGTCACTCTGTTTCTCTTGCCAAGTAGTTGCCCTTTTCTGACCCAACAAATAAACTGACGATAAGCCATTAGTCGGCTTTGGCTGTGAGTTATATTCCCGAAATAACCCGAAACATTGCATATTAAATTTTAAAAAATTCAGCAATAAAAAGTACGTAGTGTCAGGTCAGAAATATTGATACCATACTATAAATAAGTGGGTGTGTGGTCATTTTATAAAACTAAAATGCTACACTTGGACAACTACGGGTCATTTTATAAAACTAAAATGCTACACTTGGACAACTACGTAAACATCTAGTTGTTCGAGGATAAAATAACAATATCATTAATACAGCTTTCGAAAGAGCCCACAGAACTAGTCGCCAAGAACTTCTAGAGTACAAGGATAAGAATTAAAAAAAAAATCAGCAGAACACCTCTTGTACTCACTTATCATCCTGCTTTAAACATGTGTCATTCACTGTTCAGAAGCAATGAAAAATTATAGAAAATGACTCAAATCTATAGAACGTACTCTCCTCACCAACAGTCATGGCCTTCAGAAGACCTTAAAATATGCGTGACAAATTAGTGACATCTGTATTAGCAAAACAGCCTACACCATATCCAAAGCTGCAAATAAAAGCAGTTCTTTTATCAGCTCTGTTTCCGTAAGTTAAAACGGAGAACTCAATTTATATATTAACACTTGTGGCATTCACTATGTGGGAGAAACAATGGTATAATTCCATATTCGCCCCAATAACCATCGTTAATGGTACAAAACCAACAAAAAACTACTCTCACAAGTCATCTTCGCTCAAAGAAACATCCCTTTGATAATGTTTCTTTCCAAGTCATAGAGCTGTCGGAATCCACGAGAAGATAGAGAAAATGTTGGACCCACGAGCTCCACACGTTACGAAAAGGATACAGGAAAGATAAAGAATAATTTAATGCACCACATCGTCCTTTTTATCTTGTTATATTGGCCAATGGACGTTGAAAACTCTAAACACTAATTTGGTAAATAATCTTGCAAGCCATTCAAATTATGAATTATTTACGGGGTAGCAACATGTACATTGAGCTGCAAAATTTTCTTATAATCTACATCCGATATCACCTGGTCATGTGCACGTTAGTTAAAGCTAATTTATCTCAACTAAATGTTGTTAGTTTTATCGTTTTGAAAATATTAAATAGTGTTAAAATTACATTGTTAGACACTCTTTTTTTGTATTTATGAATCATTTAAAATAATCTTTGCACTGATAAATCCACACGCTCACAGTTGTGTATGTCATGTGTTGCTATTTATAGGCACGTATATACCAATTGATGTATGTAAATCATAAAGTGACGAATCAAACACAAATTACAACAGATTAATATATCACAAAACCTTTAGCCATCGGTAAACGACAAACAACTGAGCATGTTCATGAGGGGGATGCATTACTTAACTCATTTTAATACTTCCTTGAGGAATTCATTTCTGAAGTAATAGCAACGTCAAAATAACTTACGTTGGCAGAAATATTTTTGTTGGTATTTGAACACGAACTGGCAAGGAGGATGTGGAGTAAATCCGACTCCGTACTTAAAGGTAAATCAGCGAACTTTGATACAACCCTAGGTAAAGTCGGGTACTTTCAGGTGACAATAGACTTGCCTCAAATAGATCGTTACTGTCGTTTTTCTGTGGTTTTTTTGGTTATCTTGTAAGACTGTAAATCTCACTTTTTAAAGCCATTCTTTCGTCAGTTAGTTGTGGATTTTTTTGTACTGCGAATTAATTCAAGAACATTTATCTCTGTTCGAAATTCAATGTTGAATGTCTAACGGGCCTAACTAACCTTGGTAATCGTTGTTTGGCTGCTAAGAAGCAGTATGCTAGCGCCTTAAATTTGTCTTTTTCTTAACGAATGCTGAAATATATGCCATTGAAGGTCATGGTTATTAAGATCTTACTGGACACTATTTCATACTTTTTTAAACTGGAATTCAACAAATATGACCAAACATTACCCTATTTGATCGTCGAACAACGGAAAAATAATTAACGTTGTACATGAAAATAGTGGTCTATAGAAATTCGTACATTGTTTATTGTCCCATGTGCCTATGGTTAAGCATTTCAATTTTTGTAACGTATTGAACCCACGCAGGTTACTTCCTTCCTGAATCGTAGCTTAAACTAATGAATTTCCATCTTATATTGATTGCATGTATCTCAAACCCTGAATTTTCTGCCTGCTTGAACCCTTCAACTATAATATCGCTTTTCAAAGTCTGGCTAAAGAATGACAAATTTTTAACCATATGACTTATAAATCAGCAGTTACATAAACAGTAAGGAAATCGTTCCAACTGTTAACTATTATTAACACTTAACAAAAAATAATATTCAAAGTAAATCCATTATGTTGTAATATTACCAGTACGAAAAACATGACCCGTACTCCAACCGGACATGAACAGTACTTTTAAAAACCGTACTTTTTTTTTATACGATTGGACTTTTCTATGAATTGATTATTGAAATTGGCCGTAAACTGGCTCGAAATATTTAAATGAGCAGGAGTCCAGTTCATAAAGTCCAATTGGACTTTTTAAAAGGCCGGCTGGCATTTCGAAACGTCCAGCTGGTCTTTTAAAAAAGTAAGGCTCAATATTATCCAGCTGGCATTTCTGGCCAAAATGTTCTCAACAAAGTCCAGCTGAACTTTTAAAAAAGTCCAACTGAACTCTATTAAGTCCGACTGGACTTACAAAAGTCTATATATAGACATGCTAAAGGTCAGCTGGACTTTTAAAAGATGATTATGATTCATATTATTTAGCACTATGACTTATTGGACCTACAAATATAAATACTCAGAAATGCAACCAAGGCTTGAAAATTAAACAACACGCGACACATATCAATATTATAATTATCGCTTCAAACAAATGCTGACATACAGGATTTATAACAATTTTACTGCCAAGAACTTCAGACATCATATGATTGACAGGCTGTTACATTAACACTTATATTTCTCAAAAGTTCTCAAATCACATTTTAATAATGTCAACTATTCAGTTCAATTATTTTGCTATTTCAAAGCTTTTCTAGCATAGCCAACTGCCTCTGTGACTCCTTTATTGAGTTCCTCCTCAGAAGGTTGGGTTTTCTGGTTTATTTTACACCATCCCCTAATATAAAAAAAGAAAAAATACAAAAATAGATCTCATTATGCATCTGTGCTGGTCATTTCTTTTTTTGTACGGACTTAAAAGCAAGAAGAGTTAGGTACATGAAAAATATACAAAACTTAATTCTTATTCTTAAAAATTGTGGTTTGTCTAAATAATTTGATGGTTGGTAAAACAATAACAAGAGGCTAAACATCTGAAGGTTTAGCCTCTTGTATACCCAAACTTTTGATAAATATGTCAAAAGTATTTGCATAAGGGAAATACTACCAAACAGATTTGGAAACTGCTTTCCTGACTGTTAAAAACGATAACTTTCAAGGGCAGTATCATATATTTCACACCCCAAGGGTGACTGGGGTATAGAAATATGGTCACTTGGTCTTCTGCCGACCGGTAGTAAAACGCTTGCCGAAGTAGGGCGTCCGTTTGGCTGTGCGGGATGTATCAAATTCGCAGTCACGTCCAGTCAGAAGGGGGACGTTAAATCCGATGCCTCGTGTAAAGAGAGTGCCACGCTTTTTGCACGTTAAGAACCCTTGCAACAACTCTTTGAGGGGTCGGTAGGTGGCCTGTTGCAAGGCAAACTTTCTATCCCTATCCAATATACCCTCCTTTTCCGGTGGCAGTCCAAATTTCTCCGACCATCATCCCAGATGGCCTCTATTGTGAACTTGTTCTCGTCCTGAATATGCATGAAATATTTGCCACTGGACGTTAAGCAACCAACAATCAATCAATCAATCAATCATATATTTCATAATAAAATTAAAATAAGGAAGTTTCTGTTGAGACACACAAGATAATCCAGTTTACCTGGTATATAAAGAACAGTTAATATGCAATTAAGGAAAACATCTACATGTCACCATAAATTGCCAGGAGTAAAAAAATGGTGGGTGCCCAACCATTTCTCTGACCAGGGATAGTGATGTTTCAGCACTAAAATATGATTCTGAAAAAAGTTATATTTCCATTGCAAAGATCAATTATGTGTAGAACCTTAACATATCTTATTAATTCTACTTTGACAAAAAATATAAAATAAAAGCTACCTTTGGCTTTTTCACTCTGGTTTTATCTAGAGTTGGTCTGAAGTCTCCATCTTTTGAGGTTGTTAGTCCCTGTCCTCGTGAATTTGCTAGGTCAGAACCGGTAAACAACAAAGGCATCACCTTTCTGATTACGAAATATCCAGGGCTATTTGATATATTACAAAGTGAATATGTGATGATAATGATGTCATTACGAGACACATGCTTATTTTCAAATGATATTATACTTTCAAGTAAAATATACATATATATATACCAAACCTTAAATGTATGAGGCGTTAGTAATTCTGTGTTAATACTATTATAGAGTGTAAACATTAAACATGTAGAATTTAATTTTAATTACTAAACAAAAAATTATAAAGAGAAGGATTTCCTTAAAAAATTATGTGTCCTCATCAGGTACTTATTACTTCTTTTAAAAGTTCTAAATGCATATATTTATTAATAAATGATATGATAAAAAACCCAAAAAGGGGTAAATCAGCTTGTGCAATACTGAAAACGTTCCACAAGATTTAATATTGCTCTTCGAACAGGGTCAAAACAGAAAAAAGGTGGTAAAGCTGTAGTGGCCAATAGGCTAATAGAGGATGTTCACTTCCGGTTTTTATTTTTTTATGCCTTCACTTAACTATAGAAATATCGTTATGCATAAACAGGTTTGTATTATATTTTTTAAATTAAAATAATAAATTATCTTTTTTCAATCTTATGTTTTTGTAGTCTCATCAGAAGGAGCAATCTCTTTCATCAATACCACATTACCATTCAAGTAATGTAGAAGTGAGCACCATTTCTACTGGCGCAGATTGAAATTGATATCTTGTTGGTTTCCTCCTTCTCAACCACAAACTTCCCAGTACTTGTATACGCTGACAGATTATTGATGCCAACACTGAACTTGACGTCATCAAACTGTATTATGCCTCTCCTTGTCCCACTGAATGAAAGTTGAGCTGTCATTGTTCTGAAAAAATATATTTGAATTGTATATAAAATTGTATATCATCTTGTACAACAAATGGTTAAAAACATATGAAGAAATTACAAAATCTAATTCGGAAGATGGTTCAAAAGTGAGACATGATCTTTTAACATTCCCTAAAATATGTCACCAGTCACATTAAATATCAAGTATTATGAACGATTTATAAGAAATAATTCTGGAACATATACCTAACTTACCTTTTGGTCGATACTTGTTTCTGCTTTCTGCTGCATCATCTGGAATCTGGAAGAGAAAATGAAACTTTGGTGCCACCTGACAGGTTCCCAATTTTATGAAGATTAATGTTATGGTGTTTGTAGTAATATATTGAACCTCTGTTGTATCCACTCAAGATTTACCTCGTTCTTGCTTGGCTTTTTTTTTACGAATATCTTTGAAAGACCTCGTCACAGTGAAAGCATGGGAACTGCAGCTTCGTATGCTAGCTAACCTTCGAACTTGTCGGCATTTGCATTCCTTGTCACAGTCTGTCCCTAGAAATTTTTCATTACAACCATATAGATTTGGTAGTTTACGAACGTACATTTTATAACATGTATGTATATAGTCATTATTAACAACTGTTCCAAAGCTGTCTGTATTAACAGGCTCGGGTAAAAAGTATAAAACATCTGATATACCTTGCTCACAACCATACTCTCTTTGCTTCCACACCTTCAGACGAAGCTGATTCCACTCCAATGCAATATTGTTGAGCCCTTTTGTTAACAAATTATTGTTCACAAAAAACTTCACATTTTGAATTGTCAAATACCTCACACCTTTAAACCAGAACCTTTCAAAAATAAAAAAAACAAAATATGCATTTATATCAAAGTTATGTACTTAATATTATTGAGCTGTTAAATGACTTTTTCTAAATATTGAGCTGTTAAATGACTTTTTCTAAATATTGAGCTGTTAAATGACTTTTTCTAGAGTCCCAAACTTGGTAAATTGTAAGTTAAATTTGAAGACTACCAATTTGTTAGTGTATGTACGTAATGTGTGCACTTCCTGTTCTAAAGTTTGTGATACACAGATTTTCTCCTTTACATGCTTTAATTTCCAGTGGGCTGAATACTTGGCATGTGTTTTGATGATAGGACTTGTGCAGCTCATTACCTCACAACCTCACACGACATGCCTTCTGTCGGCAAACTATATCTTAAGTCATTAGATTGTGTTTCATTGATATTTACAAACGAAGCAATATATATATCTTTACTATCAGACATTCCGTATAAAGGTATCCTTTAATTAAACGTTCAAGATAAATGTATATATAACACACGGAATTATTAATCGCCTTGTAAATCCGTTATGGTAATGTATTTATTGTTCGTGAAAGGTTTTTTCCGTGAAGTCTAATGACGTGAATATATGGTCATTTTATAAATTTCCTGTTCCAAAATTTTGATTTGTTTTTTAAACTAAGGATTTTCTTATCCCAGGAGTGGATTACCGTAGCCGTATTTGGAACAACTTTTGTGAATTTTGGGTCCTTATTGCTGATCAACTTTGTACTTTGATCTGATCGTCACTGGTGGACCTGTCACCTTGACCTTGCCATTGAATCCATCTCCAGGGGGTATTGATCTGTTGATATAATATGTAATAAGTTCTTCAACATCTATACCGTAGTCAAGTATTTTTAAGACATTTCGTCTGTGACAGAAAGGGGTTCCTGTGAGTATGCTCACGTCCTATTTTCCCCCATTTTCCTTTAGGTTGTGAGGCCCAGGACGGGCCATATGAGGTATGTTACTGTTCGGGTCGTTGTGTATGCTCATGTCCTCTTTGTCGCCATTAGGTTGTGAGATGAGTCCTAACGAAGACGAAACGCGCGTATGTCTTATTAAATTATAAAACAGGTTCCTTTGATCACTAATCTACAATTAAAACCTCTGATGTTCGAAATCACAGAAGCATATATCAGGTACAATCTGTCCTGTTCACATGTAAACTTTCCCGTAGTCTTGTATGCCGACAGGCTGTTGATACCTACACTGTACTTTACTTCATCGAATTTCATTATGATTTTTTCCTCTTTGCGATGGATGGAAATTCTCATAAAAAATTAGGTTATGCTTTAAATCAAATTTAAAACTGACATCTGTTAAATACTGTTCATATTTATGGCTCTGTTGGTTCTTCATATTTTTTTCTCTTGCCCATTTCAGTCATATGGAATTACTATTTTCAGTGCCTCGTGATAGCTGTAATATGTTGGAATAACAGCAATCTGTGTATTTTACATACACATGATCAATAAGAGTCCCACCTTCTGTTGTTGGACTATAAACAAGCTGTATGAAGCCTTTTGATGACGCGAAATTAAATACTGTACAACCACCTTTTAAACTATCTTGATTAAAATCACAGGTTACAACATTTTTACTTACATATTAATATCTGCAAAAATTTTCCTAGATTATACTTCTGAGTTCTGTATACAGTAGCAACTAAAATATGTTTACTTGATTTCTTGAAAACAATACATTCTAAGTTTGAGGTTAAGTTGCATATTTCAGTGTCTAAAGAAAGCTTGTAAAACACACATACACCATCATGCTGCATTCCCTTTAAAGATGGATAATAAGAATTATCATCATCGAAAGCTAGAGATCTGGGCAAATGAAATCCATCATATCCCATTATTTCAAAGCAAATGAGTTCTTGAATAGCATAGGTTTCAGTTAGACAAATATAATCAGCCTTTCTAAAGTCTGGATTATGTTTCACATCTTCTGCATGAGTCTGTAAACCTTGAATGTTGTGATACATTATTTGAAAAGATTGTGTAGGTTCCCCTGCTACATCATCGATTTCAAGCAAAAATCTGGTCCTTTCTGAAAACCCCTTTACAATATCAGGATCACAGAATATTTTCTATTTTATTTTTTCAGTGTCTCTGCATTTAATATGTAGACCAGATTTTGAGGTAACTCTGCTAGGAGCAACATATGCTTGACCATGTGTTAAACATTTATTCAGATCATCAACGCATTCTTCAACTGTTAATCCTTTAACTTTGTGCAAGCCCAGGCTAAATTTAAGGGAAACTGTTTTCGTACACAATTGTTAAAAGGAATGCCTTCACTCGAAGGTCTAAATCCAACACAGCGTTTTCCACTTATGATTTTTGGTACCTTTGCATTTCTTCCTACTCTTACATTGTCTTAAAGTGAATGTATATGGTACTTGGGAGGGAGTTAGACGAGAATTCTTTGATAGATATAACTGTTCCCATTACACCATTCACTAAACCATCTTTCTTGATAAGCATTACTCTTACTCCTCGGCTAAAAGAATAGATATTGGAAGACGTACATCTGACTTTGTACAATGGACTTTTTGCAGAGTAAACTTTCCGTACGTTTTGTCTTTTTGGAAGTCTTGGGCTTCAATTAGTTTTGATTCTGTACATAGCTTCATTATCATCTCCTTGTTAAAGTTATAAACCTCTGCATTTGGGGAATATATGAGCAAGGCTTCATCGGGGCCATCCATCCTCAAAGCAGTGTTTTAGCGTTACTTTATGCAAACAAACCATCCTCTCGTTGACGCATTATTTCATCCAATTCAGCAATTTCAAACAAACCATTCTATAGCTCATTTGAGGGATTATCTACATACAATTTGTCTAGTCTTTTTGTTCTGACAGGTGGTAACTGATAAAAATCGCCAACAGTAATTCCTATGGGTTTCTGTTATGGAAATTTGTGACTGATTCACAAATGTTGAATCAGGTGCTGCTATTACATTTATCTTTCTGTTGACCAGACCTGTTCATTCCATGCCAATACTTCTTTTAGCAGATATGATGTGAAAACACGCTCTAGTCGACGGACAGACACATTTTTCTTTTAGAAACAAGGACACGGCATACTTGTCCCCTCTACTACTTTCAACAGCGGATGCTTTTGGGGTAGGTACATGGAATACTTTTCCGTTACGGACAGCTTCTATAGCGATTTGATCTCGGCTGCAAGATTGTTCAATGACAGTTGCATCAGCTCTATCAATAGCAGCTCCCCTAAACTGGTCGTAGAACATAGTTTTTTAAATCACACTTGTCTCTCACAATTTCTGTTACAGAAAAGGCTGCGGCATCAATTTGAACAAGCGTTTTAGGATTGTATTAATAACTTCAGAAGATAATTATTTGTTACACCTGAGTACGGGTTGTAGTCGCTACTCGACTCTTATGTCCATCTTCATGCGTGTTACTTAATTTCATTTTGCAACGACTGACTTTCATGCGAGTTGAACGTGAAACATTTCTCGTAAATTACGCGTATAAGCTCGAATAACGTGAAATTCTCGTGAAGAAATGTATCTGTGTGCCGCAATTAAACATAATTTCAAAATATTGGTGTAAGTTAAATCGATAGGAAAGTCATGTAGAAAATCAATGACCTTTTTCATGGTACCTATCAGAAAATTGTTACAGTCGACTATTATCTGTTCATGATTAATATCGGAATCACTCCATTTCTCTGACAATTTTTCCTCTAAAAATTACTTGATGTCTGCAAAATGACAGAATGGCATCTTATGGCCTTATCATCTTCACAGACCAATTTAACATTACAAAACTTATCCCCAAGGGTGACTGGGGTATAGAAATATGGTCACTTGGTTTTCTCCCGACCGGCAGTAAAACGCTTGCTGAAGTGGGGCGTCCGTTTGGCTGTGCGGGATGTATCAAGTTCGCAGTCACGTCCGTCAGAAGGGGACGTTAAATCCGATGCCTCGTGTAAAGAGAATGCCACGCTCTTTGCACGTTAAGAACCCTTGCAACAACTCTTTGAGGGGTCCGTAGGTGGCCTGTTGTAAGGCAAAATTTCTGTCCCTATCCAATATACCCTCATTTTCCAGTGGCAGTCCAAATTTCCCCGACCATCACCCTAGATGGCCTCTATTACAACAACCTACCTATTGTATTTATTGTGAACTTGTTCTCGTCCTGAATATGCATGAAATATTTGCCACTGGACGTTAAGCAACCAACAATCAATCATCAATCAATCAATCATTTATCTAGAGTAGTTCTGAAGTCTCCATCTTTTTCAGGTTGTTAGTCCCTGCCCTCGTGAATTTGCTAAGTCAGCACGGAAAAACAACAAAGGCATCACCTTTCTGATAACGAAATATCGAGGGCTGCTTTCTTTTTAAGTCTTTTGCATGATTTTCTATATTGTTTCTCCATCAACTGTAACATCTGCACTCTCAATTAACTTCACATTCGTCTGAAATGCAATAGTTTCATACTTGATATATTACAAAGTGAATATGTGATGATAATGATGTCATTACGAGACAACACGATTATCTTCAAATGATATTATACTTTCAAGTAAAATATACATATAAATACCAATAAACCTTAAATGTATGAGGAGTTAGTAATTCTACGTTAATACTGTTATAGAGTGTAAACATTTAACATGTAGAAGTAAATTTTAATTACTAAATTAAAAATAATAAAGAGAAGGATTTCCTAAAAAAATTATGTGTCCTCATCAGGTACTTATTACTTCGTTTAAAAGTTCTAAATGCATTATTTATTAAATGATATGGTAAAACCCTAATACGGATAAATCAGCATGTGCAACACTGAAAACGTTCCACAAGATTTAATATTGCTCTTCGAACAGGGCCAATACGGAAAAAGCTGTATTGGCCCATGGGCTTATACAGGATGTTCACTTCCGGTTTTTATTTGTTTTATGCCATTACTAACTATAGAAATATCGTAAAGCATAAACAGGTTTGTATTATATTTTTTTAAATTAAAATAATAAGTTATCTTTTTTTAATCTTATGTTTTTGTAGTCTCATCAGAAGGAGCAATCTCTTTCATCGATACCACATTACCATTCAAGTAATGTAGAAGTCAGCACCATTTCTACTGGCGCAAAATGCGCCAGTAGAAATGGTGCAATCTTGTGAATTTCCTCCTTCTCAACCACAAACTTCCCAGTACTTTTATACGCTGATAGATTATTGATGCCAACACTGAACTTGACGTCGTCAATTTTATTATGCCTCTCTTTGTCCCACTGATTGATGAGCCTCCTCTATACACTCTTTTGTCTTTGCCTATAAATCTTACGTATACTTCGTCGCCTATATTATATTCGGATGGTGGATATTTTGCCAAACCTTTTTTATTGACGTGGTATGAAAAGTTATCTGTTTTCAATCTTATGTAGTCTCATCAGAAGGATCAATCTCGGTCATCGATATCACATTATCATTCAAGTAATGTAGAAGTCAGCACCATTTCTACTGGCGCAGATTGATATCTTGTAAATTTCCTCCTTCTCAACCACAAACTTCCCGGTACTTTTATACGCTGATAGATTATTGATGCCAACACTGAACTTGACGTCGTCAAACTTTGGTATACCGCTCTTCGTCATACTGAATGACAGTTGAGGTGTCATGGTTTTGAAAAAAAAATATATTTGAATTGTATGCTAAATTTTATATCATCTTATACAACAAATGATCAAAAACATATAAAGAAATTACAAAATCTAATCCGGTAGATGGCTCAGAAATGAAACGTTATCTTTTAACATTCCCTAAAATATGTCACCAGTCACATTAAATATCGAGTATTTTGAACGATTTATCAGAAAGAATTCTGGAACATATACATAACTAAGCTTTTGGTCGATACTTGTTTCTGCTGCATCATCTGAAATCTGGAAGAGAAAATAAAACTTTGGTACCACCTTCTCAATTTTATCAAGATTTATAGTATGATGTATGTAGTAATCTATTGGACCACTGTTGTATCCACTGAAGATTTTACCTCGTTCATTATAGCGTGTTTTTCTTTGACAGACCTCGTCACAGTGAAAGCATGGAGACTGCATCTGAGTGTGCTTGCTGAAATGGCGAAACCTTCGAACTTGTCGGCTTTTGTTTCCCTTGTCACAGTCTGTGCAGCTATAGGTATTCTAAAAATGGGTAACAATGGTATCGAAAAGAGAAAATCGAGTGCACCTTTTTATGTTAGGGCGTGTTTGACTTGCATATTTTGTCTTGAAACATACAAAGCAAGAATATTTGGTACCTCATCTCCCTTCAGATTCTATCATTTTTATATAAATCAAAACTACAGGTTGACTTTATAGCATAAAACAAATGACAGTACTACAAGATGAAATCATAAGAACAGAGTAGGTGTGTTCGAATAGCTATTCTTTTTTACTAAAAGTACTTGACGACATTTGACGATATTTTTTTGTGTGTGATAACCAAAAGTTTATAGTCTTCAACCACTAAACAAATTTAGTCTGCACTTCCACGAAATATTTAATTAGAATCTTTTTAAATGTTTAAGGATTTTCAAAATTCTACCTGACAACCGATTAGACATACACATAAACAGTTATAATGCTGGGTAATCAGATCATTACAAGCTATATTTAATTCCCTTGGTTAGTACTATGTGTGAAGGAGATGTTTATAGATGGTCAGATACTGGTTACTTTCTCATTTGAAGTGCAATCGTTTCTCATTTTGGACTGTATGATGAACAATATGCAAAATGACAGAATGGCATCTTATAGCCTTATTATCTTCACACACCAATTTAACATTTCAACACTTTCCTGCACGGTATGCATCTTGCAGTCTATCGACGAGAAGGAGTAGAGAAAGTTTGGGACCTACGAGCTCCACACTGTTACGAAAAGGATACAGGGCAGATAAAGAATAATTTCATGCACCACATCGTCCTTTTTATCTTGTTATATTGGCCAATGGACGTTGCAAACTCAATCACCAATTTTGTAATTTTATTTCGTTGTAACACTTCCGGGACCAAATGAGATTGTGCTGCGCATGTGTGAACTTCAGTGTGCTGATAGCTCTTGGGCAGTTCGGACGTAGTTTGAATTGTCCTAACTTCAGATTAAATATTAAACCAACGTAGTTGGTATTCATTTTATAATTAATAAAATTTGATATAAGATATAAATAAAAGTTAGTAATCACCGGATGTAATTCGGTAAAAATTTACGACTTTCACCTGGTTTCGGCACTTTGCCGTAAACCGGTTATAAAGAAAACACATGGCGGAGAAAATGATCGAAAAGGGGTCCGCCTCAAAAAGAAAGTCTTCACTTGAAGACATCAGTAATACGAACGAAGATGAGCTTCTGTCCGAGAAGATAAATTCCGTTTCCAGCGCGGCTGGTAAAAGGAAACATGAGTCGACAAAGTCGAAAGCTTCCGCGAGTGGCGGAGCAAACACTTCAAGTGTAAAGGGTAAGAAACCAGCGAAGGTTAATAGTAATGAAACTCAAAACCCTGGCCCTTCTACCTCTGCAAAAGTAGACAATCATGATGCAATCATGTCAATGTTAGTCTCAATCCAAGAAGGTCAGAAAAGACAATCTGACGATATAAGGTCTTTAAAAGACCGGGTACAAGACATTGAAGAATATGACGAGGGTAATAATTATGATGATAATTATGATGAAGGTGAAGAAAACCCCCATGATGATGGGGAAAATGTAGACAATGAAAGTGAACCACCTGCTAAGAAGCAGAACAAAGATGATAATAGGTTTTCATCTATGTCTAAGAGATGTAAGGTTCAAGAACTTTGTGATGTCAAAATTGATGAGGTCTTGGCAAATAATGTCAATGAGTTGTTCAGGAATGGTATGAATGAGGAACAATACTCTGAGTTAACTAAAGATGAAAACAATGCAAGACCTGAAAATTGTGAAGGTTTATCTATTGTAAGAATAAACCAACTCATGTGGAATGTAATTTCACCAGGAGCACAATCTGCTGATAAAAAATTACAATTTCTTGAAAGAACTATTGTAAAAGCAGCAACAATTCTAACAAAAACTGTCAACAAAATGGCTATTGACGAAAACAACAATGCCAATGGTAACTCTGGTAGTGGAGAATACATTGACAAATGTAATGATGTATTGGCTTTGTTGGGCCATGCAAACCGCCAATTGAATATGACTAGAAGGGATTTTTTAAAGCCCGAAATGATGGCAGAATATGTGCCTCTCTGCTCACACTCTGTTCCTTACACAAACAACCTTTTTGGAGATGATGTCTCTAAAGTTGCAAAGGACATTGAAGATTGTTCCAAAGTTGGAAACAAGTTGAAGTTTGGTAGTGGCAGAGGTAGAGGCGGAGGCTTCTTCAGAGGTGGTAGAGGAGGCCACAGAGGTACTTTTAGCAGAGGTGGCTACCGTGGAGGAAGAGGTGGCTTCCGAGGAGGAAGAGGTCGAGGTTCCGGCCCTATTCCAAAAAACTCCCAGAGAGGAGGAAATCCACAGAAGTATTAGATACATCAAATGAAGTAAGTCATTGTTTTAAAGCTGGTGTATTGAAAAAGTTTTCCGATGAATGGGAAAAAATTACCTCTGACAAATTTATTTTAGATATAGTAAGCCATTGTCATATAGAGTTCATAGATAATGTTGAACCTAAGCAAGACATTTTTAACAGTTTAACCCCAATCACCCTACTTTAGCAGAGGATTTAGCCATTTATATGGATTTGATTCGCCAAATTCAAAAGGATGGTGGCGACTGGTATTTTTATGATGTTAATTTTAGGCAATTAATGCAAAATGATGACACACTTTCTTGGAGTTACGTCGATCAAATTTTACATACAAGGTCCCTTAATAGATTTATTTCCAAAGCAAATAATACAAACACAATGAAAAGGACTCAAACAAGCAATAATGCAAAGCCCTTTCCAAACAGCGCCCCTCGTAAAACATGCAACAGATTTAATGAGGGGCGAGTTTGTGATGGAACTTGTGGATACTCCCATATCTGCAGTATCTGTTTCAAAGGTCATTCTAAGTCCCACTGCTACAAGAATAAAACAACAAACAGATCAAATGAGAATGGACCGTCCAGAAATTTTGAAAACACAGCTAACTTACAACGACCTGCAGCTACTGCAACCAAACCTAAACAAATGAAAACCTACTCCTATTGAGACAGATAGATTGAAATTTCATTTGCAAGGTTATGACTCAGAAAAAACACTTTATCTTTTAAACGGTTTTAAAAATGGTTTTCGATTGGAACATAATGGACCTAGATCACAGTTTAATTGCTCTAACCTTAAATCAGCTAAAAGCAATCCTTTAATAGTACAAGAAAAAATTAACAAAGAAGTTGATAGTCAAAGAGCGATGGGCCCCTATTTAGAAGTTTTAGTACATTTAGTTAAGCCAACGTCAGCTCATAGTTAACTAAAACAAATAAACAGATGCGCCATGAGCACATGATACCTCCGTCGCTTATTCAAAGAATAAAGTTCAATAACTTCTTAATAAAATTGAGAATGGAAATGGGGGGCATATGTCAACAATCCGACCATAGTACAGACAACAACCGAAGTCCACCAATGGATCTTCAACAGAGTGAGAAAATCATGCACTGTTTTTTATAAAGATTAATGTTTGACAGCTGGTTTCACACTAGTCATTTTTTGGGTCCTTAAATTATTATTTCATCTTACTGTTTTGTTGTGATCCAAGGCTCGGTGTTGAAGACACTTGTACTTTGACCTATAATAGTTTTTCTTTTACAAATTGTGACTTGGATGGAGAGTTGTCTTATTGGAAGTCATACTACATCATCTTATATCTAATATAATTTACAAACATACACCTTGAAGGATAAATACCCCCTCCGCTACGACGGGGCATAACAAATGCATATATCGAGAGAGAAGCAGGACTCTTATTAAGACTGAATATGACAGTACCTTATTCTGCATTCTTTCATCTTATCACCTGATTGCTGACATGAATTTTGGTTCTTTATTTCTTTTACTTCCAGGCAATTTTGGTATGAAAGCACCATATTTCAAGCTTAGTGTACCCATGGTTTGTTCTGGACGTATTTTGATAAAAATGATAAATGTTGACTACATCTGTTGGTTTCTCTCTTGTAAAACAGTAATGCAAAGCCTCTGTGTGTTGTTTAGCATTACAAATCATAGGAATTAATCAGTAACATATATTGTATTAAAATTTCACTTCTGAAATAATCCTGACCGGTGACTGTTCAGTTTCAGCATAGTATCATTTAGTTATCATTTACAAAATGTTGAATAACTCACTTTTGTGTTTGACTCAGACAAGAATTTTAAATGAATATTTTGTAAAGTAACAAGTAAAATCCGTCGCTGCTTCTAAATTTTCATAAATGTAACAGTTTGTTTCAACCCAGTAGATAGTCTTGATACATCATTACATTCGTAAAATTCTCTAACAGGTCTCTCCATTGCATAATGATAAATCAGAGTTTTTGTACTTCTTTTTATGAAAAGTTCCTAAGCAACGTCTTTGTTTTTGTTCTTTGTGTGTCTGGTCAAGGCTTCTCTCTTTATGTTTTGCTGTTCTCCAATTTTTCCTTGCAGAACTTTTTTCTCGTTCTGTCATCTTTTACACTTTTCTTTTTTCCAGTTCTCTTTTCTTTTTGATATCAACTCTCCGTTTGCCATCTGATGCATCCATCTTTACTGCTGAAGCAGAAGCAATAATTTTGGCTTTGACATTTATTGCTTCTTCAGATAAATCCAAATTTATTAATTGTTCCGATTCACTTTCATGCTTACAAGCTATACAAAATGCTAAAATTAAAAACCCAGTAATTCTCAAAATTTTATATGTAATAAGTAATTTGAAAATTCTTCTGAAAGAAGTAATATTTTTTATGGGTTCCGAGTCATTTTGGAATCCTTGGAAACACAGCTGTAGACCTCGAGGCAAAACATGCCCTGGGTGACCCTTTATCTAACTGATATACCATATACTCTAAAATCTAATATTAGAGAATATGTTTTTAATATTTTGAAAAATGAATGGAGTAAAAAAGATGATAATAAATTACATGAAATTAAACCTAATTTAGGCAAACCTTTTAATAATTTTATGTGCAGAAATAATGTTCCATTTACAAATATTGTTGCATGTTTAAAAGAAATTGGAATTTATTATAATATATAAAAATGTTATTATATAAGTAAACGTTATAAAATTAAAAAGTCGTTTTTAATTTTTATCACGTTATCTTACTGTTGATTTTTATTTGTAAATAATCAATTTGCTTTAGTCTAGAATTTTAGTATATTGAAGGACTTTTTGTCTTATTTTAAAAATATGCTTTAGATTGTAAAAATATTCGAATTAGCTTTTGCCAGCAACTATTAATGAAAGAAGATCCCTATCTCTTTTGCTCCAGTCAACCTTAATCCTTCTCTCCCTTTAAAGAGCTGCTGATTTTGCAGAAAACAATTTATGGTAATCATAAAATCTGTCACCATAAAAATTACTAATATCTATTATCTCATCTTCATAAGCATCTACCTCTGCTCTACAGTCAGGGTAAGCTGATGACATGACCCTTTTAAACTTGCCACATGCCTTAATGAATTCTTGAATTGTGAGTTTTCTATTAAAACGGGGATCTGGTTTCCCAAAAATATTTAATTGTAACACACTAGCTGCAACAGAGTGACCATGGGGAGTTTCATAGTTTGGGATAAGAAGAGATGCCAAATTAACATCCTTACCGTCAATGATTTGCTTTTGAATAGAAGGAGATATAATGTCCACATTAGAATATTCACCCGAACGCACTCCACATGAACATGGTGAAACATTTCCAATTTGTGGTCCTGAGATAAAAGATGCATGCTCTTGTGTATTTCCATTAATGTAGTTTTTAGTAATAGAAATTAATTCAATGTGTGTAATTGTATGCTATATTTGGTTTCTTTTGGATTAATTTGATATAATTTGCAACAATTTTGTGAAAAAAAACATGCAAATATATATTCAAAATACTTATCATTAATGGATTTGGCAGTGGGAACACGTTCTAAGCTACAGAAATGGATATACTTCGTTATTTTTTTTTATTCATGCAAGAAGTGACATAAAAAATACATCTCTTATACATACAGTTTTCACTATTAAGTTCATAAAAAGTCTTAATTGGAAATGCTAAAATACAATTTAATAAATTAATAGCTTGAAAACAAAGATTATGACTGATTTTTTAAATATATATTTATATGGGTGCCGAGTCGTGTCGGGATCCATAGAAACACAGCTGTTGACCTTGAGTGCCCTGGGTGACACTTTATCGAACTGTGATATACCATATACCGATTTTTATTCTAATATTAGAGAAAACGTTTTTTTTAATATTTTGAAAAATGAATGGAGTAAGAGAGATGGTAACAAATTACATGAAATTAAACCTATTTTAGGTAAACCTTAATAATACTGAATATTTATTTGAAGGAAAATGACAAAAATGCATTTTAGTTGTAATTAATATTGATATTAAAGAATGAGTGATGAAATAATGCAGTTACGAAACTGCAACAATTCCACCATCTAGAGATCCGCCCACATTTCATCCGTTGGACCAATATTGTCCAGTGAGAAGAGGTTGTAATTGTGCTTATTGATCAATTTATATGCAAAGACATTAATTCGTGTATATTGGTCAATATGTATGCAACATAATTTCGTGTATATTTACGACGCTAGGTATATACTATTGCAACTATATCACTTGGCATCGTTATCGTTAAGGGTGACTGGGGTATAGAAATATGGTCACTTGGTCTTCTCCCGACCGGCAGTAAAACGCTTGCTGAAGTGGGGCGTCCGTTTGGCTGTGCGGGATGTATCAAGTTCGCAGTCACGTCCGTCAGAAGGGGACGTTAAATCCGATGCCTCGTGTAAAGAGAGTGCCACGCTCTTTGCACGTAAAGAACCCTTGCAAAAACTCTTTTGAGGGGTCCGTAGGTGGCCTGTTGCAAGGCAAAATTTCTGTCCCTATCCAATATACCCTCATTTTCCAGTGGCAGTCCAAATTCCCCCGATCATCATCCTAGATGGCCTCTATTACAACAACCTACCTTTTGTATTTATTGTGAACTTGTTCTCGTCCTGAATATGCATGAAATATTTGCCACTGGACGTTAAGCAACTAACAATCAATCATTCGTTATCGTGAATACTTAGGTCGTTGCTAGTAAGATAGCAATAAACTCATCATAGATACCAGGACTAAATTTAGTTAATACGCCAGCCGCGCGTTTCGTTTACAAAAGACTCATCAGTGACGCTCGAATCCAAAAAAGTTAAAAAGGCCAAATAAAGTAAATATAACCATATCAATGACAATTCATGTCATCAATTTTATTGACTTTCTTCTTCAATATATCATTAGAACCTTACAAGGCACAGGATCACGATATAGCCATTGCAGCTATACATATATATTAGAAATACGCTCGAAAGAAATGAAATCATAAATGAATCCATAAATTTAAAAGCTATTTTGAAAAATAACTGGTTTCTGCTATCTCGTTAAGCTAAATATTGATTGATTGTTGGTTGCTTTAGGCCGCATTAGCACAAGGCTTAATGTCCACTTTGGTCTTCCAGATTCGTGTGACTTCATCATAGTCACAGTGTGTTTTGGATAATATAAAAACTATATCTTTGTTCTTGAAAGTGACACTATTTGCAGTTTTGAATTCCTTCTCGGTTCTCTTTGGTGACTGAAGCAACCAACAATCAATCAATCTTTGGTGACTGGTGAAGATGGAGAAGCAACTGGTGTGACGGCAGGAGAAACAATAGGCGTGTTGATAGGGGAAACTGAGATGGAAGTCGACACAGGTTTTTTTGGTTAGTGTTGTTGTTGGCTCATGTGTAAAGGGTAGACCACGCTTCACAGCTGCGGATTGGCATTTCTTCACACCCCATTCATTTGTGCAAGATATCTTAAAAAATAAAAAAAATAAAAAATATAACTAATTTTTTTTCTTAGGGGATAGTGCATGCAATCCTTCGAGTTTGAATCTAATACATGTAGTTGTACAAGTAGGTACATACACATCTCATTGGCAATCATACCATACCTCCTTTTTGTAGTTAAATTATTGTTTATTTAATACTTTACTCAAACAAACGAAGATAGCGTACAACATTTTTTTTAGGAACACGTATAATATATGACACAGTTTTCATAAAACAGATACATGTAGTAATAAAATAATGCAATGTATTTGAATATACAAAGTGCAATGTTTGTCACTAAAGAGTTTTCTTGTTCTGTTTTCCTGGAATGGGTCTCCTTAAAAGCTTCTTAAATCTTGTCACCACCATCAGCTTCCATGATCGTTGGTGAGTAATCTCAGGATAAAAATGACTGACAAACTGGTGTAAATAATGAAGCCTTACTGTAACAAGAGCGTAATGAACATATCTTTTCCATTATTCCACAATTTACGTGTATTCACGTGAGAGAAGGAATTGATTAAACAGTTTCGCGAAGCCTTTATCAAAAGGGAAACCTCTGATGGTCCGTTTCTGTGTGTGTTAGTTACATTGTAGTGTTGTGTCGTTGTTCTCCTCTTATATTTATGCGTTTCCGTCAGTTTTAGTTTGTTACCCCGATTTTGTTTTTTTGTCCATGGATTTATGAGTTTGAACAGCGGTATACTACTGTTGCCTTTATTTCCTGCCATCTTATTTGGCCTTTTTAACTTTTTTGGATTCGAGCGTCTGGCGTATATACTAAATTGAGTCCTGGTATCTATGATGAGTTTATTTACTGACAACAGATTCTTGTATAGTACAGAGAGTCATTGACTTGACCCTGGAGATTGAATGATTTGCGGTTGGCTGAATCGCTGTCACTTGCCCGTAATATAAATATAGCTTTTCAGATTATTGGATAAAGAAAGTCTTCTGTCATGCTTAGCCTAGCAAACCCAGCCACATGAAACTTTAGATTTGTTCTCTCAGGTTTTTCTACTGCTTTGACATTTAAAGAACTTATCTGGCTCATCCAGTTCCCTAATGCTGTCAGCGTCTAGGTCGATCCAATCCTCCACTTGCACATCATTAAACTAGAGGTAAAATTCCCCCATTAGATCACAGTTATCTTTCACGGTCTTTCTTATACTTTCAATGTAAAGACCACAAGGTGTTTTTTTGTCCTTGTGCCACTACTTAAGACAAGCTTCTCCATTTTCCCTGTTATTGTTTATGTCCCACCGTAGCGGGCATTAAGTAAGGAACTACAAATATTCTGATTAAACATCCATAGGATTTAATAAAGGAAAACATTATCTTAGTGTGGTTGAAAATAGTTTTAGCTAAATTTTTGGTAACATGCAGTGTTCATACAAAACACCTAAATGTGAAGACTGTCATCTGACCACCAGGCCTTGAAGGCATAACACTTTGCTCAGTGCTTGGAGCACAAAAATCGTGCTCGAAACATGAAATCCAGCAATTTGATTGGTTGATTTTCGAGTCTGAGTACAAAAATCATGCTCGAAAGTTTTATGACCGTGAGACCAGGTACATTTGTATGTCTAGTCTAAGAGGGTTGAAATAAAAGTTGCTAAAGTTCTTTATGTGATAGTGGTGTTGGAAAGACTGTTAAAACATGTCTCATTCCTGCAGAAGCTGTACGGGATGTATCAAGTTCGCTGTCACGTCCGGTCAGAATGGGGACGTTAAATCCGATGCCTCGTGTAAAGAGAGTGCAACGCTCTTTGCACGTTAAGAACCCTTGCATTAACTCTTTTAGGGGTCCGTAGGTGGCCTGTTGCAAAATTTCTGTCCCTATCCAATATACCCTCCAGTGGCAACTCAAAGTTTACTGACCATCATCCCAGATGGCCTCTATTGTGACAAGACCTACCTATTGTATTTATTGTGAACTTGGTCTCGTCGTGAATATGCATGAAATTTTTGCCACTGGACGTTAAGCAACAATCAATCAATCAATCTTATCATGTATTGAACAGAGAGTACTAATACGAAACAGCATTTCATCTACACTAAGAAGTTTATTTGCCACTTAAACAATGTCTGATATGAGATATGAACACAAATCCTTAACATTCTGGTGTACCGTGTATTAACTTTTCAAGGATATAAAAAAATGCCCGTGGATATAAAGGAAACGGTACAGACGACGTAAAAAAAATCAATCGGCCCTTAAAACTGTGACATTAAATTTGCCTTCAAATTAATGCCATTATAACCTAGAAATTGCTAGATTTACAGCTGGTGCTGGACATCCAGGAATACTAGATATATCCCACGCCTTCGCTGCTGCTATACAGCAAGGTAAAGATATTAAACTTTAAAAAGATGCAAAAAAAAAAATGCTATAAGGTTTGGAGAAATTGGAGATGAAGATTTAGCGAAAGACGAGCCTTGGTTTGAAGAGGAATACCGAAAGAAGCCATATCAACTCTCTTGTATGTTTTTGAACAATAAACAAATCTATAGTCCTCACTGAAGAAACGTGTGTGTGAGAGTAAAGCTTAATTTCGACATTAACACCAACACCTAAACTACAAGATATAAAGACATACAGTCTTCATCACAGTCTTGGTAGTCCTTTGGGGATAGATTTTGTTAATTTCAATCCGATCAGAGTACATTATCATGTTGAGATTTTCCTGGTATTCTGCTCTCCTAGATATTAAATCACTTGGGATGATGAAAAATCTTCGGAAGCAGATTTTTTTTATAAATTGACCAGTCTTTAAATACTGGTACGTATGATCTTTATAATTGGGTCATGATTCAATTACTGGAGTCTTTCTCGAACTCATTACTAATTGGTGATATTTCATTTGTAAATAAGTAATTTCGCTGTAAATCTCCAATTATAGTTAATTAAAAGACTCTTTGTCTAATTTTAAAAATCGTTTTATGAGAAAGAAAAATCTCGTCATTATGTTTTAAAATAACTCTCGTCACGATATGGCCTTTGTGCTTATGCGGCGTAAAGCAAACACCAATCAATCAATGGACACATTTACAATTAATTCTTGAAACGGGTATAAATGGCGAAGGCCCAAAAATGTCAAACATATGTTGGCTCCACACCTCTACATCTCTTCGACAGTGATATAGGTATCTTGCTGGCAAGAGGACGTAACCACTTAACCTTTGCAATTAAGTGAATCTTATTGTCACCTCTTACCAAAAGATTATGCAAGTAGTGAGTCTAGATAATAACGAATGTAAGATCCCCAGTGCCGGTCTCTGTGATTATTTCACCCCGTCTTTAGTATGCCAATTTGCCGTTATAAATGAGGAACGCTAGTATCGGGAGTCCTATGATCCATATATTACATTGCCTAAACTAACAGCTGTGCATTTTCTACAAGATGCTGGAATAAGATCATCCTACATATCTAGATACATGACTCGGTATGCACGAGAAACAAGACGGGGTCGTGATTCTTTTGAGTATTTTTAATAAGCACTGAAGCGGGACCAGTCCTGGTAACAAATATAGGCACTTCGCTTTGCTAAAGAAAAAGTATTTCTTTACTCATCATCAGCTATGGCTGGTACTGCTCCAAGAGTATCCATCTGTTTAAAGGGCTTAGATAAAGTACTTTCGTATTTGTCTGGTAGTTGTTCAGAATTAACTACTAGCTACAGTCCCGAGTAAAACTTCGCACCATCATCAATTCAACCGATGGATTGTTTTTCGGCAGTGAACCAAGGTGACCATTATATCTTTCGAAGCTAAAGGGCCAAAAGGAATATACGGAACTATAATCGCAGAGTATACTCCTTGGAGGCAGAGCTGCGACTCTCCGTTTGCCATCAGCCGCATCCATATTAACTGCTGAAGCACAGGCAATAAGTTTGGCTTTAAATTTTATTGTTACTTCAGACAAATCTAAGTTTATAATATGTTTTGATTCACTTGCATGCGTACAAGTTATTCAACATTCTAAACATTTTGCATGTAATGTGAAATTTGAATATTCTTCATAGAGAAATTATTTAAATGTACGTTTTGAATATGTGTCGCGTCACAGCCTAGACACATTTTATTGTCTATTCCCATACAGTGCACATGATACGATTGATCACAAACTTCACATATTTCTTCATCTCTGTTTAATGATTTTAAACTTATGGCAAAAGTCCTTTAAATTCCTCCAATAAAAGAGATTTAGCCAAAATTCTGTGAAGCATTACTTAATCTTTATCACAGATTTTTTCAATATCAGACAAATGTTTTATATATTGTTTTACTGAAGTTGAGGTTTTCACTTCATTTCCTTCTTCAAAAGATTATTTGTCCTTTAAATTATCAATTTTGATTGGTCTGGACGAGATGGTGACAATCATGGGAAATAGTCAATTATCTCCCTCGTATTAGCCAATCAAAATATGGCATTTTAACGTATAGTATAATAAATTACAATAGTTATAAAAAGTCATGTTAATATTATGATTTTCTACCGTCACCGTTAATAGTTATCAAATCAGAATCAGAATAATTTATTATAGTGTCGCATACCAATATAAACACAATGAGTACATAATATACCATATTAAAAATTAAATATTACAATTAAAATATTGGTACCCAGCCAAAGTACTGACTTATGAGACACTTAAAAAATATAACACATATTATAAAACAATTAAAACTAATGTACTAAAATATTACTGTACACAATATCTTCTACGATAAATCATCTTGTTGGTATCTTATATGGCCTTTTTATGCGTTTTACCGCGTCTCCCCGTATCAAGTTTCATGCTCGTCCTGTAAGGGTTTGGCATAATAAAAACAAATATTCTGTTCATTCCAGGTTTCCAGCTTATTTACTTGATTCCTGTGCAATTAAATGAAGTTTTCTAAGCATGACGTAGCATGCAACTTCTGACAAACATTGCTATTTTAAGACATAGTATATTCTTGATTTAATAGTCTAGTTGAAGATATTAAAATGTTTTTTACAGTCAGGCACTCAGATTTAAGCCATTTTTTTTCCAAAACAGATGCAACAAAAAATATTATGATTGATTTAAGTCGCATATGCAAAACACACCAGCAAAAAATGAAAGATAATACAAACACGTTTACGGTAAATGGATATCACATAAAACAATCCAACAGTAAAAGTAATATTAATAATAGAACAAAGACAAATGAAAGAAGAATATACCACGTTGTTAATAATGTTCAGCAAAGTAACATCTACAAATAAGTCAACATGACCAAAATGGTGAGTTGACCCCTAAAGGAGTTATTGCCCTTTAAAGTCAATTTTTAACAATTTTCATTAATTTGGGTAAATTTTTGTAAATGTTTACAAAATATTTTCCTCTGTATTTAAAGGGCCAAGTCGATATAGATAGAGAAAATTGTAAGTAATAAGAATGTTCAGAAAAAGTAAGATCTACAAACACATCACCATCACCAAAACACAATTTTGTCATGAATCCATCTGTGTCTTTTATTTAATATGCACATAGACCAAGGTGAGCGACAGAGGCTCTTTAGAGCCTCTAGTTTTTTCTTATTATGAGTAATAAGATAAATATATTTAATATGTGCATAGGTATACGTTTAAAACCACATTTAGCTTCTTTTGATTTAAAATCTGTTGCTCAAGTTAAAATTTGTAAATGTCCTCCATGGGAACTTCCAAAACCAAAAAATGATATTTGATCTCCGTGAACACAATAAAAATAAAACAAATCCTCTTTTAATTCAGCAACACTATGCTGAAATTAAAGCCAATTATCCAGATTTTTCAACTGTCTATACTGATGGATCAAAAGATGGCGACAGAGTTGCATCTGCTGCTGTCTTCAAATCAGCTGCAACTCTCCGTTTGCCATCTGATGCATCCATCTTTACTGCTGAAGCAGAAGCAATAATTTTAGCTTTGAAATTTATTGCTTCTTCAGATAAATCAAAATTTATTATATGTTCGGATTCACTTTCATGCTTACAAGCTATACGAAATACTAAAATTAAAAACCCAACAATTCTCAAAATTTTATATGTAATGAGGAATTTAAAAATTCTTATGAAAGACATAATATTTCTATGGGTTCCGAGTCATGTTGGAATCCTTGGAAACACGGCTGTAGACCTTGAGGCAAAGAATGCCCTGGGTGACCCTCTATCTAACTGTGATATACCATATACTGATTTTTAAAAACTAAGGATTTTCTTATTACAGGCAAAGATTACCTTAGCGTATTTGGCACAACTTTTGGGAATTTTGGATACTCAATGCTCTTCAACTTTGTACTAGTTTGGGTTTATAAATATTTTTGATTTGAGCGTCACTGATGAGTCTTATGTAAACGAAACGCGCGTCTGGCGTACTAAATTATAATCCTGGTACCTTTGATAACTATTTACACCACTGGGTCGATGCCACTGCTGGTGGACGTTTCGTCCCCGAGGGTATCACCAGCCCAGTAGTCAACACTTCGGTGTTGACATGAATATCAATAATGTGGTCATTTTTATAAATTTCCCGTATAAAAAACTTTGAACTTTTTGAAAAACTAAGGATTTTCTTATTACAGGCAAAGATTACCTTAGCCGTATTTGGCACAACTTTTGGGAATTTTGGATACTCAATGCTCTTCAACTTTGTACTAGTTTGGGTTTATAAATATTTTTGATTTGAGCGTCACTGATGAGTCTTATGTAAACGAAACGCGCGTCTGGCGTACTAAATTATAATCCTGGTACCTTTGATAACTATTTACACCACTGGGTCGATGCCACTGCTGGTGGACGTTTCGTCCCCGAGGGTATCACCAGCCCAGTAGTCAACACTTCGGTGTTGACATGAATATCAATAATGTGGTCATTTTTATAAATTTCCCGTATAAAAAACTTTGAACTTTTTGAAAAACTAAGGATTTTCTTATTACAGGCAAAGATTACCTTAGCCGTATTTGGCACAACTTTTGGGAATTTTGATACTCAATGCTCTTCAACTTTGTACTAGTTTGGGTTTATAAATATTTTTGATTTGAGCGTCACTGATGAGTCTTATGTAAACGAAACGCGCGTCTGGCGTACTAAATTATAATCCTGGTACCTTTGATAACTATTTACACCACTGGGTCGATGCCACTGCTGGTGGACGTTTCGTTCCCGAGGGTATCACCAGCCCAGTAGTCAACACTTCGGTGTTGACATGAATATCAATAATGTGGTCATTTTTTAAAATTTCCCGTATAAAAAACTTTGAACTTTTTGAAAAACTAAGGATTTTCTTATTACAGGCAAAGATTACCTTAGCCGTATTTGGCACAACTTTTGGGAATTTTGGATACTCAATGCTCTTCAACTTTGTACTAGTTTGGGTTTATAAATATTTTTGATTTGAGCGTCACTGATGAGTCTTATGTAAACGAAACGCGCGTCTGGCGTACTAAATTATAATCCTGGTACCTTTGATAACTATTGCTTAACATAATATCGATCGTGATGAAAAAAGCCAAAAAGTCAATTTAACTTAAATGCCACCATGATAACTAACCACTTATAAATAATGAATTCAATACAAGAGGACTTCATAGTAATTATCTATATACAATGTATGTCAAGTCCAATCAGATTAGCTCTTATAAGACAATTGTACATTTTATGAATATTAATGGAAAAACCTATCCAGGTTGTAATGATAACGGTATGTTTTATTAACTTCATTTGAAAAAAAAGGAATTAAGGCGTGTCTTTACTGAGTTTTTTAATAAACTATGATTCATAACAGTAAAGTGTCTGTGATTCAATGGTGCCCATATGACAACATAAACACACATATATTTATCGTTAAAACATACACATATGTTGCCAAGGAAAATATATACTATCATTTCATCATACTTCCCTCAAATGTATCCTTCATTTTAAACTTTCTCATTATAGAGAAAGGCTTTAAATAAATTTGCAAACAGGTAGTTGAAACGAAACTTTGTCAAATAAGATATTTTTTTTATCAAATAGAACCAACAAACATACCTCAGTGGAACGGATGAACTCTAGAACTTCCTGCTGTATGTATTGATTGTACGTGTGTATAAGTTACAGTCCGTGTTTTGCTTTAAGTATTATAGAAGAGGATTTCCTGAATTGTTCAAAATATATAAATCACTATAATAATGTGTTTCAAATTATTTCCGTAAGTTATATTACCGTTAAATAAATGGATTGTAATCTCCTGCAACAAATGTTGACAAGCACTATAATTTTACAATTGACTTTAATTTCATATGTTTTTGTGAACGGACGTATATGCTCCAAGAAAGACAGGTAATGTAAGCATGTGTATTAACATTTTCTTCAAATCATCTCATTGAATCAGATATTAAAAACAATATGTGTGAATGACGTATGTTTGCATTCGTTTAATACATCTCCCAATTGATACGAAACTCCCGTGCCTGTATTTCCTATAATAATGATTTTCTTGATAGAGGGTTGCTGCTCATAAGGAAGCTATTAAACCAAGAGTTTCAAATGTTGAAGTTGAAATCATCCCTTCGTAAATTTTACGGACGCCATCACGAGTTGGTTGACCGTTATGTCGTAACTACAATCCCCTTCCTTTTCATGAATTTGACATACCAAATTAGACTATTTACCGGGTTTGTAATAACATGAGCAACCCGACGGGTGCCATATGTTAAGCAGGATCTGCTTACACTTCCGGATCACCTAAGATCACCCAAGGTTTTGGTAGGGTTTGTGTTGCTTAGTCTTTAGTTTTCTATGTTGTGTCATGTGTCGATTATTTGTCTGTTTGTCTTTATTATTTTTAGCCATGGCGTTGTCAGTTTATTTTCGATTTATCATTTTTACTGTCCCTCTGGTATCTTTCTCCTCCTTTTAATTTCATACTAAACATTACTTTATTAGTTAGTTGTCAATATGTGTTCAATATATCTCCCAAACTTATTAAGTTTTTACAGTTGTACTATGTTAAGAAAATTGAAATTAAATTAAGCTTTAATCCTTTTAAAGACCTTTTATACTTACATATCCAATTTTAATTAAGGATCGGTTAATTGTGACATCTATCGAACAGCATAAAATACTCCTAACTCGTCAATATATAATTGAGAATGGAAGTTGGAAATATGTCAAAGAGACAACAACTGGTCATATACCCCCACGACCCTCCGGTGGATCGCTATCCTTGCCGTGGTCGGGGGGCTTGCGTGTCTCTGTGACCCCAAGAGCTATGCCAGCTGGAGCTTCGTCTCCTGGTAGGGTTACCCATGCTGGACAGGTCGAAGGATAGAGACCAGACTAAAGTGATCCGAACATCGCGAGATGCCCGATGTTTTAAATACAATAGGCTCTCCAACCCGTTTGCCGTGGGTTGCTACCCGTGTCGGTGGTTGACGAGATCCTTGTGGATGAGGGCTATAGCCAGACTCCTTACGGTCAGAAAATACCCGGACGGACGAGACTATAGTTCAATAAGCTGCTTTGGCTTCGATATCATCTAAACGGGAGGTCGGATGGACCCGGTTCGATCAATCGGCTGGTCTTGTCGAGCCCTTCAGTTAATCCTCAACAATAAGCTTTCTTGTAACAATTTTCATAATATACACATGTATTTTAAATTAAGCTATTTATATTTCGGATAACTGAAGAAGGCGATGGCTCATGGGTCAATCAAGTGGTACGCTTTCTTTTTCGCTTGATGGATACGCTCTGCTTGAGTATACTATTCTTGGAACATCTGGTGCTTTCCGCAGTGGATCTTAGGTGCTGATTTTGAGGACCAGCTACATTATATTTGGAGCTCGTTTTCAGCATTAGCACTTGATCCCGGTTCGCCACGGAGACACAGCATCGCCCTTGTAGGCACTCCGAGGTGGGTGGATGACAAGAATGGTGAATATTTCTCCTTTCATATGGCACAACAAAACAAACCCTCTAAATCAGCTTTAATACATAAGAAAATAAAATGTGTTGATTCAGAGCCCTTTCGGGAAGATGACAGTTGGCCCAGATTTATTGTAATAAAAGGAACAGATGAAAAACCAATTTCAAAAATATCGCCCTTTGTAATTCACAAACAAATTCAAAGCGTTGCTGGTACTGTAAAAAAAGTTTCCAAAATGAGATCTGGCAATTTGTTGGTTGAATGTTCCAACAAAAGTCAATCAACAAATTTACTTACAATGACTACAATAACAAACTTTCCTGTTTCTGCCTCTCCTCATAACAGTTTGAACAGCTGTAAGGGGATCATTCGAGACAGAAGTCAATACCTTGGTGACCTTAATCGTGGAAGAAATCGGCGAGGCAGAGTTGACATGTTTATCCCTAACCCAATTCGATGCTTTACTTGTCAAAAGTTTGGGCATGGAAGCAAACAATGTCGTGGTAAGCAGAGATGCTTCAAGTGTTCTGACGAAGGACACGAGGGAACAAACTGTAACTCTGAATCTTCTAAATGCGTAAACTGTGGTGAATCCCATCTTTCATCGTCTAGGGACTGCCCTGCTTACCTTAAAGAAAAAAATATTATTAGAATTAAAACAGAAAGAAACATCAGTTACCCAGAAGCTAAACAGATAGCTTCTGTTTCGAATGATCTCCTTGTTTCAAACAGACCATCGTACGCCAGCAAGGTTGTCCGCTCATTCAGTCACGAGAATACACAAACTCGCATGACTTGGCCAATTGATGCGGACAATTTTACAATGCTGCCTGTTGAAACAGAACCTACCGATAAAATATTAATTCCAAGAAAACCAAAATCTTCCAAAACCAGTACTCAGTCAACTCAATCTTCCCTACAGAGCTCAATATCATCACCAAAAAAAAATGAGAAAAAGAAATCAAATAAAAAAGAAACAGTAGAAATACACAATTGGAGCGGTGAATCTGTCTGGGATCTTCCCACTGACATAGATGATTCTTCCACCTCCAAAAGTCTTCCTTCATCTAAGAAGTTAACTTCTTCGTCCAGTACAAAGTCTACGAGAGCCCCATCTCCTCTTCGTTCTGCAGAAAAGAAGGAGGTCCAAAAGAAGCCAGTAAATACATCCTCTCAGAAGTCTTCTGATTCGAGGTCGCGGGGTAGGGGTCGAGGCGGAGTAAAACCAGCTGCGTGTGGTCCTGGAGATCGACGACTCCCCTCGCACAACAGATTTTCATCACTTGCCGACGAAACTGAAATGGAAATCGAAAGTGTTCCGCCACCCGAATGATCACAATCTCAGGGTGAGCGAAATAAGAATGCTGGCAAACTCGACAGCATTCGCCCTTCTATTATTAAATAATGACAAATATCATCCAATGGAATTGCCGAGGTCTTAAAATAAATCTTCTCGAGTTAACACTTCTAGTTCAGTCATTTTTACCTATTGCATTTTGTCTTCAGGAAACTCATCTAAAAGAAAGTGACAAGTATCCTTAAAAGGATACAACATGTTTAGCACATTTTCTAAAGTAGATGAACGTGCTTCAGGCGGATCATCCATTTTTGTGAAGGACAACGTCATTCATAGCACAGTCCAACTCACCACGGATCTGCAAGCAGTTGCAATTCGTTTATCATTAGACAAAACAATTACTTTATGTTCGATATATATTCCACCCAATTCAATTATAGATAAAGCAAAACTCAAAAACCTCACTGATCAATTACCCTCACCATTTATACTTATGGGCGACTTCAATGCTCACAATCCATTATGGGGTAGCAAGACTCATAATGCCAAATGTAAGATCATTGAGGACTTTGTCTCTCAAGAAGGATTATGCATTTTTAATGATGGATCTAATACGTATCTTCATCCTGGAAACGGGTCTTATTCTTCTATCGATATCACTATTTGCGATCCCTCTCTGCTTCTGGATTATTCATGGCGTGTTCATGATGATCTATGTGGAAGTGATCACTTTCCAATAGTACTTGAACATCTTTTTACTTCTGCCCAACAGAGAGTACCACGTTGGAAACTTGACAAGGCGGACTGGTCCTTGTTTGAGAATCTCTGTCAAGCGGAACTTCAGTCAAAGATGTTTGAGACTGTACAAGATCCAATTTTAACTTTTAATACAGTTTTAACGTCAATTGCTGACAGAACTATTCCTAAGACCTCGGCAAATCCGAAACATCCCAGCAAACCATGGTTTGATGACGCTTGTGATCAAGCCATAGGTGACCGTAAAAAATCTGAAAGACGGTTCAATCAACAACCAACGACGGAAAACTTGAGTAATTTCCGTATTTTTCGCGCTAAGGCACGGCGGACTTGTAGGCAAGCCCGACGAACATCCTGGAAAAAATTTGTCTCGGGGATTACATCTCGCACTCCGATGACAAAAGTTTGGAATATGGTAAACAAAATAAAAGGTAAAAATTCTAAAGCCACTGTAAAACATTTGAAAGACGGCAATGATTTATTAACATCTGAAAAGGATATTGCCAACAAGCTTGGTGAAACTTTTGCGAAATCTTCTTCTTGTAACAACTACAGGGAAGACTTTTAAAAAGTTAAAAAACAAAAAGAAAAAATTAAATTAAACTTTAAATCAAAAAATGGTGAAAATTATAATAAAATAATATTTTGAAAGGCAATATGCCTAATTTTATTTCTAATTTTCTCTCTAACAGACAATTTAATGTCTGATCTGTATGATCAAGAGATGGGTGTCCCTCAGGGCAGTATTTTATCTGTTACATTATTTAGTCTTAAAATCAACAGCCTTGTTGAAGTTTTAAAAAGTAATATTGAAGGTTCATTGTACGTTGATGATTTTTTAATATGTTACAGAGGCAAAAATATGAATAACATAGAAAGACAATTACAATTATGTCTTGGAAGAATTGAAAAATGGGCCTCGGAAAATGGTTTTAAATTTTCCACGTCAAAAACGGTCGGGATGCACTTTTGTAACAAAAGGAAATTGTATCTTGATCCAGAACTCACTTTGTACGGCAACCCAATTAAAATGGTTGATGAAACCAAATTTCTTGGGTTAATTTTCGATAAAAAGTTAACCTTTTTACCCCATATCAAAATGGTAAAATCGAGATGTTTAAAAGCTTTAGATATTTTAAAAGTTGTCGGCAGCACTGACTGGGGTGCTGATCGCAACATTTTACTTAATTTATATAGATCTCTAGTTAGATCTAAACTAGATTATGGCTCTATAGTGTATGGCTCTGCAAGGAAGTCCTACATACAGATTCTTGATGCTGTGCATCACCAGGGTTTGCGTCTCTGTCTTGGCGCATTTAAAACCTCACCAGTTGAGAGTCTGTATGTAGAGGCTGATGAGCACTCACTCTCTAACAGACGTTTGAAGCTTGGACTTCAATATGCTGTCAAACTAAAAGCCTATTCAGATAATCCTGCCTACAGCTGTGTTTTTAATCCGATTTATGAAGATATTTTTGAAAAACATGAAAATAAAATTCCTCCGTTAGGTATACGTTTAAAACCACATTTAGCTTCTTTTGATTTAAAATCTGTTGCTCAAGTTAAAATTTGCAAATGTCCTCCATGGGAACTTCCCAAACCAAAAATGATATTTGATCTCCGTGAACACAATAAAAATAAAACAAATCCTCTTTTAATTCAGCAACACTATTCTGAAATTAAAGCCAATTATCCAGATTTTTCAACTGTCTATACTGATGGATCAAAAGATGGCGACAGAGTTGCATCTGCTGCTGTCTTCAGGGACAGAGCTGCAACTCTCCGTTTGCCATCTGATGCATCCATCTTTACTGCTGAAGCAGAAGCAATAATTTTGGCTTTGAAATTTATTGCTTCTTCAGATAAATCCAAATTTATTATATGTTCTGATTCACTTTCATGCTTACAAGCTATACAAAATACTAAAATTAAAAACCCAACAATTCTCCAAATTTTATATGTAATGAGGAATTTAAAAATTCTTCTGAAAGAAATAATATTTCTATGGGTTCCGAGTCATGTTGGAATCCTTGGAAACACAGCTGTAGACCTTGAGGCAAAGCATGCCCTGGGTGACCCTTTATCTAACTGTGATATACCATATACTGATTTTAAATCTAATATTAGAGAATATGTGTTTAATATTTTAAAAAATTAATGGAGTAAAAAAGATGATAATAAATTACATGAAATTAAACCTAAAATAGGTAAACCTTTTAATAATTTTATGTGCAGAAAAGATCAGTGTATTATTTCTAGATGTTGTATTGGTCATACTAGAATAACAACGAGTATCTTTTAAAAAATGAAGATGAACCACAATGTGTACCTTGCAACTGCAAGTATACTATTAAACATGTTTTAATTAATTGTATTGACTTTGCTGATATTCGTAAGAAGCATTTCAATGTCAATAATATGTATGATTTATTTAATAATGTTCCATTTACAAATATTGTTGCATTTTTAAAAGAAATTGGAATTTATTATAGAATATAAAAATGTTATTATATTTAAGTCGTTTTTAATTTTTATCACGTTATTTTACTCATATTGATTTTTATTTGTAAATAATCAATTTGCTTTAGTCTAGAATTTTAGTATATTGAAGGACTTTTTGTCTTATTTTAAAAATATGCTTTAAATTGTAAAAATATTCGAATTAGCTCTCGCCGCGATATAGCCTTTTTGTGCTAATGCGGCGTAAAGCAACCAACAATCAATCAATCAATATACCCCCACGACATTTCGTCATAAATATTCGTCTGTTATACATGTTATATGTTCTTTATAATTATTTCAACCAAAGATAAAGAGTTGGAACTGTTAAGAATGATATGTATGATTTATTTAATAATGTTCCATTTACAAATATTGTTGCATTTTTAAAAGAAATTGGAATTTATTATAGAATATAAAAATGTCATTATATTTAAGTCGTTTTTAATTTTTATGACGTTATCTTACTGTTAATTTTTATTTGTAAATAATCAATTTGCTTTAGTCTAAAATTTTAGTATATTGAAGGACTTTTTGTCTTATTTTAAAAATATGCTTTAAATTGTGAAAATATTCGAATTAGCCCTCGCCGCGATATAGCCTTTTTGTGCTCATGCGTCGTAAAGCAACCAACAATCAATCAATCAATGGAACTGTTAAAATTCACCCTGAACAGGTATAGCGTACACAGAAAACAATATTGTTTTATTCTCCACAAATGAAGGAATACTTGAATAGCATCGACATCATGAGTTAACCGTTTTGGGATATATGTTGTACTGTTGACTACAGATAAGTTTCAATTGTTATAACCACTTTACCCTGAATGTGACGTATTGAACTAGACTTACATGAAAAACAAGGCGGGTAGCACATATAATGCAGAATATTCTTACCCTTCCGAAGCATCTGAGATCATCATTTTCTGGTGAGGTTCGTTTTGTTAAGGCTTATATGAACAATGTTGTGGTTTTTGTACTGTCTATGTCTATGGGAGTCATGTTGTTGTCAGTTTATTTTTCGAGTTATGAGATTGAATGTATCTGTGGTAGCTTTTGTTCATTTTTTTTCCTACTATCAATAATCATAGTGAATCAGCCATACAAAAAACAACTTGACGCCGTGTTATGAGAACAACAGAACACATAGAAAGAAGAAGATGTGGTGTGTTTGCCAATGAGACAAATATTCACAAGAGACAAAATGACACAGAAATTGACAGCTATAGATCATCGTACGTCTTTCAACTATGAGAAAAGCTTATACCGCATGGTCAGTTTTAAGGACCGGAAATGACACATCCACCATCCGATGGATTTAGTGTACCGACGTCGCAACCAGTCAGAAAAAAAAACCATAACCATGTGCAATGCGAAGATACATGTATTAACAGGTTGTGGATCTATGTTTATCTTACCTCCTATACATTTCCAGGAATATGATTGGTTAAAAGCGTCCGCGTGCAAACCGTGTATATTTGATATTAGGTTAGTAGGGAGGCGGGGTTTATCTCATACACGGTTAGTAGTGGAGTTACGTCCCTTTATATTCCTTATTAGGTAAGAAGGGGGCGGGGCTTATTTAATACACGGTTAGTAATGGTGTTATGTCCCTTTGTAAAAAACAAAACGGTACTGAGAAAAAATCTTAAAAGTTCCAACAGACGAAGAAATTGATGATTCAGATTGAAACAAATTCATAAAACACATTTAAACCTTACAAGTCGTTATTGTTGGCATCTGTTTTTGTAGGATTAATGGAAGTATTTTCCTAGCGCTAACAGTATTGAAGACTTGCTCGTTTTGAGAATCACTAGTCTTAATTTCACACGTTAAGATAGTCGGTAAGATAAATTCGTTACATAGTGTGCTAGTGACGTAATACGGTATATATGGGGTCAGTAAATTCCATATGGGGATTCGAGCTTCGCTCTCACCCCATATGGAATTTACTGACCCCATATATACCGTATTAGGTCACTAGCACACTATGTAACTAATAATATGCATATGTATATAATAAAAATTGTTTGCTTTTGATTCACTGATTACAAAGTCCATATAAGTACCAATAAAACTGTATTCAAAGATCTACAAAAATTGCAATTTCTAGAATGAATTGATAATATGTTAGTGTGTGTGTTATTCGACGGCTTGTGGTAATGATATGTATATTACCCAATGTAAATTACCACCTACTTATTTACTGCAAATATAACGCAAGTGGTGCGTATAATAGTCTAACCAATCAGTTGCTGGTAACAAATAAAGTCATATAAAGAGCCCATGAAATGGGAAATCATTAGCTACACATTATAAATATGATTCTATAGTCATAATAATATGAATATCATATTTTCAGGACGAATAATGAAAAAGTGAAATTTTGCTGTAGAAACTACGAAATGAAGAATGGGAAATGCATAGGTATGTATTTCCTGAATAGTTTTCACCTTATAGGTTTATGATAATTCTTCATAAAAAGACAAAAGATGTTCATTTAAGTATCCATCAATAGGGAAAACGGTGTACAATATTAAAAGTATAACTTTTAATCAATTCCGGTACTGACATTATAAACAAAGACTTTCGAACATATGTCATCAACTTCCTAAAGGACTTACCAAAATAAAATATGACAAAAGACGAGCACTGGTCAGATGGCCGCTAGACTTACATCCAGACATTGACAATGAGGGTCTATTGAAAACAAAACTTTACGACAAAGGTGAAGAGTTCAGCTTCCCAATTGTAAACTTTCCATTTCTAAGTAGCAACATTCCAGCAGCGCCTGCATACGGAGTATATACATAATTGATACGTATACGATATTCCCGTGCTTGTATTTCCTATCATGATTTCCTTGATAGAGGGTTGCTGCTCACAAAGAAGCTATAAATTTTACGGACGCCAGCACGAGTTTGTTAATCGTTATGGAATAGTCGTTTCACAGAATATGTTCCTTATGTCGAAACTACAATCCTCTTCGTTTTTTTCATGAATTTGACCTATTAAATTAGACTTTTTACCAGGTTTGTAATAACATGAGCAACACGACGGGTACCACATGTCGAGAAGGATGTGCTTACCCTTCCGGAGCACCCGAGATCAACCCCAGTTTTTGTTGGGGTTCGTGTTGCTAGGTCTTTAGTTTTCTATGTTGTGTCATGTGTACTATTATTTGCCTGTTTGTCTTTTTCTTTTTTGGCCATGGCATTGTCAGTTTGTTTTCGATCTCGCCGCGATATAGCCTTTTTGTGCTAATGCGACGTAAAGCAATCAATCAATCGATCTATGAGTTTGACTGTCCCTCTGGTATCTTTCTCCCCCTTTATAAGTTGCGTTTCTGTAAATATTAACAATGCAATTTCCCATAGGAACTCTATTTACGTCTAAAACTGTACCACTTTTACTATGGAATTTTGAAAAAATCATGTTCTAGAATTGGACGTTCATAATTATGCACTACATTTTTTTTCAAAGGTTAAAATATAGGGCTGTGCGGCAAATTTCAACGTTTATATGCCATGAACTTCTAATAGTTTGAACTAACACTAATTTTCTTAACACCTTCAACTCGACTGTAGGAATACCACAGATTTCAATAAAAACAATATACACATGTATATTTATTGGTAAGAGTCCAAAGTTATGTCTCTGTGAGATCCAACACAGAGAGCATAAGTGGGAACCAGTATGTAAACACAATTAATTTTCTATGAATATTCTAGATCTCCCCAAAAGAGGCGTGGTTTGAGAAACAGCTGTATTCACAAAGTGCAACCTATACAAATATTTATTCAAATAGAAAACTCTCTAAAATCAGTTTTTCTCACATTATTACGCACTTATCAGAATTATAGCCTTAAGGAAATCATTGCATACTCTTAGTTTTTCTTTACTGTACATTTTGTATCCCCTCCCCTGTTTCAATTTTTTCAAGAATTTGAAAACAAGACTTTAATTATTGCGAGCTTACCCTATTTGCAGATCTTCTGACATTAAATGCCTAGAACCTGTTTAGAATTGTTTTGATAACATATTGAAAGCATATCAGAATACTGTTAATGTAATGTTTAGCAGTCAATCCTTCCAACATTCAAGATTATATGAAGTATTCAATCCTGCCTCTGTTTCCAGTCCACATCTTATTGTATGCCTATTTGTCAATAAAAGTTCACATTTTCTGCCTCAAATGGTCAGTTTAGAATTCTTGTCAAAACAGTATACGTATCATCTGTAACCATATATCTGACACAATTAAGCTAATATATAAACTAGAAGTGTTCAAACAAAGCCATATTTGCAATAGTTGTATGTATGCAGATACCAGTCTGAGATATCAATTCATAAGAAATGTTGAAGAGATTTCTGAATTTTGCATACCTTCCAAGCACTGTTATTGTTTTACATGAAATACTTTAAAATCATAGCATTTACTAGTAAAATTATTTGTTTTATGACCGAGGGGTAGGCAATATTCTATGTTTTTTGTCCCTGGGGCCTCACATTTCCTAAATTATTCTGCTGTTTCTAGCAATATGGAATATTTAGTACATATTCAAGATAGAACACACTATTGTAAGTTTTAATGACTGCGAAGAGTCAAAATAGGCCCTTTTTAACAATTTAAATTACATAATACAAATGTTATGAATTAATTTTGTATTCAGGACTTTAATTAAACTATGCATACTATGTAAACTGTGAATGTATGCTGGGTCATCATATTTAAGTCCCAGGATTCTATCAATCTTCATAAAATATTTATAAAACTTCATGTTTGAGTTAATTTCTTTAAAAATCTGTGAGATGATGCAAATTTGGATAAATTCTGTATGTGCTCTTTTTTCACCTAATATACACAATAAAATATAGCAGCAATACAGTACTTCATTTAACACTAAATCCAATTCTCCTCTGGTGATCAAGATCGCCCAAATCGGTGATTAATAAAACATATATAAATATATAAATATACAAGAATATATAATAAAACCAATCTACTGCTTTAAATCTTACAATATTTAAATCAAAATATTATCAACGCATAGAGTGAAAATGGTACACACAATACAGAAGACTAACACAATGCCCTGTTAATAAAACCATTTAGAAGCCCACATTCGGCAAACAATTTGTAAACCCTTACGTATAGTCAGCTATAAAAGCCAGACATAACAGTATTTCAACTAGAACGTCACCAGCAAACATAACTGATCAGCTTTAACTTTGAATTATTGTCCATGACATCACAGATATAGATTAAACCTTCAATAAAATTGCATCCCCAAGGGTGACTGGGGTATAGAAATATGGTCATTTGGTCTTCTCCCGACCGGCAGTAAAACGCTTGCTGAAGTGGGGCGTCCGTTTGGCTGTGCGGGATGTATCAAGTTCGCAGTCACGTCCGTCAGAAGGGGACGTTAAAACCGATGCCTCGTGTAAAGAGAGTGCCACGCTCTTTGCACGTTAAGAACCCTTGCAACAACTCTTTGAGGGGTCCGTAGGTGGCCTGTTGTAAGGCAAAATGTCTGTCCCTATCCAATATACCCTCATTTTCCAGTGGCAGTCCAAATTTCCCCGACCATCATCCTAGATGGCCTCTATTACAACAACCTACCTATTGTATTTATTGTGAACTTGTTCTCGTCCTGAATATGCATGAAATATTTGCCTCTGGACGTTAAGCAACCAACAATCAATCAATCAATACAATTGCATAACATAAAACAAGAAATACAAGCTTGAGAGCGCTTTCAATGCAATTTAACATATAGTCTATTTTTCAAATTACCATTAAAATAGTGTTTTGTTTTTACTATATCGATATATTTCTGAATAAATAATGGCAATAGTAATATACCGCTGTTCAAAAATGTAACACACACAGAAACAAACTATAATATAACAATGGCCATTTTCTTGACTTGGTACAGGACATTTAAAGAAAAAATAGTGGGTTGAATCTGTTTTTGTGGCATGACAAACCTCCCGCTTTTATGGCATACGCAAAAGAAAACGATACAACACCATACATACAAATAGACTTTAAAAAAGAAGGTCAAAACGAATATCATTGAATCATCCTATATTGATAAGTGTGGTCCTACCAATTAATATTTGAATGTTCAGTTTCTAGTTTTGTCTAATCTGTAGTATTAAAAGAGGGACGAAAGATACCAAAGGGACAGTCAAACTCATAAATCTAAAACAAACTGACAACGCCATGGCTAAAAATAAAAAAGACAAACAGAAAAACAATAGTACACACGACACAACATAGAAAACTAAAGAATAAACAACACGAACCCCACCAAAAACTAGGGGTGATCTCAGGTGCTCCGGAAGGGTAAGCAGATCCTGCTCCACATGTGGCACCCGTCGTGTTGCTTAAGTGATTACAAATCCGGTAAATAGTCTAATTCGGTAGGTCATATTCATGAAAGGGAAGGGGATTGTAGTTACGACGTAAGGAACATATCCGATATCATTTGTGAAACGGTTATTCCATAACGGTCAACCAACTCGTGATGGAGTCCGTAAAATTTACGAAGGGATGATTTCAACTTCACCATTTGGAACTCTTGGTTTAATAGCTTCCTTGTGAGCAGCAAACCTCTTTCAAGAAAATCATGATAGGAAATGCAAGCACGGGAATATCGTATCAATTGGGAGATATATACCCCGTATGCAGGTGCTGCTGGAATGTTGCTACTTAGAAATGGAAAGTTCACAATTGGAAAGCTGAACTCATCTCTTTTGTCGTAAAGTTTTGTTTTCAACCGACCCTCATTGTCAATTTCTAGATGTAAGTCAAGATATGAAGCCGACTTAACTGTATCTGTAGTATCCTTTATCTCTAGTTCGATTGGATAGATGCGTTCCACATAGTCACCAAATTTTGAATTGTTTAGTGAAAGAACATCATCTATATAGCGGAAAGTAGAGTTAAAGGATATTGCTAACTTCTTATCTTTCTTCCTAAGAAGTTCCTGCATGAACTCAGCCTCATAATAATAAAGAAACAAGTCGGCGAGTAGAGGGGCACAGTTTGTTCCCATTGGAATGCCGACAGTCTGTTGAAAAACACGTCCTCCGAACGTAACAAATATGTTGTCAATCAAGAAATCAAGCATCTTGATAATATCAGTTTCAGAGAATTTTTTGTTTGAATCAGAGTAATTCTTTACAAAGTAGGATTTATCCCTCCCTAAGACAAGATACTTGTATCTACGTTGGCCATTCTTTTTTATGAAGCAAAGTAATATCAACTCTTTCAATTTGTCTTTTAGTTTGGAATGTGGAATACTTGTGTACAGGGTAGAAAAGTCAAATGTTTTAATACTGTTACAAGATGAAAGAGAGTTAGATTGTATGTACTCTAAAAGATCTTTTGAATTTTTAAGTATCCACATCTGATTCACGCCACCTCTAGAATAGGCAGTTTCACAATAACTTTGAAGCCCGTCTTTGATTGCTGATAAAATAGATGTTAATAATTTAGAAAGAGGTTTCGTGGAGCACTTGGAAGACCCAGCAATATACCGTTGTTTGTAAGGACACTTATGTAGTTTAGGTATCCAATACAGTGATGGAAGATCCAGTTCTTCATCTTTGGTTGAAATTCCAAAGGAACATAGAACAGACCTATGATTATCCAGGATTTCCTCTTTGGTAAGTGTCGTGAGGGTATATGTTGAGTTACCAAGTGAATTGTCAATACCTAATTCGTTTATCAAGCAGTTGATGTAGTGACTTTTACACACAAAAACGATGTTATTTGGGGCTTTATCTGCAGGGACAACATGATTTAGAATCAATTGTATATAGACAATGGCAAACTTTGGAGCCAAAGTCATACCTTTGTATTTCCGCCTACACCGTCACATTTGTCATTGAAGACTATTTTATTCTTCGGCATAGTTTAAGAACGTCAGTTGTTCGACCTGTTTTTCAAATGCGTTTTGTTTAAATACACTTTTGGAAAATGTTGTTTGTGCTGTATTCAGAACCCCCTACCACGATTTTTTTTTAACATTCACACGCATAAAACTTGCTTCGCGCTCACCCCATATGGAATTTACTGACCCCTACGTATATATCGTATAAGGTCACTAACACTATACAACTACTAGTATCTCCATATTTTTACTTCAGCGTTGTACAAACTGAGAAAGTCACTGTTTGTTGACATTACCAAAGATATGTTATGCCCTGCTATTTTTACCTTTTGTATCCACTTGTAGTTTCTGTCCCTTGCCATTTGTTTCTCATCAGAAGTCGGAATTTGAGCAGGATAACTAAAATAACTGTAACAGAATGGACTATAATATGTTTTCTCTTTTAGGTTGAGGTGTGCGTCAATAACTGCACACTTTAAAGACTGTTTAAACAAAACAACATTTCTTCTCCCGGAACAAGATGCTCAACGAAGTGTGGTATATTTATATTTATCTTTTTTAGAGTGCAGTGAAGGCTTTACTTCTAAGAATGGGGAAAGCTGTAAGCTCTGTCCGGGAAAGACATATGGTCCAAGATGTATTTATTCATGCAATTGCACAGAAAAACAAATGTAATTATCTTCTTCCTGGTTAATCAATTTTGAAAATTTGGAAAAAAAGTTTTCATGTCTTAATGGCCTGTCGGCCCTCCGGCTGATAAGGGGTCTGATATGAAAAATGCCATGTTATAATCTATATTATACTAGAACACACCCGCGAAATCGCGGGCATTCAGAGCGTAGTTTGAAGTATGTAAAGTGTTGTTGGAAGAATTTTGTAAAATACAGAATGACTGGAGAATTTCACTGAGCAAAAGTATCATAAGTTATAGGTTATTGGGGACAGGAAAATGTTTTTTTACCCTCCACCTTTATTTCCAAAGTTCCCAATTTTTGGTTTTCTATCAATTTCAATATCAACATACATTTAGTATGTTATGAACATTTATTTAAGTAAGGAGCCTGTAATTCAGTGGTTGTCGTTTGTTTATGTGTTACATATTTGTTTTTCGTTCATTTTTTTGTACATAAATAAGGCCGCTAGTTTTCTCGTTTGCATTGTTTTACATTGTCATTTCGGGCCTTTTGAAGCTGAGTATGCGGTATGGGCTTTGCTCTTTGTTGAAGGCCGTACGGTGACCTATAGTTGTTAATATCTGTGTCATTTTGGTCTCTTGTGGAGAGTTGTCTTAACATGGCAATCATACCACATCTTTTTTTTTTATGTAATCAATGAATTTTGTAAAAGATTTAATGACTGGAGAATTTCAGAAAAAGTATCAAAAGTTCACATGAATAATTTTAGCGCTTATCTGTATATTATGAACATTCATTACTATATAAATAAAGCGTATTTACTTTCAATTCTAAGTTTACTAATCGATCCATGGTGATCATTGATATAGTATACAGATCCTCTCTATTTAATAAACTCTGTGACCGCCGTGGATAGTAAACTTGAAAATGATAGCAGATAAAATTCTGAAAATACACTTTATTCGTAGTATATGTATGTTCAAAGTATACAGAAAAACGCAAACCGGAAGTCTAATCTGACTTAAAATTTCGTACAATGACGGGACAATATCCGGATGTCTTTTTTCTCGTTTTTCTCCTAAAATAACTCAATCTGAATAATCATATGAATGGATGACAAATGCGACTATGCACTGTATCTATAGGACACAACGCCGTGTTGATTAATTTATTCTGGAAAGAAGAGAAGCGACACCAAAAATGAGGTCTTCTCGTTTAATAGTATAGACACGTCATGTGAAATCTTGCAACCCTGTATTATAATAATCATGTAGACTTAATATCAAGATGATATGAGAACAAATTTATAATAAAAGAAAAACAAAAGATACAAGAGGGACAGTCAAACTCATAAATCAAAAATAAACTGACAACGCCTGACTTAAAATGAAAGAAGACAACAGACAAACAATAGAACACATGACACAACATAGAAAACTAAAGAATAAGCAGCACGAACCCCACCAAAAACTAGGGGTGATCCGGAAGGGTAAGCAGAGTCTGCTCCACATGTGGCACCCGTCGTGTTGCTTATGTTATAACAAATTCGGTTAATAGTATAATTCGGTAGGTCACATTCATGAAAGGGAAGGGGATTATGTTACGACGTAAGGAACATATCCGATATCATTTGTAAAAAGGTTATTCCACGGATAATAAACTACCATAAACAAAAGTTGGAATTTTTTGCGAATTTCATACAAGTGAAAGATTTAGCTAGCTATACAACTAGGTTCAATCCACCATTTTCTTCATATTAGGTAACTGCATGTACAATCTAATTAAAAACCGATCTCTCATCGCTCCTGTTTCTGATATGTCGCGTGGGAGATCTAACGAAACCCGCTTTGAGGTCACATGTGAGTGACCTCGTAGGTGTGTCTTTTTCGACCAATGAAATTGAGTCTTCCACGATCTTGGAAGTTTAACGTAAGGCAAAGGGATGTAACTCATTTTATTTACGACGAAATCGCCAGTCATAATAATTCATAAACTTTTTTGATTGGCTTATTAATAGGTCGTCAACTCATTTGCATATCTTTATAAATTCATGACTTTTAGTTCACTCACATGTGACCTCAAAGCCGGTTTCGTTAGATCACCCACGCGACATATCAGAAACAGGAGCGATGAGAGATCGGTTTTTAATTAGATTGCTGCATGTACCTAGTCAGGAATATGACGGTTGGTTATCTCTATATATAATTGTTTGCTGTGTTTAAGCTTTTGATTTTGCCACTTCATTAGGAACTGATCGTTTTGAAAATCCTCGAAATTCAGTAAAAAAAAATTAAAAGGACGGAAAGACAGAAAAACCGACAAATGGATGAAAAATGGTCAAACTCAGACTAAAACAACACAAAACCATCAAAGAAATTAAACACAATGAACTAGTTTTAATTTGCAAGGAAGAGAACTTTTAACTTTTTTTTTTCTATCACACGAAATTGATATTTAATTTCAAAAGAAGTATACACTATTTTATATCTCAAATAACTATAATAACAGAAGTAGTCTTAAAACCAAACTGTTGCAGGTTATCTAACATGAGGGTGAAGTACTTGTATTGGTTGTAGTTTTACGAAGAAAAAATGAACGATCTGTAATTAATGTCAACAAGGAAACTTTTAATCATATCCCACATCATCATTGTTTAAGAGGGACTAATCATATCCCACATCATCATTGTTTAAGAAGGATACAGAGACGTAGAAGCAAAGTATTGATAGTTGTCATTTTCTTTCCATTGCATATGATCATTTGAGAATATTTAGAACATTGACTTTTGGCTCTGATAAAATGCATTATCTGGTATAAATCGCATATCTTGAATATGTTATTCCCTGTATTTAAAAAGTGTTTGGAATTCTTTTGTGTAACTATCAGGTATTTTTTTATCTAAACGCTCACATATTTTTTATTTATTTTCGGCGGATCCTTCCCCTTCAATTCGAATATCATGGGTTTGCAATTAAAATACGAACTCATATTAACTTAAATTCTACTACGCATTCTAACTCAAAAGTTTATCCAGAACTCTATCTTAAATTCTGACTGTGAAATTAACTAAATTATTAATGGATATGCAAACAATTTCCGCGATTCCATTGTACTTTTACTTCCATTTTGGGTATTTTAACTTTGAACATGTTGAATGATTTTCTTTTCATTTTTTTTTTTTTTCATTTTAGGCATTAATAATAATGCCTGGTCATACATTTAAGAGTGAAGCCTAACATTATTTAGGCAATAGACCTACTATTTAAGAGTTAAGCCTAACATTTTAAGGCAATAGACCTACTATTTAAGCTTAAGGATGTTTGTTTCTCATGTTTTGGAATTTTTGTCAGATTTTTAGAATCCTCTAGTTTTATCCATTTGAGTGCCTTAAATAATTTTGCCCATTGTCTCCCATTTTTCTTTTTATAAATCTTTTACATGTATAATTATTAGCCATCTGTAAAAGTCTTATAACATCTTTGTTATTTTTCAATAGTTTTTGGGAACTTAAACTTGTCAATGATAAAGCTATGAAAAGTCAAGAGAGAACATTTTCCCGCCAAAATTTCAATGGCTTATATCTCGAAAACAACCACATTGACCTATGCATTTTATTTGTTCTTTTGGTTCCATTAATACTTCCCTATCAATATATACTAGTGTTATAAAAAGCTTGTAATTTTGAAACTCAGTAGCGAACCTCCTTAATGTCCAATTTCTATTTTAGCAGCTAACATATACACTAAATAAACACCTAGTGTCGAATATTTTGCTAAAATAAGTAATCAAAAAATAAAATAATACTAGCGAATGTTGATTCTGTGATATTACTCCCTACATTGATTGATTGATTATTGGTTGCATATTGGTTGTACGAATAATTATGTAGTATGTAGTTGATTAGTCTATAATATGCTTTAAAAAATAAATTAATTGAGTTCTCATCAATATTATTGCAGGTGTCATCATGTTGAGGGATGCACAAATGTACCAACTACAATATTTCAAATGACTGAAGAACTTTTTCAAGGTAACTATGCTTAAAATGTCATAGCTGATACCAAAATTGTTCCTGGTTTCACATATCATGACTTATAAAGCTTTTATTCAATCTCGCGTCTTATATCTCAAATTTCTTAATTTTTAAATTTGCAAAGCTTTCAGTAATATGCCTACTTTTACATGGACAATTTCGTTTCTGTGTTTTGCCTCAAAATGAACGTATCTATTTTAAAAATGATTTTCAACCCAATCTGTAACTCGCGTCGTTCAATCAATATATTGTCATATAAATTGAATGTTTAAACATGTGTTAAATGAAGTAAAATAAAACTAGTTCAATTCTTCACGGTATCAACATTCAAACCAAACTTTTTCTTTTTTTTATCTTTTATTTGTTTTTCAATAGTCAGGATTTAACATACATATACCCCTACATTACCACCTGAAAAGGGTATTAAGGGGTTACATATTATAGAAAATAATTCAGTATACAATTTTTATCACTGACAAATTGATTTTTACAATTATAATATTTAAGGTTACATATAAGTTTTATTTGGTAATATTCTCTCGCTCTCTGACTTTCTCTCATACAATACACATTCTTTTCACTCATTTGTTATGCTACAATATGTATCTTGACTTACATTTAAAAAAAATATATTTTAAAGACAAAAAAAAAAAATCAAAAGCTCAAGGATACATTTTTGCTCATAATATATATAAAAAATAAAAGTCAAATTTCTCATTTATATGTAACACTAATTAGTTAAATATTACATGTAAAGGAGACCAAAAATTTTCACACACTTGGTTTCTGTTATTTTTCTCTGCAATATAATGTTCAAGAAATTGGTATTTCTTTGTTCTATTCTTTAACCCAACCATAATTGGTTTTGTTTCATTTAATTTACATTTGTATATATAATTCTTTGTAATTATGACTAACAGATTCGGTAATAGACTTTCATGTTTGCAATCAAGAAACACATTCTCTTTGTTAAGAACAAAGTTTACAAAAAAAAGATTAACTGCATTTGAAAAAGACTGCCACAATTGAAAAGTTATTGGGCATTCAAAAAATGGTTTCTTCACCAAGTTTACAAAAAGTACACATCTTGGTGTCTTTTAATTTAATTTAATTTTGTATAAAAAGGTATTAGTTGCTATGGTTCTATGCAGAAATTTGTATTGAAAGGTTCTTAAATAAACATCTCTACAGGATTGTTTGGTTATCCTGAAATATTCTGACCATTCTGTTGAATCAATAATCAACAGTTCTTCCAATTTCGAAAATTTGACTGTTGGTAGTTCAATAACTTTATTAACTAAATTTTTATATACAAATTTTACTTTCACATTACCTATAATTCTTTTAAAAAAATATCACCATTATCAGGCTTATCAAAATCTTGCTTTAAACAGTTCTCTTTAAGGCATTTTTTCATAGTCTGAGGGATTCTTGAAATCAGACCATGATATTTGCTAAAATTGTTGATTTTTACTCTTTCTTGAAATTGCTCAAATTTATAAAAACTCATATTTTCATATTAATTAGCTCACTTACTGACTGCACATCTCCTTGTTTCCATTGAATATAATATGGGTAATCATCCAGAGAAGAAAAGTTCAAAATATCTAATGATAAAATGTCACTGACAGAATTCTCAGTATTAGGCTTTGCGATAGAAAAGCATAGTAAAACATACTTCCAGAAAGGATTTTTACATCTTTTAGATTCTTTCTGTAGATGTAAAACCCTTTCATCCCCATTCTTTGTGAGGTCTGCCAGTAACAACTGCTGCCAGGCACCAAATGGGTTTGACATCAGTCTTTTTATCCAACTAATTTTTAAATAGATATTAAAGGAATGAAGATGTACCATATTAGGCCCACCTTATGACATATCACCAATAAGTGTGTTTCGCTTAATTCTGTCTGCTTTTCCATTCCAAGTAAAATTATAGAATAGTGAAGTGAGCTCTGTTAACCTGGATTGTGATAAGTTTGGCAATGCAGTTATTAAGTGTACCAATTTTGAAAGAGCAAGAAATTTAACTATTGCAATTTTCCCCAATAATGTTAAGTTTACGATGTTGCCAGCTTTTCAGGATTGCAGACTTCTTTAATATTCTTGGGAAAATTAATTTCTGTGATACAGTTTAAATCTAATGAAAATTCAATCCCCAAAAGTAAAAAATTTTGAATGTGACCAATGAAGTTTTAAATCACGATAAAGAATCATATCTGTATACTTTTTGTTTCCAACCCATAGTGCTTTTGTCTTTGAAGCATTTATTTTTAAACCTGAAATTTTATAGAAAGATTCAAAACATTAAAGTGTTTCCCTCAACGATATTTCCTTTCCATCTAACATAAGGAATGTGTCATCTGCATACTGGCTTAAAAGTGATTCATTATTATATACAATTATTCCTCGTATTTCAGGATTATCTTTTAATTTTAAAGATAGTAATTCAACACCAATAATAAATAAATAGGGTGAAAGAGGATCTCCTTGTCTGCAGCCTCTTTCCAATTGAAAAAAATTAGAAGTATGTCCATTATTTATAACACAACTTGATGCCCCTGAATATAAAGTTTCAAGCCATTTACAAACTGAAGGCCAAAAATTAAAGCTTTTTAAAAATTTAAGAAAAAAAATATTCTAAGGAATCAAAGGCCTTTTCAAAATCAACAAGTAATAAAAGACCTGTCTTATCATTTTCCTCACGATAGTGCATTAAATCATATAAAAGGCGTATGTTTTCACCCATAAATCTATCTTTGATGAAACCTTTTTGTGTATCACTTATGACAAATGGTATAACTGGTTTAAGTCTATTAGCAGAAGCTATTTTCATATCAGTATTAAAAAGACTAATAAGGCGCCAGTTACTTATATACTGTCTGTCTTTCCCCTCCTTAGGAATGCATGCAATTACACTTTGATACTGAAAATCAGAAAATTTTCCAACCTCATATCCAAAATGAAGAGACCGAAAAAAATTATAAAAGTCTACTGTGTACCCATCAGAACCTGGACTTTTACCATTTGTCATAAATTTTAACGAATCAGCACACTATTTAAAAGTTAAATTTCCCTCACAAAAATCTCTTTGCTCTTCTGTGAGCTTAATGTTATGATTAAAAAATGATGAATCATCACAATCTAATTTTTTGCTTAAGTATAAATTTCTATAAAAATGTTGTTGTTCCGTTAGAATTTTTGACTGCTCTTATATATGTTGACCTTTCTCATCTATTAGTTCTGTTATTGTTTTCTTTATAAAAATTTTCTTTTCTAATTTTCAAAACAAATTTGAACATTTTCCACCATTCTCATGCCAGTTAGAGCGGGATCTAAGCAGCAAACCTTCAACCTTCTTTTGTCGACAATTTTCTAGTTCGAGCTTTTTATCAAGTAAAGATTTTTGAACCTCATCATTTGGAGAAGGTTCATAATAGTTTCTAAATGTAAAATATTTTTTTCAAGTTTCAGGGTGAAATTTTTCCCTCCTTTGATTTATTTATGCTGTAATTTATAGACAAAGATCTAATCTTCAGTTTCAATATTTCAAAAAATGTTTGATCATTACATGACAAATCAACAGAAAGAAGATCTTCAATATCACCTGACAGATAGTATTCCAAAATAGTATCCTTAATGCATAATTTAACCTTTTGTGTATAATCTGCATCTCTGAGTAACTGAGAGTTAAATTTCCAGTAACCTTTGCCCCGTTTCTCTAAACAAGCTGAGAAGTTGAAAATAATTGGTGAGTGGTCAGTTCTATAACCTGGTATAATTTTAGTATTTTTCATTAGTGAAAAAAGGTCTTCTGAAATTAAAAAATAGTCTAAACAACTTTGTTTTATATATGAGAACTGACGCCAAGCATATTTCCTATCTTCTGGATAGTATATTCGCCAAGGGTCAAGTAGTTCAAATACATCAATGATTTCATCAATTTTTTACGGGAGTTAGGATTTCTATTGTGTTTGATATTATATGTCTCCATAAATTTATCTAAAACAACATTCCAGTCACCACATAATAAAACACTTGTGTGTTTAAAGGATAAAATGTTCTGCATAAGTATATCAAAGAATGAAGGTTCATCAGTATTATAACCATACAAACAGGCAAAACTCAATCTTTGTGTAAAACAATGTAACGACCATTATCATCAGTAACAGAATTATGCACAACAAAATCCAGACCCTTTTAAAACATAACAGAGACACCTGCACTATTACTGTCTTTATGACTGAAAAAACATGTGCTTCCCCATTCATCCTCCCAGTTTTTTTCAATGTCTTTAATACTATGAGTTTCTTGGAAACACACTATTGAAGTATTTGTACTCTTAGCCAAATCAAATACATCTGCCCTCTTTTTTGGAATTTGAGAAAAGACCCCTCATATTCATTAATAATATCGTTACATTATTATCCATGATTATAGATGAAGTGATGTTTTAAAAACCATATAAGTACAAATATACAATTGTAACAAATTTGACATACACAAACATACACACATACAAACATAAGATGTTGCTTATTATTTTCTTCATTTAGCATTGAATGTATTAATTAATTTACAGTATGGCATGTAACAATTATACATAATTCTATCAAAGGAATAGATGTTAAAGAGGCAGATAAAATTGAATATTTATATCATTATAAATGTTAGAGTTATTTCCCCTTTACTGTATAGTCACAGTATAATTTATTTTAAACAATTTTTTCAAGATAAATATCTCTTATATTCTTTACTTCAAATGTATTTATATAGGAATATGTAATTCACGACTGATATAAAACACTTTTTACTTCAGCAATTATCGTTTACATGTATATCTATCTATTGAAAATAATAAAAGGCTGGACATTATTCAAAAATTAAATTAAATGATCAAACTGACTAAACAAGACTGATTAAGTTCCCTCTTTCAATTTCTTTTTCATTTTTCATCTACATTGTCAAACAGGTCAAATCTTATTCTACTACCAGTTTCAGTTTTGGCATACACATTACAGTTGTAAAACCATACATTTTCAAATTTGTCAGTGTTTTTAAGTCTTGCCATAAGTCCAATATTGCGTTGTGTTATATCATCATGAAATTTAAGGTCATTTTTCAAGGATTTTTTTTGTCGCATTATCCGTATTTTAGTGTAGTGTTTCTAACCTTCACGATAACAGGCTTCTGATAACCTTCTTTTCCAGGTATTCTGTGGATGGCTAGCACATCACTGGGCTCAATATTTACATTTAGGTCACTATTTACTAGTTCAACAAAGACTTTTTAGCTCACCTGGCCCGAAGGGCCAAGTGAGCTTTTCTCACCACTTGGCGTCCGTCGTCCGTCGTCGTCGTCCGTCGTCGTCCGTCGTCGTCGTCGTCGTTCACAATTTACATTTTGAACTTCTTCTAGAGAACCACTGAATGGAATGGAACCAAACATGGCATGAATGTTCCTTATGAGGTTCTGACCAAGTGTTGTTACTTTGTAGCCGATCCATCATCCAAGATGGCCGCCAGCGGGGGACTTAGTTTAACATAGGACCCTATGGGAAATGCATGCAAATGACTTCTTTTAGAGAACCACTGAATGGAATGAAACCAAACATGGCATGAATGTTCCTTATGAGGTACTGACCAAGTGTTGTTACTTTGTTGCCGATCCATCATCCAAGATGGCTGCTAGCCGGGGACTTAGTTTAACATAGGACCCTATGGGAAATGCATACAAATGACTTCTTTTAGAGAACCACTGAATGGAATAAAACCAAACATAGCATGAATGTTCCTTATGGGGTGCTGACCAAGTGTTGTTACTTTGTAGCCGATCCATCATCCAAGATGGCCGCCAGCAGGGGACTTAGTTTAACATAGGACCCTATGGGAAATGCATACAAATGACTTCTTTTAGAGAACCACTGAATTGAATGAAACCAAACATGGCATGAATGTTCCTTATGAGGTGCTGACCAAGTGTTGTTACTTTGTTGCCGATCCATCATCCAAGATGGCTGCCAGCGGGGGACTTAGTTTAACATAGGACCCTATGGGAAATGCATACAAATGACTTCCTCTAGAGAACCACTGAATGGAATAAAATTAAACATGGCATGAATGTTCCTTATGAGGTGCTGACCAAGTGTTGTTACTTTGTTGCCGATCCATCATCCAAGATGGCCGCCAGCCGGGAACTTAGTTTAACATAGGACCCTATGGGAAATGCATACAAATGACTTCTTTTAGAGAACCACTGAATGGAATAAAACCAAACATAGCATGAATGTTCCTTATGGGGTGCTGACCAAGTGTTGTTACTTTGTAGCCGATCCATCATTCAAGATGGCCGCCAGCGGGAGACTTAGTTTAACATAGGACCCTATGGGAAATGCATACAAATGACTTCTTCTAGAGAACCACTAAATGGAATGAAACCAAACATAGCATGAATGTTCCTTATGGAGTGCTGACCAAGTGTTGTTACTTTGTAGCCGATCCGCCATCCAAGATGGCCGCCAGCGGGGGACTTAGTTTAACATAGGACCCTATGGGAAATGCATACAAATGACTTCTTCTAGAGAACCACTAAATGGAATGAAACCAAACATAGCATGAATGTTCCTTATGGAGTGCTGACCAAGTGTTGTTACTTTGTAGCCAATCCATCATCCAAGATGGCTGCCAGCGGGGGACTTAGTTTAACATAGGACCCTATGGGAAATGCATACAAATGACTTCTTTTAGAGAACCACTGAATGGAATGAAATCAAACATGGCATGAATGTTTCTAATGTGGTGCTGACCAAGTGTTGTTACTTTGTAGCCGATCCATTATCCAAGATGGACGCCAGCGGGGGACATAGTTTAACATAGGACCCTATGGGAAATGCATACAAATGACTTCTTTTAGAGAACAACTGAATGGAATGAAACCAAACATTGCATGAATGTTCCTTATGCCGTGCTGACCATATGTTGTTTCTTTGTAGCCCATCCATCATCCAAGATGGCCGCCAGCATGGGACTTAGTTTAACATAGGACCCTATGGGAAATGCATACAAATGACTTCTTTTAGAGAACCACTGAATGGAATGAAATCAAACATGGCATGAATGTTCCTAATGTGGTGCTGACCAAGTATTGTTACTTTGTAGCCGATCCATTATCCAAGATGGCCGCCAGTAGGGACTTAGTTTAACATAGGACCCTATTGGAAATGCATACAAATGACTTCTTTTAGAGAACCACTGAATGGAATAAAACCAAACATTGCATGAATGTTCCTTATGAGGTGCTGACCAAGTGTTGTTACTTTGTAGCAGATCCATCATCCAAGATGGCCGCCAGCAGGGGACTTAGTTTAACATAGGACCCTATGGGAAATGCATACAAATGACTTCTTTTAGAGAACCACTGAATGGAATAAGACCAAACATGGCATGAATGTTCCTTATGAGGTGCTGACCAAGTGTTGTTACTTTGTAGCCGATCCGCCATCCAAGATGGCCACCAGTGGGGGACTTTTGAATGAAATTAAACATGTTCCTTTCCTTATCAATGAGGTTGTGTTGTCACTTTTAGCCAAATTTTATATTTTTTCATATGATTTCAAAAACCCAAGTAGAATCAGGTGAGAGATACAGGCTCTTGAGAGCCTCTTGTTTCAAGTTCTCACCCCTTTTGTCAGGAAAGTTGAGCATTCTTATGTAATGTTAACCAAACTTATACAATTTATCAAAACATAGGCTATCTTGTTTGCGTATAAAAGTTTAAAATGTGTCATGTATTATAAGTAAGATGAATAAATTATTTTTCTGCGTAGCTATATTTTTACTTTTTGACCTCCGCTCAACGCGTTGCCGAGGACATAGAAACAGGCGCTTCCGTTCGTCCGTCTGGTATTTTTTTAAGGGTACTCACATGTATAATTCATGAAGATTTTTATGAACTTATCATAGGTTTATGTCAGAAATGTCTTGGACAAGGTTAAAAACAGTGCCGATCAACTATATATTTTGAGGTTATGCTCTATGGAAACATTAATCGTATAGAAAAACTAATAGTAAGCGCTCTCGTGTGTACAATATTTGTCAGATGTTTACGAAACTTATCTTGAAGGTTCATTTCAGCAATATCACAGACGAGTGTGAAAATAGTGCCAATGAACTATCTTTTTAAAGAATTATGCCCTTGGAAACATTAAATATATTACAAAATTGCATCGTCAGCGCTCTCAGTGTATGCTAAATTCTTGTTACATTTTTATGAAACATATAATGAAGGTTTATGTTAGCTTTGTCTCAGACGAGTTTTGAAAATCAGTGTGTATGTTTATAATGACGTCTTTATAATGGGATCGTATCACAGGAAATTGATTCATAAATTGTTCCAGAACTCCAAGTCGACAAAAAATCTCAAACAAAAAAAGCAAAAAATAAATAAAGGCAACAGTAGTATACCGCTGTTCAAAATTCATAAATCGATAGAAAAAAAAACAAATCCGGGTTACAAACTCAAACTGAGGGAAACGTTTCAAATATAAGAGAACTACGACACAACAGAGACACAACACCGAAACATAACTCACAGAGAAACGAACTATAATGTAACAATGGCCATTTTCCTGACTTGGTACAGGGCATTTTTATGAAAAAACGGTGGGTTGAACCTGGTTTTGTGGCATGCCAAACCTCCCGCTTTAATGGCAGTGTTAATTGTAACATTAAAATTACAACATTACACGACAGGGTTACAATAAATAAACAGATACATGGGAGAAAATATAGGACAGAGAAACAAACGAATAATAGCCATCCAAAGGTAACAGGTTAAAAAATATTTTTATACACAAGACGCGCGTTACTACATTTAGGTCACTATTTACTAGTTCAACAAAGAAATTTGGACAATTGAACAAAACGTGTTTTGGTTGTTGAAACGTTTTAAAAAAGTATTGCCTGTCTTAAATATTTGTCTGATTTGTATCACGGTTAGGTAATACAATAAAGTCCAAGACATTTAGATACATGTTTTCCCTATTTTGCAGCGATATATATCATAAGTATTTGTATATACAAAAAGTGAAAATAAAACAATAATAGCAAACTCCGAGAAAGATTCAAAACAGAAAAACTGTCATATTACTAATGAAACAAACACGGACAAAGAGAAGAAAAACTACAGTTTGCATAACATCAAAAACGTTGTCTAGGAGAATATGCATTAAGGATGTTTTCTAGCAGTGAATATGACAATTTTACAAAAGAAATCCCTGATGCTGACACTGCAGAGTGAAATTTTATAATAATATGATAATAGTAATTGTGACTGAAATGATTTAAAAAACTAATTTATTTTTTCATTATAAAGCAGGTATCATATATATTGGTGGAACAATTGATTTGCTGACCATTAAAAAATCTCCTATATACACCTGAGAATCCTTCCACGACTTACCTTCTAACCCCCTACACAGTACCTCAAGCAAATGACTGTAACCAACATTAACGTTAATTATGATCACTCATGATAAAATTCCTTAATTCCATGGGTCTCCAAAAAAAAAATTGAATCTGATTATTGTTTTTAACTTCCATGAACATTTGACTGTTGTTAATAAGATTTAAGTACTTCATTTGATTTATATATAAAACTAATAGCTTTTATTGTTTTAGGTTATTCAACATCTGACTCTGTGACAACTTACCAGGAAGAGAACAATGAGGAAAACAATGGTAATATTGCTATCAATAGATTAATTCTTATTTTGTATAAGCTTGAAAAACTATATCTCTTGATAAAGTTTAGAATAGAAAATGGGAAGGTGGCAAAGAGGCAACTGCCCGACCGAAGAGCACAACTAGCCAAAAGCAACCAATGGGTCAACAACAAAGCGAGAAAATCCCTAAACGAAAATTGTACTAGTTCAGTGAAAATAGACGTCGTTTGAATTGTTCAACAGTTGTCATTTGAGAGCCTTTTATAGCTGACTCTGCAGTATGAGCTTTGCTCATTGTTGAAGGCCGTACGGTAACTTATAGTTGTTAATTTATGTGTCATGTTTGTTTCTTGTGGAGAGTTGTCTCTAAGGCAATCAAACCACATCTTCTTTTTTTCTAGTCACAATAAACTCCGAAATATATGAATGATCTAATATTGTTAAAAAGAATCAACATCTATTTTATACTTCATGCGTAAGATAACCATTAAAGATATACATCTTAGAGATAAATGATAACTTTATAAGTTTCTCTAGGTTAAAAATGATAAATACTTGCTCTGACTGTTGCAAAAATACAGTTTAAATATAAACTAGTTTTCTTTGGAAAAAGTGGAGATGACGACATACAACCTTAAGATATAGATAGATGTCTCTATTATATGTCAAGCTTTAGATCGTGACAGTATGTTAGAAGTTTGTAACACATTTAACACAATTACCTAAATGTACTAGTCCATGTTATATCTACTAGCATTTATCTAAATAACATTGAATTTGGCATAGAAAAACATCAAACGAGGTTTACAACTTTGGAAAGGTTTATCGGTATTTGACGGGGCTTAACTAGTTTATACAGATTTCATGTTCTCCCTTGTCATTTAGGTTTATATCATCGATATACAACCCGTATAATGAGAACATACAAAGTTAACAACACCAGTCTAAGTAAAGCACAACACCAATATCAGTATGCATGTAATAGTATATCAAAATGAATAAATATTCATACATACCGTAAAGAAACAAGATAAAGTACAATGTACTTAAAACTTGCTTATCAAATTTTTATACCAGTTTTGGCGAAAAATTAATGCACCACAAGGTTGTGTATTATTACTGTTATAAATATATCAATATACTTGACTCGTCCAATTTGTTTGTAGTGAAACGGTTGATAAACGGCTAAAAAGATACACAATCTGGATAAAAGTCGTATTTTACAATTCTTAATTTAAATTACTGAGGAATATCCGTGGGATATTATCAAAGGTAGTCGGTACATACTATTCACATTCACAATGTTTTTTTCAGGATCAGCTCCATATGATCAAACCAAATTGCATGTGATTTATTCTGTATGTATAGCAGGTCTTTTGTTTGTTATAACGATTTGTTCCGTCTGCGTTTATCGTTTAAAACCGAAAAGAATTGAGGAAGGTAACCGTCAGGAAAACGAATTACAGAATACTTTAAATATAGCTTTTCCCACACCTGAAACTTATGTAAGACTTGATGGCACTTATGATGAAATTGATGACGAATTCAGACTTCCGGCTGGTGATATATTGCCAACTGGACAACGTATCGTTAGAAATGAACCAAATTCAGACAATAACATTGAGAGCGAAAACGAAATAATGCAAAATGATGATTATCTCAATCCTTACCAACCAATCGTTGAATACTCTGGAAATCATGAATATACGACCGTTAATGTGCATCATGGTATCACTAGCTTTTTAAACGGATTTGAAAACCTATCAAGTATCGTTCATCAGAGTGACGAAGAAAATCCGCTGGAAAAGTTGAACGCACATCAATGTCTAGACATTACAAATCCACAGTACGAATATCCAATGAATAAATGACTTAGATAACGAGCATTCCGACCTGTTATTCAAGTTATCTGTTGAATATAAACATTATGTATGCAGAAATTCATTTGTAGTCAATAATCAATATAGTGACAATCTTGAAACATCTAAGTCTTTGAAATACAGATAAGCTGAAATATAGTACAAATTGTGACTTGGAATGAAAATTGTCTCATTGGAATTTATACAAAATCTGCTTATATCTATTATGGTATAACGCATTGTAAAAATATGTATACTGGTCTAGTACAAGTCTCTTTAGCTCACCTGGCCTCATTACTTGGCGTCCGTCGTCCATCGTCGTCGTCGTCGTCGTCGTCATCTGTCGTTCTTCTTCTCTAAAACTACTGGGCGAAATCAAACTAACTTGGCTTAAATCACCCTTAGACGGCCGTCATGGCTAAAAGAATGATAAGAGGGTAAAATGCAGTTTTTGGCTTATAGCCCTGAAACTAAAGCGTTAAGAGCAAATCTGAAATGGGATGAAAATGTTCACCAGGACATGCTCTATCTGCTCTGACATATTCAGACCCACCAGACAACCGCTTGTGGGGTTGCTGTCCCTACATTGGTAATTTTAAGGAAATTAAGCAGTGTTTGTATTTGTCTTGAATATTATAATAGATAGACATAAACTGTAAACAACAAAATTGTTCAGCAAAGTTAGATCTACAAGTAGGTCGTTGCCGTGGCCTTTAAAGTCAATTTTAAACTATTTTGAACTCGTATTTTTTTGTGATTTTTTACAAAAATGTTCTCCTCTGAAACTACTGAGTCAAGTAAAACCAAACTTGGCCACAATCATCATTAATGTATCTAGTTTAAAAAAATGTGTCAGATGACCTTGCCTACCAACCGACATGGCTGACATGGCTAAAAATGAAACATGAGTGTAAAATGCAAGTTTTTCTTCTACTTGAACCGTTATAAATAATAAAAATCTGAAAGTAACAAATAAGTTCCGAATAATGAGCTCTATCAATTTTCAATATGTCAAAACTGTTAAACAAATTCTTGAAGGAGTTATGGTAAATTAATAATACATTTTACAACTTTTATTCTGACTTTTGCCTATAGCTATGATCATGAAAACTATGATGTTTAGAGAGTTTCTGTTATCATGCCTCATATGATTTATGTTATTAAAGGTAAACATTTTTAATCACAAAAATGATCACCAAGGCAAAATCTATTAATAAGTTAAAGAAACTAAACAAACTAAAATACTAGAAATACAAGATAAGAATAAATGGAGATTTTTGTCATCGTCTACAATGTTGGAGAGTGTGCTTAATGTTTGTTATTCAAATAGACCAAGGTGAGCGACACATGTTCTTTAGAGTCAGTGTGAGTTTAGATTTTCTTATGTGTATCTCTGGACGAAATGTACAGCGTTGAACTACAAATGAACGCGATGATGGTAAAGTTTCTTGATGTTTCAGTGACTTCGAGCACCAATCAAGCGCAAATATGGTGGCAACCATCAATACTATGAGTTCAACTTCAGAAAATGTTATTTAAGCTTTCAAGACTGCAACATAAACACAAAAGTGAATTGCTTGATTTCATAATAAAGATATCTGTTAACTTAATGAATAACAAATGTTCGTTGAAGTATGAAAGTTGTACATATATAACAATTATGTTGAAGGAGTTAAAGCTTTAATAAATAAATATGCTTTATCTGTTTCATGAAGAGAATTGTGGCAATTCACAAGGTTATGTTGTATCAAGAACAAAAAATGGAGTAAAAGCATTAACACAGAATAAAATCACAAAATACAACTACAGCAAAAATACATGTTCGGTCTGACTCTGCTCGTCAAAACCAAATACAAACTCAAATATCTATTATTCGGGATCTTTACATGGTGAAAAGTTTCATAGCGGTTCAGGGGATATACAACACAGACATTAAATTTAAACGCGTTTATAAACCCTACGAAGATACCGATTAAAATGAAGTGTTTAATTTATTCAAATAGTTCAGTTATAATCAATAATTCCAATTTAACATTGAAGAAATAATTAGCATAATTAACGAGAAAAAAAGTTGTGAATGGACGCATAATGCATTCCCCTTCAACTAAGTAACATCTTGTGCTTCTCTACACGTACGTGCGAAAAAGCCAGTGAAGACAGGTAGTCCAGTAGCATGGCGGTTTATTATCGTCTCCTCGGAGACGTTATTAAGAATTGAACGATGGACAGTCAGTGCGTGAATGCTTCTTACTACCTGATTGGAAGATATTACGAGACGTGAATAATCAATGTTTGTTGATTGGTTAAGACAATCCAAACCTAGTAAATGTCTTTCAATCCCGACCCCCAAGGATGACTGGGGAATAGAAATATGGTCACTTGGTCTTCTCCCGACCGGCAGTAAAACGCTTGCCGAAGTGGGGCGTCCGTTTGGCTGTGCGGGATGTATTAAGTTCGCAGTCACGTCCGGTCAGAATGGGGACGTTAAATCCGATGTCTCGTGTAAAGAGGGTGCCACGCTCTTTGCACGTTAAGAACCCTTACAACAACTCTTTGAGGACCCGTAGGTGGCCTGTTGTAAGGCAAAATTTCTGTCCCTAACCAGTATACCCTCATTTTCCAGTGGCAGTCGAAATTTTCCCGACTATCATCCCTTATGGCCTCTGTTATGACAAGACCTACCTATTGTATTTATTGTGAACTTGTTCTCGTCCTGAATATGCATGAAATATTTGCCATTGGACGTTAAGCAACCAACAATCAATCAATCAATCTTTCAATCCCGTAGAGTATCGGATGTGTCCTCTCTATTTTAGCAATAAGATTCTGCCTGGTCATTAATTATGCATATTTATGTTATTGGTACACACGTAACTTTTATCTATAAATAGCCGAATCTTTTGGAGTTTTGTAAACAAACACAACGTTAAACGATATGCTACTTCATAACGTGTGACCTCACGTGTGTGGTAAAATTTGTTGATTGATATGAAAGGCTATTCTGAATTAATTAATCTACAAAGCGAGAACACTTTCCATTTTTTATCAGCTAAGAGACGGCAAGCCTTTTTGAAAAGCTATTACTTTTAATATTATCTTCAGATGTTGGTGTACATTTAAGGAATAACAGTACTGTAGTTGAAGAGTTGCCACCGTCAATTGTAGATTTGACGGTCGCAAATGCATTTTTTCTGACGACGCGTAGCGGAGACAGTAAAACGGAGATTTGCGACCGTCAAATCAAAATTGACGGTGGCAACTCTTCGACTACAGTACTGTTATTCCGATTCTAATGCATTTCAAAAAGAAATGATACGATAAAAATTGGAAAAATGTCTAAATTTGACAAATACAACAAAATCCGCGAAACCTCATGAATGATTTTGGCGCCAAGACGTCATGGGTAAATGTCACGTCATACAAATGAAAACTTACAAACTGGAGGTTATTACGTTACCTGTACGCTTCAAATTCGGATAGAATATCATTAAAACGGCGAATTCGAGGTAGGTATTGTTTTATTGTCGATTATATAGCAGTAATCGAACAATTATTTTAAAATGGTTGTCCCTCCTTACTTACGCCTGGTCAACTGTGGATTTGACGGCAACTTTTAGCCAATGAAAATAAATGTTACATACAAATTGCATTAGAATACTTAATCTGTTTGTCAGAGCCGCCAGAGTGGTAATGATGATAAACAACAATACAATGGTAGTGATGAGAGGGTATTAATATTGAACAGTGTTGCATATCTTACAGGGATCCACTTTGGTATTAAATCGTCCCGACTAGGACGGTGGAGGGTGTTAAAATGATTTTCCTTTTTATCTGACAACTCTTTCAAAAACTTGTCTATAAACCTTAAAATAACATGCCGATAACTAATATTTTCAAATTATTACGTAACATACCATGAAGTTGTGTAATCAAATTCATGCCAATAAATCCTAGCTAAAAAATCTGGTAGACCTCCTACGGGATCCATTAGTAGATTTCATTCAACAAATTAATATATGACCTTTATGTACGTGCCGCTTAGAACACGGGTCAACATTAATCATGCATGTAAGCTTTATGGGATATTTGCAGAATTTCAACGGAGGCAATTTCTTGGCATGTTGTAGAAAAAGATTCATAGAATTAAGTTGACTGATTAGTGGTTGATCCAGGGGCAAATATTTCATGTATGTTCAAGGCAAGAAAAATTTGACAAATGATACAATATGTAGGTCATGTGTATACGTAAATGAGGACATCCGGTTTCGAAGTCGAGGATATTACTTACTGTAAAATGAAATTTTAATGAAAACATACAAACCTCTGACAGTTGTTGCAAGCTAGCTAGGCTTCTGAACGTTCCGGGAGCGTAGCACTGTCTTTAAACGAGGCATTGAATGTAACATTCCTTGTTTGATCGGAGGTGGGTGCGTACATTCTGCACAATCAAACAGACGTCCCACTTTAGTGAATAGTTTACAGCCAGTCGAAAGAAGACCTTCGCTGTGACCATATTCCTTGACCCGCGACCACCTATTAAACTTTCTTCCGGTGGACACTGGACACTCTTCTGTAATTATAGTTCGAATTTTCAAATAGATGGGTTATTTTCGTTATTTATATTTCTAACGACAAAATATTTTCATAACTATTAATTTATGTTCTAACAAAAAAAAAAATATGTGTATTAGTATTCATTCAAGAAATGAATTAATAACAAGCGATAAGGAATGTTGATATAATGTCAGCGAATCATAGATCGGTTACCAATCAAAAACGAAAGTTACGTTCAATCTAAGTTGAAATCTCTTTGGCAACAATACATCGGAAATCTGATATCTTGACCTTTTCACTTAAAGTGAATGGAACTATCACTTAACACGTAACATTATTTTTTTCCATTTTTATAAGGAACATTTCTAACAATTTTTGTGAAACATTTTAGTTTAATTGTCGATAAAATAGCGTTTCAACATCGATGTTTAGTTCTTCAGGTAAAAGTTCTAACCCAGAAGCTATTATAAATTATAAAACTAAGGTTTTAACTCCCTCAGGCAAAGTTGGCTTTAGATTAACATTATTTATTTTAGGTATTTCTGATTTCAAATGTTTGGCTTTGAGCGTTCCTGATGAAGGTAAATCAAGAAAAGCGCTTCGGACGCAATAAAATTATTAAACGTGTTGTTTTCCATTTTTTACATCACTGTGTCGATACCTCTGCTGGTGGACTATCAGTCCCGAGGGTATCATCAGCTCAGTAGTCAATGCTTTGGTACCGACATGATTTAACAAACATTACTAACATTGTCAGTTGATTTATTTTGAAAATATTATAAAACTAAGATATCAACTCCCTCAGGCAAAGTTGGCTTAAGATGAATTTTGCTATTTATTTTAGGTATTTTTGACATATAGCTCTTCAACGCTATTCGGTACTTATCCATCTTCGGATTTCAAATGTTTGGCTTTTTAGCGTTCCTAATGAAGGTAAATCTAGAAAAGCGCTTCGGACGCAATAAAATTATTGAACGTGTTGTTTTCCATTTTTGAATATACTGAAGACGAATGTGATAAATATATTTCTGATTTCATTATTGTTTTTCTTTTCTTTTTGTAGAATCTGATGATGATCTACTGATGATCTTGAATGAGGAATGTCCTTTAAATCTTTAGATTTTCTAAACAAGAATTTAATGCATCATATGTTCACATTAAGTCTGAAACAGTACGCTTACTTTCAAGCTTCGTCTCATGATTTTAAATATGCATTAGTAATGTGTATAACCCTAATTGATTTACATATCGAAACAACAATGGATCAAAACAGACGGACATTTAGTATCTCATCATGCAACGTATAATCATATACCATTAGTATACAATATTAAGGATACATACATATATATATATGGTATGTTGGTTTTTTTCTGAATGTTGTAATCCCTTCTGTTATCATCCATCTTATATTTATCACATTCATCTTCATTATATTCAAGCAAGGTATTTAAATGTTCCGAAATTTTTAAAACATTAATATACCTCGTTATTTTTTTTTTTATAATACAAGGACATTTCTATATGTTTGCGTATATTTGTATGCAAAAGATATTTAAATCTTTGTAATTGAATCTTAGTTTAAATCCATCAAAATGTAATACATTTTTTAAAGTACTTATCTATTATATTTTGACATGAGTAATTAAGCCCACTGTATTCAGTTAGTTGAAATGAAAATTTTATCAGATTGAAATGTTCTACATTGAAAAATAGGTGTTTGACATAAGCACACATATTTCGTGGTTCTCTAGAAGAAGACTTTTGTATGCTTTTCCCATAGGGTCCTAAGTTAAACTAAGTCCCCCGCTGGCGGCCATCTTGGATGATGGATCGGCTACAAAGTAACAACACTTGGTCAGCACCTCATAAGGAACATTCATGCCATGTTTGGTTTCATTTCATTCAGTGGTTCTCTAAAATAAGTCATTTGTATGCATTTCCCATAGGGTCTTATGTTAAACTAAGTCCACCCGCTGGCGGCCATCTTGGATGATGGATCGGAGACAAAGTAACAACACTTGGTCAGCACCTCATAAGGAACATTCATGCCATGTTTGGTTTCATTCCATTCAGAAGTTCAAAATGTAAAAAGTTAACGACGACGACGACGGACGACGAATGCCAAGTGATGAGAAAAGCTCACTTGGCCCTTCGGGCCAGGTGTGCTAAAAAGTAATCCGGAAAGTTCTGACAGTGGAAAGTCTGAAACTACCAACATCAGTGCAAATTTGAAGACTTCTTTCCCATTAAATGTAGAAGATGATGTTATTTTATCGACTACAAATACGCAAAATCCCGAATTTTTCAATATTCCGACAGCATCTACCCGGCGGATGAATACAGTGGAGCCCACGCCTTTACCAGTAATAGGTGCTTCTGCGCATCAAAACAATGCATTTCCGCCCAGGGCTGATCACAATACGCTTGACTATGCTCTTGTCAACAACACATTACAATTTAGTCAGCAAGTTATTGCCGGAGTTCCAAAGCAGACTAAATAAATACAACTTGCATTCCGCCATGAACTTT